>CM044440.1:93343371-93356572 GCA_024363595.1 Xenopus borealis
ATCTCTCTATATATCTCTCTATATATCTCTCTATATATCTCTCTATATATCTCTCTATATCAATATATATAGTGTATTTTATGCTGAGGAAGTATGGAGTTCATTTTCACTTTCATGTATATTCGTGCCATGTAATCTCATTTAGTTTTATACCTAAGCTGGATTTCTTTAATCAATTAATTGGGAGCACTGTCTGGCAATATTTGTAATCCTTTTTTATTATATTATTGCCAAATCAGCATTTGCCCTTAAATTCTCACAGATCTCTTTGGAAAATCAAAAAGTCATTACCAAAAAGTGCACTTAGTTTATCCATTCTATTAAGCATGAATATCACAATCTAGAAAAATCTAAATCTGATAATGCAACATGAATATACATATTTTATAAAGTCTTGCTAATCCAGAATGAGCAGCTATGAGATATATTATATGACTAAATTAAATTATAGATGATTATTCTATAGGCAGAAGCAAATTGGGATCATATTTTACAGCTAAATATAGGTGTTATCACAAGAGTTGTTAATTGTAGGAGAGATATTTAATTGCTTCTTTTGCTGTTCACAGACATTCCGCTGCATTGTTTTTTACATGAAGCTATATACTTATTAAATATGAATATTGATTTAAAATTTTCATTATATTTCCTCTATATAAGCATTTACCATAGTTATAGAAGATTGAGGTGATTTTAGTGAGACAATTCTGCTTTAAATACTATTTAATTCTGTAATATTCATTTTTTACTAAGCTAATATAAAAATCAAGACTCACAGATAACCCTATTTGAAATTAAAATAGAAACAACTCCATCATTATACCATTTCTGGGTCATGACTTTTTTTTAACCTTGGTTTCGTAAGGGCTCCTGATCATAATAAGTTGAGTTATAACTACATTCGCAACATGATCATGCTGTGTAAGTTTAAAAATGCTTCTCGCCTGCCTGACTATTTTACTGGTTATATTACCCAACAGGAGCACAAATGATTTAAAGCCCAGATGCTGAGCAATTTGAGATGCAGAAGCTCCCTACAGTGAAGCAATTATTGCCTTGGAGGGTCTTATTATCATCATCAGCCATTGAATTCTGTAAAAGTAAACAAGCATTTGCTGCTATGTATTTACCTAGCTCTCAGTGCAGAATCCAGGGAAGAAAGCTTTTTTTTCTACTATGCATCTCTAGCTTTACATTTGTAGTTTTTTTATGGAAATGATCCCTTGGAGCCAGAAATTCATCATACTGATATATCTTTTGTATGAAGAAATAAGAAGTCTAAACATACAGCCTATGCCAGGGATGGGCAATCTGGGGCCCTCCAGATGTTATTAAACTATAATTCCCAATACATATAGAGAGCCTCCTGGCAGTAGTTCATTAAGATCTGAAGGGCCCAAAAATTCATATAAATGTTCTTCTAGCACGTAGAGTATGTACTGAAATAGAAGAAAACATTTTGGTTAATGTACAGATGGAGCAGGAGTTATTGAATGTACACTGCATACATTTCATTTTTCAGGGAAAAACAATATGTTGGTATATGCTAGAGTCATCAAAATGCATGATCTGTTCTTACATTAAGGGCTCTTTAAAGGGGGGCCTGTTACTTTAAGAGATTATTCCAAATCCTATTTTATGATGTTAGCCAAGCAAAGTAAACTTTACTTACACCATAAATATTACTTGTAGTTTTTTGTAGTCTTGGAATTCACAATCAAAGCAAGCAGTCAGGTGCCATTTTATTGTTATTAAGACACGTTTTGAATCTTGCTTATGTTTCAGAATGGGAAACTTGATGTTCATACCCATGCATTTGATACACAATTAGATAGTGAGGAGGGAGGGGGAATGTGAGGAGTGTAGTGACAACTAGGAAGTACAGAATGGAAATCAAAGTAATTGCTTTCCCCACTTCTATGCCTAAGGCATAGAGTAGGTGCAGGCAATATATGACTGAAAGCTGAGACTTAAAAATTTTTTTATAACAGGTATGGATGTTTAATTAAAAATCAAGCTTCATGTTTAATTCGAAAAGGACTCATTATACATTATGCTTGGTGACAGGTCCCCTTTAAGGCCATCACATAAAAATGACTAGAGCCATTTTTTCCCTTTATAAACGTACCCCAACCAGCAAATAGTAAAATAGTGAAACTATGCCACACTGCTTTTACAATTAAACCATGGCTAAATGGAAACATAAAGAAATGTTATATCTTATTTAGATACAACATGAGGACTGTTCTTAGCCATAGCTGTCGGGTGTCAGGTTGTGTTTACTCAATTTTAGTTTTTTTGGCTAGGGAAATGTCTTCCAATAATTAAATAACATAAAGGACCAGATTCAAATAAGTGAGAACATGTCTCATGGTTTATCACGTGAAAAGTCATGGATGAGATTCAATTTGAGGAGAAAAAATGTTTTCTCCAAATTCAATTCAAAGTTATTCCCATATACTTCAACTAAATTTTCATGTGTTAAACTTTGAGATACTCTTTCTGAATTGAATTGCATCTCAAATTGACCTTTTCTCACTGAATATAATCTGGGCCAAAAAGTGATACATTCCTGTGTATTTAACACAATTATTGACTAAAAAAGTTAGGTTAGGTTATGTGCACTGTGGCCATACCTATTATGCACTCTATTATACTGTATTTCATAACTAGGCTCTACATTCCATATCCTTAGCATATTTAATTGCCCATTCTCTACCAGTGCAGAAAGTGCCCACATTACATTATTGCAAAATCCATAAATAAATCAGTATGCTATTAGTCTAAGCAAACAAATTCGCAGCTCAATGTCCCAGCACTAGAAACCAGAGGCTATTCTGCCTACAAAAGCATAATATGTAGTCCATAGTCCCCAGTTGGACCCCAACTGTAAATTGCACAGGCCATGCACAGCCTAATCACTGCAAAGCCTATACAAATCTAGTTGGGCAATGCAAGTTAGCTGTGAGTTTTCCATATTTACCTGCAGTTAGAGTACAAATTATAGTGTTCAAGAGTATGGCTTTAAGATGAAAATGGACATTTGCATTTCTTCCTTCTTCCTAGAAAAAAAAGAGAGGAGCAACAAAATAGGTTCAGGAACAACTAAGCTTAATTTCCTAAAATGGTCTCTTAAAATCCCTGATCTTAATCTACACGAGACCCAAACTATTTAAACACAAAGTACATAAGCATCATCTTTCTAATCTGAACAACCTGGAGCAAATCTACAATGAAAAACTGGCCTATTTTCCTTTCCTTCTGACTGGTGTGCAAAACTGGTACTTAAACAGTCTTTACACTGTATTAGTGTATATATATATACATTTTGAATATGTTGTGTATTATTATGTGGGTGTCAGATTAGCAAATTCACAGTTTTTACATTTTATTACTCATTAATAACAATTTGAAAGGACATGCTTCCTTATTTTGATCATAATATAGGTATGGGCAGGGCCGGAACTAGGGGTAGGCAGAGTAGGCACATGCCTAGGGCGCAAGGCTTGGAGGGTGCCACGCACATACCTTTCACTGCTACCTACCCCTAGTCCGGCTGAGTCCTGCTCCTTTGCATCTGCCTGTTTGTGAGTGTGCGCATGCGAGCGCACACGAGGGGAGGAGGGAGAATGTACCAAAATTGACGTGGCCAGTCAGCGTGCATGCTCACATGCTTCCAGTGCGCATGGTGGATGGGGCGCCACAGCTGGACGGGTTGCCTGGGGCGCCCAGCAGTCCTGCCCCGGCACTGGGTATGGGATCCGTTATCTGTAAGCCAGTTTTCCAGAAAACTCAGAATTATGGTATTCCATCTACTATACTCCATTTTAAAGGAACAGTTCAGTGAAAAAATAAAAACTGGATAAATAGATAGGATGTGCAAAATAAAAAAAATGTTTCTAATACAGTTAATATAGTTAAAAATGTAATGTATAAAGGCTGGAGTATCTGGATGTCTAATATAATAGCCAGAATCCAACTTCCTGCTTTTCAGCTCTTTAACTTTGAGTTAGTCAGCAACTTGAAGGGGGGCCACATGGGACATAACTGTCCAGTGAGTTTGCAATTGCTCCTCAGCATTCAGCTCAGATTCAAAAGCAACAGTTATGACCTATGTGGCCCTCCCTCAAGTAACTGATTGGTAACTGCCTGGTCACCATGGGTAACCAGTTAGTGGAAACAGGGCTGCCATTAGAAAGCACGGGGCCCGCACAACAAAATTTTTCGGGGCCCCCTGGGCCCAGCCCACCCCGGCCCCCAAGCCACACCACTGATCCCACCCACTCCACATCACAGTTAAAAGACCACACAGACATCAGTGCTAAAAAAGTAAACCCCCCCACACACACAAGTTATAAAAATATACTTATGGCTGTGCATCAGAATAGTGCACGTAAACATTGTTGCTCGTCAAAATTATTTGTGTTTCGCTAATTTTTCGCAGTTTAGGGACAATTTTGACCATCACTAAACATAAAGATATCATATGTAAGGGGACAGTACTGACTGTGATCCCACACTTTAGGTAATTAAAACTGTGCCTTTTAAAAATGCACTTTTGTCCTTTGTTGTTTATTACCATGCAATTTGAAAACAAGCAGTTCACAATCACAATTTGCATAGAATCCTTATACTTAAATGAAATGAAACTTAATATAATTTATGTCCAAATAGATTAAACTAAATAAGCATTGAGGAAGCAATTCTATGCTTAATGATGCATGAATATTAATTGGCTGCCTACAACCGTAAGATTAATGATTCCAGTTTATCTGGGAACTATAATACTGATCAGCCTGAGGAAAAGTTTTTTTGTTTTTTTTCTTCGATTTATTTATTGAGAAAGATATTTAAGAAAAAAGTATATGAGCATGCAATTAATAAAACATACCAGCATTATACAGTATATATTACAATGGGATCAAGTCATTATCATCACTGTAAAATCCTGTAACATTTGAAGACTGATTGTTTACACAGAAACAGAGTTATTGCTGCCTTATTAGGCAAAGATTGTCTGTTTTTAAATGCTTGTGGAATTGTTTCAACCACTTCATCTGTCACTTAGGCACAAAACTATTTAGAAGAGTGGCAGTTTGTCATTGCCATTTAGTTAGATGGGGTGTTCTGGGTCTGATTCAATAACATAAAATTGATTCAGTGCAGGAACCAATATAGCAATCAATAATCGATCACCTTCCCAGAGATATAAATATATCCAAGTGGTACTCCTAAAAGAAATGCTGATTCATATGCAGTCAATAGTGTAAAGATCTATTGTGTTACTGACCCTTAAACTAGGCTTTTCAAATTAATTAAAAATATAATAATTTAAAGAATAGAATGTTTAGTAAAACCTGTAAACTGTTTTTGAATGCTTTAAAAAAAATAAAAAGATAGCAGATAGCAGTTTGATGAAGAAATTTGCCCCTTTAAATTTGCCCCTTTATAGGTCAATGGTACAGCCTCACCAGGAGTAGGGAGTGCATTTTTGGGCTCCAGTCCTTAAGAGAGATATACAGTAAATGAGATGGAGAGATTGCAGAGATGTGCAACTAAACTGGTTAGAGGTACGGAGGACTTAAATCATGATGGTTAACAAGTGGTGGACTGGGAGGAGAAAGCAGCCCTGGCAAAAGTATTGAACCAGCCCATGTATTCATGTTCATGAAAAGCATGATATATATTTCCAGCCGCAAGGTTAACTAGAACTAGTGTTATATATACATTCTCGGGGGTTGTGGGAGCACTCAAAAGGCTAAATATATTTAAGTATAAGGGAAGTGCTATTTTTTAATGCTCTTCCCTGGTCCCCTGTTTCACAAATAATTCAGTATAAATGCAAGTGCATAAGTTTACAAAACTTTTTTTGTTACAAAGTTATGATCATAAAGTTGATAAGCCACCATACCACTTCAAGGTAAACCCCACACGGTGGTCCCTAACTTGTTATCTCTGGTCATGGTATAAAGGATCTAGTGCCTCTCTGCATAGTAGCATTAATGGAGGTAAAAGTCTGCTGAACCTTGGTTTCAATCAGAAGTAGTGATGGGCGAATTTATTCGCCAGGGGCGAATTCGCGGCGAATTCCCGCGATTCGCCGCTGGCGAATAAATTCGCGAAACTGCCCAAAAAATTCGCCCAAAAAAATTAGCCGCTCAAAAACGAGTCGTTTCCGACGCGACGCGCGCCGGAAATGACGCGACGCGTCAGAAACAACGCGACGCGCGTCAAAAACGACGCACGACTCGTTTCGCGAATCGGCGAAAAATTCGCGAATTTCTCTGGAAATTCGCAAATTTTTCGGCGAAGCGAAACGCGCCCGTTTCGCCCATCACTAATCAGAAGGCTAAATTAATGCTACATATCACAATGTAACATATACAGGCTGAAGTGATTGTTCTGAGCATGGATCCTCCTGTTGCCAAGATACTTATCATAAGCATAAGGGATTGGGCATATAGCAAGCAACTCTAATATTACTAACTGAAGTTGGCCAAAATTCCTGGTTCCACCCATACATCAGTGCACTAACAAATGCAGGCATTGGCTTAGCTGTGGCTGGCTATTATGGACAGTTTATTTACATTTCTAAAGTGAGTGGCTCATTTACATACTAAAGACATACCTACTGTAATTTGCATTTTTAGGTGAGCATTTTAAAACAGCCCATCGGGCATTTGCCCAAACCGACAGATTGCCAGTACGGGCCTGCAGTGAACTGTTAAAGGGGAACTTAAATCTAAAATAGAATAATGTTAGAAATGCTGTATTTTGTGTACTAAGGGGTAGATTTATCAAGGATCAAATGGAAAATTCTAATTTTAAAATTTGAATTTCAAGCAAATTTTAGTGTACTTTGACTAAGGAATAGTTCAAATACAATATTGTATTTAAAAAAAAATTGAATATCAAAATGTATCATGTACTGTCTCTTTAAAAATTTGACTGACTATTAGCCATCTAAAACCTGCCAAATTGCTGTTTTAGCCTATGGGGGACTTCCCAGAACCTATCTGGAGTCATTTGGTGGACTTTGAAAAATCAAAGATTTGTTTTTAAAATACTTAAAATCAAATTTGATCGAATACAATCCAAATTCGATTCAACCAATCAAAGATAGCCTATTCAATTCAATTAATACATTTAGGTTGGTCTTTTTATATTCAAATTTCCGATCACCTCAAAGTTTGACCCTTGATAAATCTGTCCCTAAATGTAAACATGAACTTACTGCACCAGAAGCCCAATTAAACAAATTATTAATGCTTTTAAAGTTGGCACAGGGAGGTGTCATCTTGTAACTTTGTTAAACATCTTTGCAAGACTAAGACCCTGCACATTATCACTGTGGTCTGGGTTTCAGCTGGGAGGCTAAGCATCATCTTTCTTTTGATTTTTCATTAGCATCTCCCCTGATTAAAGCATTGAAACTTACTCCAAGGGGCAGATTTACTAAGGGTTGAATTTCGAAGTGCAAAAAATTAAAAAATTTGACCCTCAAATAGAATCCTCCGACATTGAAGTTGAAATCGTAGTATGATTGTACTTTGAATTGTACGATTCGTTAGATTTTGACTTCGAAGTGAAAAGACAGAAAAAATTTTCAGAAAGGCCCCCATGCGCTAACATAGCAATTTGGCAGGTTTAATATGGCAAAGTATTGGAGTAGAGGAGGAAATGGAATGTCTGAAAACTATTAAAGTTTTGCCTACTCCTTCCAAAAATCGTCAGACCTTTCCCTTGTTCAGGGAGGTTGTGGATCTAATAAAATCTGAGTGACAGAAGGCAGCTAAGAAGGTCACCTTTGTTTTACCAAGTTATATCCTTTTAAGGAGATGGAGGTTGATCCTGTTGGCATCAACCTGGCAAAAAAGACTATCTTACCTATTGATGATTGTTCTGCTTTAAAGGACCCCATGGCAGAAGGGTTGAATCTGACCTAAAGGTTTTGATGGTTGCAGGGGCAGATTGTAAACCAGCGGTGGCCTTGATTTCCGTGGCCAAAGCCATGTCTTGTTGGAATGATTCCATTGATAAAGCCATGAATGAGGGGACAGATCCAGATAAAAAAGAGATCTCAGAGTAGGTGGCAGCATGTTTCATTTCAGAGGGAGCAGTAGATCTTATGAGACTATATGCTTGCTCTATGGCTATTTCAGTGGCAGCTAGACTATGGCTATTTCAGTGGCAGCTAGGCGGACCCTTTGGCTTAGGTCCTGGTCTGCGGACACCTCGTCTAAGATGAGTTTGTGCACTTTTCCTTTTGAGGGCTCTCGGCTCTTTGGAGCTAAACTGGATGAGGTTATAACCAAAGCCTCAGGGGGTAAGAGTCAGTTCTTACCTCAAGAGAAGAACAGACCAAGTTTTCGACTTTTTAGTTCATTTGGGTCCCAAGTAGGGGCTGTGGCAAGGTCCTCCCAACATTCTTTTAGGGGAGTTAGGGAGTTAGGGAGAAGCTAGGGAGAACTTCAAGCCCTTTGACCTTTGGAAGAGGGGTCATTATGCCTTCTCAAGGAATGACAAGTCTAGGCCAACCCAACAGCCTAAGAAATCTTCTATCCGTTGGCAGAAGAAAGTGTGGGGGCCAGACTGGGGGAGTTCTATCATGTTTGGCAAAATACCATTTTAGACCAATGGGGTTTGAACATTCTGACAAGAGGTTACCATCTGAAGTTTGTTTCAATTCCAGTAGAAGACACTTTTGTAGTTTCACTATACCCGGCTTCAAGAGAGAAGAGAAGGGTCTTGGACCAATACGTACAGTGGCTGGTAGTAGATGTAAGAGCAGTGGTACCAGTTCCACTGGGAGAGGTAAACAGCGAAATTTATTCAGTCCTGTTTCTAGTAGAGAAGACCTCGGGAGGTTGGAGACCAATTTTAAATCTCAAGGAGGTCAACAAGTTTCTAAATTTACAGAAATTCAAAATGGAATCAATTTTTTCCATAATTGAAGCGGTACTGCCAGAAGATTGGCTCCTCTCGATAGACCTCTGGGATGCATACCTCCACATTCCAGTCATAGAGGCTCATCAGCGTTTCCTTCGATTTTCTCTAGCGGGAAGACATTTCCAGTTCCGTTGCCTGCCATTTGGTCTGTCACCTTCCCCAAGGGTGTTTTCCAAGGTACTGGTAACCTTGGTAGCAGCTCTTAGATTGGAGTGGATATCCATATGGCATTACCTGGACAACATCCTGTTGTCTGCAGGAACAGGGAGACTCTCATAATTCATCTTGAGCGAGTATTAGAGTGTTTGAAGGCTCATGGCTGGTTGATAAACTGGGAGAAGAGCCAACTTACCCCCTCTCAATCTCTACAATACCTGGGAGCGATGTTCAACACCCTAGGGGGGACAGTGTTGCTTCCTCATCAGAAGGCTCAAGCCTTAATCTCCCAGACAACATTCATATTGAGGAAATCTCAAATCTCAGCTCGGGAGCTGATTTCTCTTTTAGGTTCCATGGCAGCAACCATTTCAGTAACGAAGTGGGCAAGGTGGCACATGAGGTCAGCCCAGTGGCTCTTTTTGGATCAGTGGGACAGAGTGAGGAGAGATTGGAATTAGCAGATACAATTATCCCTAACAGTCAAGCGATCTCTCAAATGGTGGACAGAATCTCAGCAGAGACTTCCCTTTGGCTCAGCCTCAATGGAGGACATTAGTCTCCGAAACTTCCACATGGGGTTGGGGAGCATATCTGGACTCGGAATGTATCCAAGGATAGTGGGCTTTCCAGCAGAAGGGTGTTCCTTCCAACATACTGGAGATCAGGGCAGCAAAGAATGCCCTGTTTTCATTTGCCCATGTTCTTCAGGGCTTCTCATCAGACTGCTAATAGACAACACCTTGGCAGTAGCATATATCAGGAATCATGGGGAAACTGGGAGAAGATCCTTGCTGCAGGAGGTTCAGAGAAAAATTTAGTTATTTTAACGGCAGCCTATCTTCTGGGAATGCAGAAACAAAAGGTGGATTTCCTAAGTCAGAACATACTATCGATTCATGAGTGGTCCTTGCATCAGGAGGTGTTTCAGATGCTGGTGGAGAAATGGAGACTACCAGAGATCGATCTAATGGCTTCAAGCAGCAACACCCAGTGTCTGATCTTCTTTCCCAAGAGGTTCTGTCCCATAGCGCAGGCAGTGTATGCATTTCTGCAGGATTGGACTTTTCCTTTGATGTATGCATTTCTTCCATTTCCTCTAATTTTTCAGACACTTCAGAAAGTGATTCCGGACAAGTCTGAGTTGATCTTGATTGCCCCAAAGTGGCGCAGACCATGGTATCCACTCCTGCTAAAACTGGAAATTGCGCCACCTCCATTCCAGGAGCAAGGATCTTTTAAGACAGGGAATGGTCCTACATCCAAACCCAGGGCTTTGTCTCTTCAGGCATGGAGACTGAGCACAAGAGAGAGAGGAGAATTTAGGTTTTTCAGAAGCGTTTGTTTCAACTCTCTTAAGGTCCAGAAAGCCTTCAACATCTTCTACTTATTACAGAATTTGGGAGAGTTTTCTGGTATGGGGAAAAAGAGATTTCATTATCTCAGATTTTGGGCTTCCTACAGGAGGGGTTTGGAGAAAGGCCTTCAGTACAGGACTCTTATTAAGGTCCATGTATCTGCCATCAAATAGGTCTTGGGCTGAGGATCCAATGATTAAAAGATTTTTCATGGCTGCTCTCAAATTATGACTGCCAGAAAGAAGGACATGAGTGGTTTGGAGTCTTCCTTTAGTGCTGAAAGCTATGACCTTGAATCCGTTTGAACAGTTGGAGGCTATTTCCTTTGTGGTTTTTAACTCTCAAGACTCTTTTCCTAGTGTCTATAGCTTCCACCTCAAAAGTAGGGGAATTACAGGAGCTTTCATGTGGCTCGGATCATATCCTGTTTTTAGATGATAAAGTTGTATTAAGACCAGATAAATCTTTTTTACGCAAGGTGGTGTCCTCCTTTCATCTTAAAAAGGAAGTCACACTCCCTATATTCAAATCAGATAATGCAGAAGGATAAAACTTGATCCAGTACATTGTCTAGTCCATTATTTGGAAGTTGCAAGTTCTTTCTGGAAGTCAGAAAGACCCTTCATAGTCCCGGCAGGCTGTCACAAGGGACAGGTGGCTTCGTCTTCAACCATCAGTACCATCCAAGCCTTTAAGAGTGGCTTGGATGATTTCTTGGACAAGCATAATATCCAAGGCTATTGTGAATCTAAAATCTGTAGTTAGTGTATGAGGATATACAGTATAGTTTATATTATTTATGAGTATATATATATATAGAGAGTGTGTGTGTGTGTGTGTGTGTGTGTGTGTGTGTGTGTGTGTGTGTAAATATATGCTGGGTTTCATTTGGAGGGGTTGAACTTGATGAACTTTGGTCTTTTTTCAACCCAGTGTAACTTTGTATGTCACATTAAATTACTTTTATGCCACTGATTCATTTACTATAATCAATAAATTAGAGCAAAGAATGGAGACACATGACATCTAATATTTAATAAATGCTCTAGAAGATATCTACTGCTTAATATTCAAAATATGTCCCAAGAGTATAAATTAATAAGTGTTAGGCTCTTTCTAATTAGGAGCTTCCTTTTTAAAACCAGAATGAGTTACCAAAAGGGACCTGGCAGATATTCAAAGACATTTTCTGACCTTCTAGTATTCACTAGATATAAAATGGTGCTATATATCTGGTGTATTAGAATTCTTTACCATGTAATCTATTCTTTTTTTCTTTCTTTTTTTAATCAAACTACTGGGACAGAAAGAAAAGCATCCAAAATAATAAGCAAGCATTTAAATTATGCAAATTACATAATGCATATTCTCAGTCATAAACTGCAAACACTGCATTTAAAAATTAATATAGACTGCAAACTTTCTTTACTTTCTTTACTCACTGTGTCATTAATTTGTATTTATTTTTCAATGATGTCAACAGTTTTAACTTGGAAATTGCTTCTCAAAATAAACATTTTGTGTATTGTAGTAGGCCACACAAATATAGTTAATTAAAAAACATTGCAGTCTCCTCAAATATACATTCATTATGTGCCTAAAGCTAGACAGAAAATATGGTACAGAGCACAATTCATGTTACCTAGTGCAGGAACCACAGTGGAAAATAACCCAGAATATTTCCCCTACTCCTGGATAGCGTTTACTTTGCGTGCCTTCAAATCTTCCAAGATGTAACCTGTGAGATATAGTCTACCCCTTGTAGTGTGATCCATAGGATTGA
Organism: Xenopus borealis; assembly: GCA_024363595.1. NCBI lineage: Eukaryota > Metazoa > Chordata > Amphibia > Anura > Pipidae > Xenopus > Xenopus borealis. The sequence goes on from CM044440.1 coordinate 93,355,618, forward strand.
GTTATATTATATTGGCTGCTAGTGAGATATTGCCTCATTGGCTATATGAAGACTTTAAAGGATAACGTTAAAAATGTTCCTGTTTATTGCATATTCATAACATTAGACTTGTTCATCAGAAATGCAAAGGTGTGTTAGAGCAAGTGAAAAGCAAGTCTACCCATTAGCAACCCTTAAGAAGACTAACATTATTAGTTGTCTCCAATATGCTAGTGAGACTGAGGCAATATTCTGGAGATGACTACTGGCAAACCACATTGATGAAGCACAAATATTGAATATCTAAGATCTATCTGCAATGTTCTCAATCCTGACAGGGAAGCTATAAGATTATATGGCTCACTCCTACTCTTTAGCGTGTCCTACCTTCAATTATCCCACAGTCAGTTGTGCATACAACCACTTTATTAAAGGTACTTGCATCAAGAATTGCACCTTACACCTCTGTATGGTTTTGCTTGACATGGCTCAGTTCTTCCAGGGGACCCTGGGAAATGAAGCCAAAAGGTTAAGAGGCAGGGTCAGATCAGGGGGGACAAAAAGGGCCCTGTAGTGGTGTTAGATTATGGGGATTGTAGTAGATAGTCAGGGTAAAGGAAGGAGGAGCAACAGAGGGTATAATAAGGTGTGACCAAAAGAAGGGTCACACATTTTACTGGAAGGTTGAGACAGCATGGTTTATGGGGAACAAGGGGATGGAGGGCAATGGTTTTGTTGTCTCAGCTCAGCAATATGGGGGGGTTGGCTGCACTATGGGAATCCAAAAAGGGAATAAGATGATAGAAGGGGGTAGTTTAAGAATGAGAGATTGGCTTTGGGGGACTAGGCCTGGTTAGGTGCAACAGTATGTGGGTGTGTTGGGAACTAGCCTCGGATTTGAAATAAAGTCAGCATGTTGTAAACAAAGAACGTTGTTGCAAAACAAAACCTTTTTGGTTCAATAGGAGTGTTGATG
>CM044440.1:93368096-93386241 GCA_024363595.1 Xenopus borealis
CGAATGAAATTTCACGATTTTTTCGTGAAATCAAACGATCGGTATCAGATCGTACGAATTCATCGAGAAATCGAATTGTGAGCAAAATGATAGCCTAAAACAATTCGATAAGCATTCGATGGTCGAATGCTAATCGAATTGTGAATTTGGCCGAGCTAATTTCCGGGAATAATAGTAAATTTGCCCCGGTGCAAAGCCGTTGGTGGCAAATTTTCTCTGGTTAGTAAACTTTTATCATTATTTTGTGAAGACGCTCTCTCACACCTGAACAGATCTGATTTACACTTATTTTGTAACCAAAATACATAGCTGCTTCTCACGAATTATGAGATGGAAGCATTTTATGTGTTTTGAATTATACAGAATAGTATATCTAGTGATAAAATTGTTGAATTTACACCAATAACAAAATGGTAACATTGTAAAAGTGTTAAGGCTATAAATTATCTTACCTTGCTGTTATATATGCAACAGCTTTATTTATTGAAGGAGATGTCTACCATTTTAATGAGGTGAGAAGTAGTATCTGCATATTAAAAAGTGCGCTTTGTTCTTAAACAGTGAAGTATATTTATATAAAAAGTAAAAGAAAAGGGCAAAAAGTAGCATTTAACAACTTGCTTGACATCCCCTAAATTTACTCGGAAGTGGGCCCAGATAAATATTCAATTTAATGGAAAAGACTTCATTTCTTCCAAGTAGTGCAGACATTTGGTCTGAAATAACCTGTGTTTAAATGCCTTATTTAATATGAAATCAATGCCCCTGGAAGCTTATGTAATTCGTGTAATGTAGAGTGTTAAATATTTCTTATTTTGTTTCAAGGTGTTGGTGACAAATGAAAGGCTTTTAGTAATAAAATGTCTTAGATTATCTGATAAATATCTACTGCATTAGCATGGAACAACCGTTAACCACAGGGCCGGGTCAAGGGGTAGGCAGAGCAGGCACGTGCCTAGGGTGCAAAGCTGGGGGGGCACCAGGCATGTACCTCCTCTGTCGTCTACTCCCAGTCCGGTCCCCTCTCTGGCCAACTCTGTGCTTCCTACTTCTTTTTGCACTCCTGTGTATGCACATTCACGCATGCTCAAGCAAGCGACACCTTGTGCATGCGCAGGAGCACTGAATCAGTGCAGCAACCGCCCAGCTTGCCTAGGGTGCCTATACGGTGCGGCCCGACCCTGGTTACTCATGCTTCAGATTTATTGGAATAATCACCAAAGGATGGAAGGTTATTCCATTGTATAGTAAGTGTTTTCTCCTCATTTTCTTCTGTATTTTCTTTTATTATTTAGTTAGTATTTCTGTTGTTGTTATTACTATCATTTTTATATTTTTTATTTCCGTTTTTTTAGCAGATGTATCTTTCTTTTTTATACTTGTATACAAAAATAAATAACATGTTAAGAAAAAAACATTTTAATTTAATGGTTTTATATGGGGTGAGGTGCAGAGTGTAGTCAGACCTGGGGAAGAAGTGCTCATGCACTTATGTAGGTGGCCCCATATGTGTTTGTAAACTACTTTAGAGCAGTGTCCTCACTATACTGGGAGATTGTGAGCTTTTTTCCAGATATATTCTTTTCTTGCTATAAACACAGCATCAAAATGACACATAAATCGGAATGCCCAGCTAAGCGATTGTACCAAATCTTTCCAGTGATTTTCACAGAGCATATTAGGGGGTAAAGGGTGAAAAGGAAAAAAATGTTAAAGGAGCACTAAACCCTAAAAATAAATATGGCTAAAATTTTATGTACTGAACTTATTGCACCAGCCTTGGAAAGTGTATGTGACACTCACATGCTCAGTGGGCTCTGAGCAGCTGTTGAGAAGCTTAGGGGTTGTCACAAATTATAAAGCAGAAAATTAGGTTGGTCTGTAACATTAGCTGATGCTACAGGACTGATTATTAAATTATGATGCTAGTTGCACTAGTTCCTGTGCTGCCATGTAGTCACCTGTATTAATTACTAATCAGTCTGACATTGTGACATTTACATTCTATGTGTACTGTATATTGTGAGTTAGCCCCTAAACTCAGTGACAGCAGCACACAGCATGTGCAGTTAATCAGCAGAAAAGAAGATGAGGAGCTACTGGGCCTTATACTGTATTTAGAGGCACAGATCTTCCCTGCTAAAGGACTGTGATTGCCTTGGGCTGGTACTGAACATAATGTACAATATTTTTAGCTACTTCTTTGGTTAAGCTTTAGTTTTCCTTTAAAAAGGAAATGTTGTCCTGTGTGCCATACCAAAACTAAGTCAAGTACTTGCTGTCAAGGACTAAGGAGTTGGATGTAAGTAAAAAATAAAAATTTAAGATTTTTTTTACATTCATGGTCCTGTATCAAAAAAAGTATATTTGTTTCAACAGTGAAGGCTCGGTGCATTGGTGAAACAAGACATTTTTGATACTGCGCTCATGTTTAAAGGAATTGGTCAGTATTAAGAAAATGTTAAATATATAGGCTGTGCAAAATGAAAAAATGTTTTCAATATAGTTAGTTAGCCAAAAATGTAATGTATAAAGGCTGGAGTGACTGGATGTTTAACATAATAGCCAGAACACTACTTCCTGCTTTGCAGCTCTCTTGGTTTCCTCTGATTGGTTACTAGGCAGTAACCAGTCAGTGATTTAAGGGGGCGACATAGGTAATAATTGCTGATTTTGAATCTGAGATGAATGCTTAGAATCAATTGCAAACTCACCAAACAGTTATGTTCTGCAAAACAGAAAGTTACCAAGAACATTTTTTTGCCACCCCTGGGGGTAAATTTATCAAAAAGTGAAGTTCGCCACTAGAGTGAAATTCTGCAGCTCTCAATTAATTTTTATGGGATTTTGAAAGGTGTATTTATCAATGGGTGAAGTGAAATTTCACCCTTTGATAAATACGCCTTCAAAAATCCCATAGAAATGAATAGAGAGCTGCGGAATTTCCCTCTAGTGGTGGAATTTCACTCTAAGGGGCAAATTCACTAACTTCCCAAAATTCGCTAGCGTTCGCCGCACTTCGCAAGTTGAATTTTCGCCAGCGCTACGCAAATTCACTAAAGTACGAATTTACGCTCAGGTCAGCGAACATTATCGTAGTTGCGCTATTGTTACTTTGCTAGGCAGAGCGCAGTTACGCTAGCGAAGCCTAATTTGCATACGGCGGGAACTTTAACTTAAAATAGAAGTATATGTTACAGCCACTACATTCCACTACATAAACCCAGGAAACCTTTAATAAATTCAATAAAGTTGTCCTATTGCCCTACATATGCCCCCTGTATAGTTGTGTTGCCATATTTTAGGAAATGTAGGGGGAAGGAGGGTAACCCCCCCAAAAAAATATCGATCTTTTTCAGACTATCACCCCCACTGGTAAAACACGCCTCCTATCTATTGTATTGAACTTCGCCTGGTTTGACCAGGTGAAGTAACGTCTAACGTAAGTGCTAACGTTCAGGAAAATGTTCATCTTAGTAAATTTGCGAATTTACAATCCTTCGTCAGTGCGCAACTTCGCCTGGCGTAAGGGTGCAAAGTTGCGCAAGTCTATCTACTTTGCTAGCGAAAATTCGTGAAAATTCAGAGCCGGTGTTAGTGAATTTCCGAATTGAAGTCACGCTGGCGAATTAGCGCTAGCGTTAGATGCTTCACGCGTTAGTGAACTTGCCCCTAAGGGGTATATTTATCAAAGAGTGAAGTTCTGCCACTAGAGGGAAATTCCGCAGCTCTCAATTAATTTCTATGGGATTTTTGAAGGCGTATTTATCAACGGGTGAAACTTCACTTCACCCATTGATAAATACGCCTTTCAAAATCCCATAGAAATGAATTGAGAGCTGCGGAATTTCACTCTAGTGGTGGAACTTCTCTCTTTGATAAATTTACCCCTTAATTTAACTCTTTGATATATATGACCCCTGGTATCTTGTGGGCTGCTGCCACCTGAGTTTCTCAACTGTAATGATGGGCGAATTTATTCGCCAGGGGCGAATTTGCGGCGAATTCCCGCGATTCGCCGCTGGCGAAGAAATTAGCTAAATGCTAGCTAAAATTCGCCCCAAAAAACGAGTCATGCGTCGTTTTTGACGTGCTCCCATAGGCTTCTATTGCAATTCGGTAGGTCCAATCTGCCGAAGTAGGCAATCGAATTAAGTTTAAAATTAAAATCCTTCGTTGGTCGAATGATCAAATGACCGAATATTTGTTAATTCGACTCTATTCAAATGTATTCGATCGTTCCACCATTCCCTATTTGATGATCGAATATGACAAAATTCACATATTCGACCAAACGAATAAATCCTACAGAAAGTTGTAGAGCAGGCACTCGAGTATAGGCAATCTTCCACCAGGCAGTAGATATAGGTAAAATTGTTTATTATGTCATATATATACAGCCTTACACGATTTGTGTTACCAACACGCTAGTCTGTGACTGTGTTGACACAAAACTCGTAAGGCTGTATATATAACACAATAAACAATTATACCAATACCTACAGCATGGTGGAGGGTAGCCTTTACTTGAGTGTCTGCTCTACAAATTTCTGGTTTAAACCTCTCCCTTTGCGGTGCATCTGTGCCTCTTCCTTTGTTCAGTGAGTTATTTAGATACATATTACTACCTTTATTTGCATAACTAATATTGGTGACTTTTTTGTCCAAATGCATAAAAGTCAATGGATTTTTTTTCTTATGGCAAGTTTTGCCGCAAATCCACATCTGGTGAAAATATTTACTCATAACTATCAGGCGAATTCCCGCGATTCGCCGCTGGCGAATAAATTCGTGAAACGGCAGCAAAAATTCGCCGCCAAAAAATGCGACAAAAAAAAGAGTCACGCGGCGATTTTGGCGCGGCGCGTCGAAAACGACGCGACGCGCGTCGGAAACGACGCGACGCGCTGCTTTTGGCGCAACGTGCGTCAAAAATGACGCGTGACTCGTTTCGCAAATTTTTTCGCCAATTCGCAAATTTCTCTGGAAATTCGCGCATTTTTCAGCGAAGCGAAACGCGGGAGATTCGCTCATCACTATCAGGGACACTTCTAATTAATACATTTTACTGGACATCAATAATTATATTGCAGTTGTATTTCAATAAGTTCAGCCCTTCTAGCTGGACTTCTAAAATTTCTGGTAACCGTACTGCATGGGCAATTATACTGGTTATAGGTTGGTAAACAATGTCTGCCTGTGCCTGGGAATATTAATATCTGCCCTGTATCATTAAAGACAAAATTAAATGAGTGTTCAATCTCTATTCATCCTTTGGTTCAAAGGGAACACATTGTTCTTATTTTATTACTTTATTTCATATTAGAGCAAGCTAACACTATTTTTAACAGAAAAAACATGTTTGTTGCATCTTTAAAATGACAGTTCCTTTGCTAATTTCTAATACAGTGCCATGATTGACAAAGATTATAATCACTCTGAAGTGAATAGAAAAAAATTGTCAACTGTCAATTATGTTTATCCTTATGATTTAAAAGGCACTTAATGGTGCCCTAATGCTTCATAATTGTATAAAAAAGTGTCTGCCAATGATTTTAACAATCGGTTGTATAGACATTTTAGGACAAATTATTATAAATCTGGTGCTTTTAAAAGTTTGTGCGAGTAACTATAATGTATGCAAATATGAGAGATTTTGTCTAGACAAAGAGAGCACAAGTTATGACAAAATTGCTTGTGATATAAGCATTTTGTTTTACATTATGGCATACAGTACTAATAACACTTTTTTGGAGGGATATATAGCACAATGATATATATAATCCCTCACAGAGAACAATTATGTCCAGTGAATATTGTTGCATTTGTAAGTTCATCCGTGTAAGAAATCACAGCAGGTTTGCAGTTCTTTGCATACAAAATTCATATTTTATGGTCTTAGTTGCCCTGCTTTGCCAGCATTTTATAATTTTATCATGATATATTCCCTCTGCAGTATTAGCTAATGATATAAGGGTGGAAGAATTTCAGAAGTTGCAACTGGTTTATAGAATCAATTAGAAACACTGAGCATTTTGCTCCCATGTTCTCTTGATTTATTTTCATATTTAGCATTTAGACATAAACCTGTAAACCAATTACTATAATTCTCACCCTGCATCAATAGGAGTCATAGTTAATTTATAAAGGAATGTGGAAAGGAGGTGTGTTGGGTTATCATATTTAATCTGAAATATTCTGATGAAACAGACTTTATTAATGCATTTACTGTACACAATGCACCCCATTCACTTTAACCATTCAAATGGATCAGAATTAAGTTTTAATTTTGTTCTATTGCTCTGATTAAGCCAGACCCAGTTTGAGAATTAAAATGTTACAAGTTAACATGACTAGAATTTGATAATCAAAGGAGCTAAGAATAAAAAAGGTACTTTGAAGCAAGTTGCATGGGGATTTAATTGTGATTATCTTTAAAGGACCAGTAATATCAAAAAATGAAATTTTTTTAAAGTAATAAAAATATAATGCAGTGTTGCCCTGCACTGGTAAAACCGCAGTGTTTGCTTCAGAAGCACTACTATTGTTTATATAAATAAGCTGTTGTGTAGCCATGGGAGCAGTCATTCAAAGGAGAAAGGCTCAAGTTATACAGCAGATAGCAGATAAACTCTGTAGAACATAATGTTATCTGTTATCCATTACTTTTCCTGTGCCATCAATTTCCACCATTTCTACTTAGCAGCTTGTTTATATGAACTATAGTAGTGTTTCTGAAGCAAACAGATCAGTTTTAACAGCGCAGGGCAACACTACATGATATTTTCTTTACTTTAAAACACTTTTTGGTGTTACTGTTCCTTTAACAACTGGAACGAGACACAGTAACCTATGATCATGTGCTTCTGGGGCATGAAATGTGTAAGGCTGCAAACTTGGTGCCTTAAATAAATTGATACATTTTTTTCCCACTACATGGCCTTTGTGTATCCTTGGAGTGCCCATCACCTCTTTTGTCTTTCTATGGATTTTCACTCCCCTATAGCAGAGAGTGTGTAGCAACATGACCACATATTAATTTTGCTGAGTTTTCTATCTTTAAATGTGTTCTCTGTGTTTTCTCATTGGTTAAAAAATCTGCAGCATGTCCCAGTCAACACAGCACACCTGCCTAGCTCACGCTGACAGTTTATCCTCAGCAGCCAATGTGACTGGGGCTTAAAAGCTCACTGCACCTCCTGAGCTAAGGGTAAGTGCAAACTGGTCTTACTTTTCAGTCACATTGGTTGGTGAGGGACTTGATTTTTAATGCTCACAGATAGGACTCAAGTACAATTAGGGGCCTTGATGGGGCACGTAATCCTTTCTTTTTAAACAGTGCTCTGGCAATTCTTCTCTTTGCTTAAATGTAGAGCAACTTGTCTCCCGTAATAGTGTTTAACAAACTTGCAGTGTTTTCCTTCAACAAAAAATTCCAAAAATAACAAAATATGCTAATATGCAATGGAGTCAATATTTTAGCTCTGCATTGCAATCACATATACATTGCCCTGTTGGAGAGTTTCCTTTTCACTATGCTACATCTGTTCTAAACAGAATAAAATGCTGTCTCTTACAGACAGTTCCTCAGATACAGTAGATGGGGGAGAACTGGGGAGGGATGTATAAGTCAAGGGGCAGATTGTAAGGGGCAAGCAATCAGACTGTATGGTGAAGTTCTAGTACAGATTTTTAAACATTTTCCCCATTGACAAAACCACAAATTTCAACTAGGATAGATCTATATCTATATAGGATAGATGCAGCAGCAAATAGTGTAATTCTACTTTTATTTTAAACAAAATATATAAAAAAATGCACTCACATGACATTCATGTTTAGAATGCGAATCACAAAAATGTCCTGTTAAGCTAACCCCGCAGTCCACAAGTCCAATCAAACTCCTTTAAGCCAGAGCGCTCATTTGGCTTCCGGACTTCTTCCAGCGATCTTTCATAGTGTGTTCCCGCAGCATTCTGTCGTTCTTTCTCAGCATTAATTTTTCCTCGTGTTTACTGGCAGGCGCTCACTAATGATGTCACCAGCCTGACGCGTTTCGTCTGTGACGTCCTCAGAGGCTTCAGAGTGCATTTTTAATATATTTTGTTTAAAAATAAAAGTAGATATTCACTATTTGCTGTTGCATCTATCCTACAGTGCACACCAGGAGGTGCGTCCTGCCATAGAAGAGAATTTTGGTTTTATTATACGCATTTGCAATAATTCAGTTTGTGAGTACCCACCCGAGAGTATACTCTGAGGAGAGTCTATTAACATTTGAAATATAGCTACCAAAGGTGGCGGTGAACCAAGGGGGCTGCACATAGTGTGGTGTATATAAGAAGAAAGGCTCCTGATCGCAAGGGGTTAAATTTAGCAAACAATATTGCCCTATGTCTGTTTGTTATAGGTAAAACAGATTGGAAAAGGACAGTATGTGTGTAGATCAGAAAACACAATTTATTAGGGCAAGACAGGACAGGGCAAGGCTACACAGAACAGGCAAGGATTTTAAGGTCAGGAAATGATTTACATGATAGATAAGGATTTCTTGAACCTGTTAGTATACTTGGGTTAGGTACGGATGCAAAGGAAACAGCACGATAATGACATTATTTTAATAATCAGTCCCAGATATTAGGAAGGAGCAGGACTTGTGTAGAAATGAATGAACAGTGATCGCCTTACCCAAATAGCCAATAAGGCAGCTGGTGCATATTACATAAAGTAAGATAACAAGATGGTTCATATGCATTTAAGACCTTCAAAAACACTTGCATACACTGCAACTCTAATAAATGCATAGTTTGTCTATAGTCTCATGAGATGAGAGCTTTCATTGTCTTCAAAATTAATGTGCTGTTAACTAATAAAATGTATTAATTACAGTTTATCAATAATGGTAGCTTTCTTTTTTCTGCTTTCATTAGAAACTTCTTTCCTTAAAATCAAGTAACTATATAAAATAAAGCAATTATTTCTATAAATTAAAAAGTATCTTTAACTTTTCAACAGAGTAGTGGTCTGACTGAGTGGGTTTCTACTGTGAGGTGAAATAAGGCAGAACAAATAAACCCCTGCAATAAAATATATAATAGTATGTAAATTGTGACACAGTTACCACAGAATACTGTACAACTGAAATGAAAGTACTGTTATCAAAGGTATATTATTTGATGATATTTAGAGGGAAAATAATATTTAGGTTAAATTGATCAAGGCAACATCAAAAACCCTATATAGAATCAATTAATTTTAAAGTGCACAATTCATGTCACAGTTCATCAGCATATAATCAAATCATTAAAGGGGTTGTTCACCTTTGAGTTAACTTTTAGTATAATGTAGAGAGGGATATTTTGAGACAATTTGCATTGGTTTTAATTTTTTATTGTTTGTGGTTTTTGAGTTATTTAGCTTTTTATTCAGCAACTCTCTAGTTTGCAGTGTCAGCAATTTGGTTTCTAGGGTAAAAATTACCCTAGCAACCCTGCATTGATTTGAATAAGAGACTGGAATATGAATAGGAGAGGGACTGAATAGAATGATAAGTAATAAAAAGTGTTAATAACAAAACATTTGTAGCCTTACAGAGCATTTGTTTTTAGATGGTGTCAGTGACCCCCATTTGCAAGCTTCAAAGAAACAGAAGAAAATTGCAAATCATCAAAAATAAATAATGAAGACCAATTGAAAAGTTTCTTAGAATTGGTCCTTCTACAATACACTAAAAGTTAACTTGAAGGTGAACCACCCCTTTAAGAATTCATGTTGAATTCATATGAATTACTTTTAGATGTTTATCAGTTCATGAGTTGAAAAAAAAAATTCTTAATTAATTCCCAAAAGGTTAATTCATAATTCCAATTCATCCTGTTAAAAAACACACACGATGAGAGAACAGGGCCCATTATAAATCAGCTGAAAAAAAGTCTGCCATCAAAGTGAAATAGAAGCTGTTATTCGTAAGGTGTGTAATAAAATTGTCCCACGTGTTCAATCCTAACAGCTTTGCTATTCACAACAAATTGTCAATAGAATTAGGTGAAAGCATTTGTTACTAGGTCTGTGGAGTGTTTAAAGTTGTATCACTTTAGGAGGTGTCTGACATTCAAAATATTGCAGCACTTCAGTAAACCAGCGCAACAGTAAATACCCCCATACGTTACATGTCTTCAAATGTTGTGGACTTCACTCCCAAACTATGAACACTGCGGTCCATGTCTCTCACATAGCCTATCTTTTAGGAACACTAATCCTTGTCCCCAGAAAAGTTTGTCGCTAAGGCGCTGCTTCCAACCTTACTTTTGCACTCATTTAGAGTAAAAACAAAAGACTAAGGGGCTTTTACGAATATCACGTGAAATGATCGAAGTTCGATCAAATTCGATCGAACAACGATCGTACGCATTTTTCGTGAAATCATAAGTAAAACTTGGCATCTTCGATCATCGAATATCGAATAGATCGAATGATCGGATCATTGGGTGATCGAAGGAATCAAAATTTTAAAGTTATTCGACTGCCTACTTTGCCAAATTGAACCTACCGAATTGTAATAGAAGCCTATGGGAAGCTTCCCATAGGCTTCTGAGGCTAAGTCCTGCTCGAATACCATTCGTACGATTGGAGCGTTCGATCGTTCAAATCGTACAAATTTTTCGGACTCTTGAAGGAAATTTCACGATTTTTTCGTGAAATTGAACGATCGGCATCTGACCGTACGAATTCATCGAGAAATCAGCTATCGAGTAAAATCATAGCCTAAAATAATTCGATAAGCATTCGATGGTCGAATTGCGAATTTGGTCAAGCTAATTATGGGGAATAATAGTAAATTGGGCCCAATTGTCAAGTTGTTTTTATCCTCCACTCCTCAATCATGTGTTTCTTTGTAAGTGCTAGAATGGCAACTTGTGTTTGACAGCAAACTTCTTTCTTGTTAGAAAATATATTTCATGCCATTAAACTCAATTATAAAAGGAAGAATTATAGAATGTAACAGAATCTAATAGTGGAAGGAACTGCTTGCAAGAGCAAAAGTAAAAAAACAGATATATTTACAAGATTACAAATTGACTGTAGTGTGAGTACAAGAAAAGTATCATACCAATGACTCTTGTGTAAATGGCTTATTTATTCTTACATATTTGTCCTATAGTACCACCATTTAGAACGTTTTATTTCTAGTGTTTTAGATACAGTATTGCTTTCTGCACTGCAGTCGGTGGCGAAAGCCCTATGATCACTCCAGTGTTATTTGCTATCATTTAATAGAGACAAGTATAAATTTGTCACTTTTTATCATAGAAAAAGGTAACATATTTCTTTCCCCAAATAATCTGTTCTTCGTAACTAAATACACAGACCAAGGTCATTCATTTCCAAAACACAAAGCTTTTTGAGAGTTTGAGAGTGGTTAAATAAATCAAGTTCAACAAATTACTCAGCAGTAAATTACCCTACCTTCCTGTGACTGTAAGAACAAGAGAGGGCTGGAGTGACCTGCTGCTATGAACTGGAGTAATAAATTCACAGTACACACAGTCACTTGTCAGGCTGTGAAAAGTGCAGGCCACAAACTCCACAGGTCCTCAAAGGACCTTCATATCAAAATGCTTGCTGCTTCATTTACTTGTTTCAAAATGAACATTGATTTCAAGTTTCTGTGTAACAAAATACAATATATATATATTCTAATTTTCTGAACACTAGCCAAGGTCAGCCTCAGCTTGTAAAAGTTACATTTTTGTATTCAGTACTTGAACATAACTATGGCAGTAAGAGCAAAGATTGAGAAAGAGAAAAAGGCAAGACTAACAGCACAGTCATTCTTAATGGACCAAAACAGATTAAAACAAAGGTGGTCAAATTGATCTTGTAAGACTTTTCAACCTAATATAACAAAGCAATCACTAATATTGTATGGGGGAATGTAATAAAAGCTAAATCTAAAGTAACGTGCATTCTTTAACAAATACTTTTTATATGAGATTTTAAGTGCTCATAGTGCATTTTGATGGTGACATTTTTTGTGAAAAAGTAGAAACATTTAGCCAAAAAAACATGCTGCAGACTATAAAACCGAAGTTTTTTCTGCTGATGACTAAGGTGCTAAGTCTGCAATAAAGTAGAAGTAACATTTTCTACAACTTGGTGTAACCACTGAGTGACTTGACTCAGTGTTGTTGTTGATGTGTATATAAAGCAGAATGCTTTAGTTTTTAGCATGGTCTGCACCATCATTATCTTCATCATTAATATGATATTGGCCATATGCTCAAGGATATAGGCTATAGTTTGAAATCTTCTTTGGCCAGCAGATTCTTTTGTCATCTTCAGTGCCACCATCTTTTTGTGCAATGCTGCCAAGATGAGTGCAACTATCTGTGAATGGAAGTTCTTCCCCAATAATCTTCATTGGTACTGGTCATAATTTCAGTTTTTTAGCTAGATTGTTGACAAAATCCATGTCCTCTGGGTAAATCAGTTGATTAAAATCCAAGCAAAAAGTTCAATGACAAGGCAGCAATCATCAGAAGTCAGGATTAAAGTATTAGAGTCAGGAACCAGAATTCAGTCAATACACAATATAAGGACCTGTTTTCAACATTGAACTCATTACCTTGGATGTGGTGTTAAAGAGGAGAGGAGCACCATCAGACACTCCTCGCAATTGTCATTTTAAAAGTTGTAGAAAGATACATCCTCTTGCAGTTTGTGCCTACTAATAAACCCCCATTGGGCACATTCATTTTTATTTTTTTCTCCAGATTGAGATCTCTGACTACATCTCTGCCCTTTGGCAACTTAACGGAAAGGTATCTCCAACTGTTACAATGGAGATCCCAATGGCAACTCAACTGTTGACATCTCTAAAAATACTCTCCTGGACTCTGCTCTCAGCTCCCATCTAGTAATTTATTTTCTACAAAAAAACCCATTGCCTGTTTTCCATTATTTTCCAATTTCATTGGAACATGCTCTTTTCTTTCCCCAAAAAACAAAAAATTGCTTTTAATCTTTATGGTATATTTTTAGCAATTGTGATTGAATATGCCCATATTTTGTGTTCATTAACTATGCAGGGTGGTAAGTAATTTGATGACAATATATAAATAAAAACATATATTCAAACATACAGTATATACTGTATACAATAATATAGAAAAATAAAAACAGTAAGATAGAATAAATTCACTGATTTTCACCATTTCTTTTCTTTTCTGAGTTTTTATTGACTATTTATAGAATTTTTATATTTGTTTTCCTACTATAAGGAGAAGCTAAAGGAAATGCTTAATTGGTCTATGATAATTGCTTTATGATTCACAGAAAAATAGGTTCTTCCATTAGGTAAAAATAAGCGTGGGTCTACAGTACTCAAACGTGGGCATCTAGGTTTAAACAAAAAAACATAATAGCTAATAATTTTCATTTCATTGAGGATTACCTTCAACAGTCTTTTGGATTTCTAATGCAACATTCAGTGCATTAAAAGGTAATATTGTTTCACTTGCCACTTGCAGAATCACTTCTGATGTTAACTGGAATAGAAATAAATGGTACAGTGTTTTCTGAAATTCAGTGCTTAATGTGATGAAAAGTAACATTGTACACCAATATACATTGCACAAATGTTAATGTATTTGATGCATGCCAGGCAGACAGAATGCCAGGCAGTCAGACAGATAATTAGTTTATATTTATATTATAATGAATAAAAGAATAGATTCAAAAGTATCCTACACAAACTATCACATTCCTTTCAAAAACTGTAAACACAGCAAAATATGATTCCTCATTTTTTTCCTTAAGATGGCCCACCAATCTTCCACTAGTAAAATGGGAGAGCTGGAGGTGCTGGTGCTGGAGGGAAAATATGATGTGATTGGTGTGGCCGAAACATGGCTGAATGAGTGCCATGACTGGGCAGTTAATATCAGCGGCTATACTTTGTTTCAGAGGGACAGAGTCCAACAAATTAATTGTAGGAGTATGCTATAGATCCCCTAATGTAAGTGAGGAGGAGGAGGCTAAGCTCCTGAAGCTCCTGAAGCAAATAGAAAAAGCTGCTAGTTTGGGTAAAGTAATGATAAGTGGGGATTTTAATTACCCAGATACTGACTGGAGCAACAGTACTGCTAGGTCAGTTAATGGGAATACGTTTATAAACGTGTTGCATGACAATTTTATGGCACAAGTTGTTGAGAAGAAAAGAAGAGAAAGGCATTTAAAAACTACAAAATCTATTGGGACTGAAGCTGCATTTAATGAATATAAACACTGTAATAAATGTTGTAAATCAGCAATCCGGAAGGCAAAGAAAGAAAATGAAGAGTTAATTGCGGCACAGGCGAAAAGTAATCCTAAAAAGTTTTTAAAATATTTTAATAGTAAATAATGGTACCAGTATGGTTGTAACAGATATAGAAAAGGCAAATGTGCTAAATCAGTTCTTTTTTCAGTGTATACAAAAGAGGAGTCTGAGTTCACAGGCTGACTTCATAGCTGCACTAATGACTCAGCTCAATTTAGTCAGTGGCTGACTCAGGATATGATTCACAAAGCTTTAATAAAAATTAATGTAAACAAGGCTCCAGGGCCTGATGGCATACACCCACGGGTTTTAAGAGAAGACAAAAAGGAACACCAAGAGCCCCAATAGTGTAATATGTTTTTACAAGGAGTAATGGTAGAGTAAACAAATGAATACTCACAAACCAGGGTTACCAATAGGCAACCACTGTATAGGCAGGTGGGGAGATTATCCTGACCCCACTCAGGAATAAGAAGCCGCTCTCTGTAGAAGGTAGAAAAAGGGGATGACACCCCTCCACTCGGGGTGGACTCGATATAGTAATAAGACAAAACAGAGGCGCCGAAAGGAAAAAATTAGCTAAAAACACTTAAAAACCCAATGGGTAATTCAGAGGAGGTAGTAGTGGACTTAGTTTATTCAAAAAACAGTAAGTAAGTAAGTAAGTGTAAGTCCACTACTACCTCCTCTGAATTACCCATTGGGTTTTTAAGTGTTTTTAGCTAATTTTTTCCTTTCCTTTTGGTATGGGTTTTAAGAGAGCTTAGTTCAGTTTTAGAACAGCCTCTATTTCGGATTTTCTCAGATTCGCTGTCATCTGGTATAGTACCTATGGATTGGAGGAAAGCTGATGTCATCCCAATATTTAAAAAGGGATTATGATCTCAGCCTGGAAATTATAAGATAGTAAATTTGACATCTGTGGTGGGCAAATTATTTGAACTGTTGTTAAAGGATAACATTAAAAATGTTGTCCTAGTGAATGGCATTATGAGCAGCAATCAGTATGACTTTATGAAGGATAGGTCATGTAAGACAAATTTGAGCTAAGTGGCAAATGAGATTCAGTGTTGATAAATGTAAAGTCATGCACCTGGGATGATAAAATATTCAAGCCACTTATACCCTTAATGGGACTGCACTAGGCAAATCCATTATGGAAAAGGACCTTGGAGTCCTTGTAGATGATAAACTTGGCTGTAGAAAGCAATGCCAGTCAGCAGCATCAAGGGCAAATAAGGTCTTGAGCTGTATTAAAAGGGGCATAGAGTCATGGGAGGAGGGGGTCATTCTTCCACTTTATAGAGCACTTGTAAGGCCACATCTAGAATATGCTGTACAGTTTTGGTCTCCATCACTCAAACAGTACATTATTGTATTAGAGAGGGTACAGAGAAGGGCAACTAAGCTGGTAAAAGGTATGGAAAATCTTAGCTATGAGGAAAGACTGGCCAAATTGTGGATGTTCACACTGGAGAAGAGGTGATTAAGGGGTGATATGATAACTATGTATAAATATATAAGGGGATCATATAATAATGTCTCTAATGCTTTCCAGCTGACACAAGGTCACCCATTTCAATTAGAAGAAAAGAGGTTCTGCCTAAATTTTCAGAAGGGGTTTTTTACAATGAGAGCTGTGAACATGGGGAATTCTCTCCCGGAATCGGTTGTACAGGCTGATACATTAGATAGCTTTAAGAAGGTGTTGGATGGCTTTTTACCAAGTGTAAAAATACAGGGTTATGGAAGATAGCTCATAGTACAAGTTGATACAGGAACTAGTCCATTTTGGAGTCAGAAATAATTTTTTCCCCCTCTGAGGCAATTTCAGATGGGGTTTTTTGCCTTCCTCTGGATCAACCAGTAGGTTAAAAAGTTAGGCAGGTTAAAAAAAAGTTAAAAGGTTGAACTTGATGGACGTGTGTCTTTTTGACGTGATGCCGGCATCAAATCAATAATTAAAATCTCTTCCAGGTCACGGGTTCGATGCCCGATTATAGGATTTCTTCTGTGTGTTCCTGGGTGCTTTATAATTCTCTAATTAGAGGAAGAAAACACATTTTCCATAATATAATCAATAAATCTGCACGTGGTGTAAAAATGCTTTACTAAGAAATACTGCACCATATACGGTCCCTGGCTTCTCTGTTTGCCATAGGCGCTGATCCATCTTGGCGATTGGAAGCTTTATAATTCTTGCTGATTTGATTCCTGGACTTCTGAACCTGCCTAAACCTTGACTCTGCTACCTTTATGCCTGCCTATTGAACATTTGCTTGGATTTCAGATACCACGAACCTGGACCTGAACCTCTAAGCTTCCTCCTTGGTCTATACTCCTCCCATTGGGAGCTGATAGGCTCATGGACCCCATGAACCCCACTGAGGAAGCTATACCTGATGTCGGACGAGCGCTCTGGGGATTGGCATCCTGCAAGGAAGATTATGAAGCTCAGCAGTTCTACTTTGGGCAAGTACTCTAAACTCTCCTTTCCCGTATGCCTCCTGTGTCTTCGGCTGCTGCTAACCCTCCCATGGCCATTGTTCCTCCAACAGTGGTCTCACCAGCCAGTGAGCCGTTCATCCCTCCTCCACCTCGCTATAATGGGGATCCTCAAGCCTGCAGAGGTTCTGCTGCACAGTGCCAGATCCAGTTCCAGTTTCAACCATCGCAGTACTCCAGTAAATGTGCCAACAAACGGTATGTGATGTCCTGTTTGGAGGGTAAACTGCTCAAGTGGGAAATGTCTCTCTGGGAGAAGAATTCTCCATTGACCTACAGATGAAGCCACTTTGGATTGTGTGTTTGACACAGAATAACTGGTCTGCTAACCAGATATCCCATTGGAGCCCTTTTTGTCAAAATAACTTTTTACTGGCTAAGCCCGTCCACTGGGTGTCCCTCACTGCTATGGAGCTCATCCTGTGACCATTTACACCAATCACAAGAACTTAGAGTTCATCCAGAATCTCAAGAGACTGAATCCCCATCACGCTTGTTGGGCATTCTTCTTCACTCAATTCAATTTTATCCTTATGTATCACCCTGGCTCCAGAAACTGTAAGGTGGATGCCGTATCCAGAAGCATTGAGAGGTGCACCAGTGAAGATCACAAGCCAATTGTTCCTCCCACAAAAATCATTGCTTCCTTATTCCCACAAATGGCTGGACAGATCCTTTCTGTCCAGTCATATGCTCCTGCTGATACCCCCATTGGCATGGTTTATGTGCCACCATTCTTCAGCAAAGTCATTGTTCCAAGCAAGCTGGGCATCCAGGTACTCAAAAGAACTTTGAGCTTGTCAGTCGACTTCTCTGGTGGCCTTCCATACTGAAGGATGTGAAAGACTTTATGGTAACCTATGCCAATTGTCCCTTATCCAAATCCTGCCACTCTCGCCCTAGTGGGCTATTGCAACCTCTACCCATTCCATCTCACCCTTGTACTCATTTAGCCATGGACTATATTGTCCATCTGATTCATTAAGAATTCTATTACTTCATTATACATTTTACAAAGGGACCAAGTTTTACCTGCACCCCCGCCTAATGGTTTTAGAAATTAGTGGTGAGCACAACTTTCCCTTGTTTGTTATAGTTCATATAGGAGCAGTGACCAGCTCCCATCCCTCCCAACTATAGTCAGGTGATCCCACTGGTGTCTAATAAAAGGGCAACCAAGCATGGGAGTTTACTTTGAAAGCAGCAAGTAAGTTGCAGATAAAACATAGTCCCTTTGTAAAATGTATAATGAAATAATAAAATTCTCAATGAATCAGATGCAATTTGAGAGTAGGACTGGCCAGATATGGGATGACTTTG
>CM044440.1:93387561-93430198 GCA_024363595.1 Xenopus borealis
AAAGAATAAGAAATCAGGAAGGGGGCAAATAGTTTTTCACACCACTGTATATGTGTTTATCATTATCTATACTGAGAATACTTTTTGTACTTAGTAAAATAAAGCATGTACTGTATTTGGTAAGCCTGCATCTTTAGCCACTTTACTCACTCTATTAAAACAACATTTTTACTGCTGTTTAATTATCTCACACTACCTAACATTAAGTATCTATCTTATTGAGCATTTAATTGGCTTTCAGGACATTTCACAACCTAATTAAACTACTAAAGGCAGATGAAAACAATGCTTTACAGCAAGAATCTCCAGATTTTGGTGAGTTGTGTTTATTTAGTAGAACAGATGTATAAATTGTATCTGCAAATTTGGTTTTGCAAAGAAATTTATTTCATTGTTGGTCCATTATCTGCTATAGTAGGTCTGCACCATTATAAGCGGAATGTAGCTTTAAGACTGTATTTAATAATTAAATATTATCAGTCATGTATGAACACTGACACAATACATTACATATCCTTAATTAAAATGAAAGAGAATTGACTTTCTCAGTATTGTTGGCTTTCTTATAACTTGTGGCTGTGTGATCCTCTGTTAAAAATCTATCATCTTTTGTACTAGGGCATGGTGTATTTAATAGGGGGTTCCCTTTCTTACAACACAATTAAGGGGCAGTGGGTCAGAGCAGCTATCTCCATCTTTCCATTTATGAGATTCTTAATATATTAATGCTGTAATGCTCAAAAATGGAATGGATTGGTTTTTTTTTACTATGGGAAAAATACTTATTTGTGTCAGTGCATGCTTATTTGTGTCAGTGTATGTATGTGGGGTGAAGAAAATGGCCACTGCCATGTTTTCTCTAAAGCAATTCTTGTGAACTTTTTGATACTGAACATAAGGATTATTTTTTACACAGCTTTTACTAAAGTTTTAAAATAACAAAAATATATATATTTTTTATTTTATGACAATTTGACATAAATCACACATTTCAGAAGGATCAATCATAATACCTCAACAAACATTCTTCCAGCTAAAGCAAATGCTGTGGAAGTTTGAAACTTAGTAGGTTGCTGCCATTAAATAAAATGGTGCTATAAGTAATATGCTTGGCTTGACTGGCAGGTAATGTTGTATTTGCAAACTGCACCTTAAACAATAAAATCTAGGACTTTGCTAATGATAATGTCCTAAGCTACTTACCAAAGTGATATCTAGCTGCAATGACCAGAAGCAAAAAACAATGCCTTTAGCTAAATTAACAAAAATGTTCATAAATGGAAATGAATATTCAGAATGCATGAAGAAAATAATAGGAAAAGATTTGTATATGTGTTACAGTGCAGATTGCATTTGTTAAAAGGATAATTACAAGGTTTATTAAAGCCAAGGCAATGTGAGTTAACCCACAGCAATAAATCACTTAGAGGAACGACTACAGCATTGATTTAAGTGGAGTGACTAATAATGCTGCAGAAACATACATCAAACCCATGTAATATAGTTAGACAGAACAGCCTACTGATTTCTTATTTATAGCCTTATTTTTGATATTCTTTCCCTGGATTGAAGCATTAAGTATAAACATTCAATAATGTATTTCTCCTTAAAAATTTCCAATGTAATATACATCCATCTATCTATCTATATTGTAACCGTTTAGGTAGCTGGGATCAGTTTTTTGGGGTAAAATAGCCCATGGCACAATCACAACTCACCAGAGTGTAGCCTCTTTTGGCAGTTTATTTTCACTTTCAGGAAATGAACAAAACAAAATGAAAAGTTTAAAATAAAATCCTGGCCACTTGGGCTTCTAACTAACACAGGTCGGTTTTCCTAACTAATCAGGAGTAGAATTACTACCTGTCTCCCCAAAACAAATTCCCAAACCTTGTGGTGAATTTCAGTCACCCATTGAGCTCACTCAGGCAGCTTTTCTGTGTCTTTTCCCAGACTGGAACTCTACACTCTGGCTTGAGCAGCTTTTTTTAATTATTCACCTGAGTTGCCTCAGGACAACACAAAATACCCATGCTGGACTAGCAGTCCCAGACCACCACTCTGTAAGGAACCTGGGGCATAAATAAGCTCCATCCTGGACTTTCCCAGGTATCCTAGCAGCAACCTCACCACAATGCGACCTCACCAAAAAAAAAAAAAATATATATATGTATATCTATAGTGTTGGTTAGGCCAGCACTGCTCGTATAATGAGTGTTTGATGCCTGGGTGCTTCCAGCAGAGAGAGTAGATATACTATGTAAAAATCACACTCACAAACGAATTCTTGTTAGCTGCATGGAAAAGTTCAATGTATCCCCAAATGGCGCAGAGACTCGTCGGCGTCCCTCAGAGTCCAATGCGTCTTTTCCCAGGGTATTATTGCAGCTGCCAAATAGGTTTCGCCAACGCGTTTCGCCTAGAGCAGCTTCTTCCAAGAGCAATTGGAAGAAGCCGCTCTAGGCAAAACTCTTTGGCCAAACCTACTTGGCAGCTGCAATAATACCCTGGGAGAAGACGCATTGGACTCTGAGGGATACCATTTGGGGATACATTGAACCATTACATACAGCTAACACACGTTTTTATCTTATCTTACATAAGTAATGGAGCAAGGACTAATTACAGGAAGGACTGCCTATCATATTAACCCACGCTTGTTTCAACTCACATCTTGTGAGTATATTAGACCACTAGGGACAATTGGACTCCAGTGGTTTGTTGCCATTATCCTCCTATCCTCTGGTATAAGTGATCTTAACCAACTCTCATCTTGTGATATTATTACTATTATTCCCCATAATTAGCTCGACCAAATTCGCAATTCGATAAGCATTCAACCATTGAATGCTTATCGAATTGTTTTAGGCTATCATTTTGCTCGCAATACGATTTCTCGATGAATTTGTACGATCGGATACCGATCGATCGATTTCACAAAAACATTGTGAAATTTCCTCCGCGAGTCCGAAAAATGTGTACGATTCGAACACTACAATCGTACAAATGGTATTCGAGCAGGAATTAGCCTCATAAGCCTATAGGCAGCTTCCCATAGGCTTCTATTATAATTCGGTAGATTCAATCTGGCGAAGTAGGCAGTCGAATAACTTTAAAATTTTTATTTCTTCGATCATTAAATGATCGAATGATCGAATATCCGATCATTCGATCTATTCGATATTCGATGATCGAAGAGCCCAAATTTTACTTTACGATTTCATAAAAAAATCGTACGATCTTTATTCGATCGAATTCGATCGAACTTCGATCATTTGACATGAATTTCGTAAATTGGCCCCTAAGTGTCATATTAAATAATCTTACCAAACTGGAGTATATATTTAAGTAAATATTGTCCTTTTACATCTCTTGCCTTGATGTGTGCTGCCTCAGAGATCACCTGACCAGAAATATTTCAACTCTAAGGGGCTGATTTACGAATTTCACGTGAAATGATCGAAGTTCAATCGAATTCGATCGAACAACGATCGTACTTATTTTTTGTGAAATCGTAAAATTTGGCCTCTTCGATCATCGAATAGATGGAATAGATGGAATAGATGGAATGATCGGATATTCGATAATTTGATCATTCGATGATCAAAGAAATAAAAATTTTAAAGTTATTCGACTCCCTACTTCGCCAGATTGAACCTACCGAATTGTAATAGAAGCTTATGGGAAGCTGCCCATAGGCTTCTAAGGCTAAGTCCTGCTCAAATACCATTCATACGATCGTATCGTTCGTTCAATCGTTCGAATCGTACAAATTTTTTGGACTCTCAAAGGAAATTTCACGATTTTTTTGTGAAATCGAACGATCGGTATCCAATCATGGAATTCATCGAGAAATCGGATATTGAGCAAAATGATAGCCTAAAACAATTCGATAAGCATTTGATGGTCAAATGTTTATCGAATTACAAATTTGCTCAAGCTAATTTTGGGGAATAATAGTAAATTTGCCCCTAACTGTAACAGGAAGAAGTGCGGAAGCAAAAGACCAAACTCTCTCTGTTAATTGCTTCATGTGACCTAAGTTTATAGTTTGTTTGGTATGTTTGTGTGCACTGTTGAATCATATGATCCCAGGAGGCTGTAATTTTTTTTAAATGGCTATTTTATATTTAGGATGACCCAATGGCACATGCTACAAAAAAGGTATACAATTATGAAAATGGTTTATTTACATAAAGCAAGGTTTTACATATCAGTTGTTTTATGCAATATCTTTTTTATAGGGCCCCAAAAAGTGAGCATGGGACATGTGGAACAACAGGGCCATGACTGGGGAGGGATAAAGAAGGACTGGGAAAGAAGTGTAGTTTAGTGTTGATGGGAGTTGTATTTCTGAGGAAAAGAAAAAGAGAAATAACACAGCAGTATAAAGGTTGAAGAAGGAAGTGTGGTAATCACCTTGTGAGACGTCTCACCCAGCCTATCTTGAAGGTAGGACAGTTTGGGGTAGGCAGAGAGGACGGTGATTTCATTATGTTTCTGCTCATGGAGTGGTGGGACTGCCTTAATAAGTAGTCAAAAAGGGGAATAAATAAGTGCAAGGGGCAGGTGTTTTTGGTAGGGTTAGGCCTGGAGTGAAGCTTGGGGGGCATTGTGAACAATATGAGGAGGAGTAGGAGGCATAGTCACAAGCGTCGTATGGGTTATATGCAAATGGTTAATGTTAATCTAATAGTAATCTATATTTTGATAACATGTTATGCAACCTTTAGTGGCTAATGGTTGCAGATATTTGTTCATCTATGTTGTTAGATCAATTAAAGTTAAATGGATACAATGAGCTGGATGCCATTCAGTGAGAAAACATTATCTCATGGTTTGTCACGTGAAAAGTCATGGATGAGTTTCAAGGAGAAAAAAACTTTACTTCTAATTCAGTTCCAGTTTTTCCTATATACTTAATTTTTTTTACAAAGTAAAATGCTGCAAGTTTGCTAATCATTAATAACTATATCTTATAATTACCTGGTGCATAATTTGTAACATGTACATTAGTTTTTTATATCACAGCAATATATAAAGTAAATTATTATATCAACCAATCCCTTTTTCTAAACAAATCCATAACTAACCATTATTTGCAGTATTTTGGCATTAAATCTTTGGTAAGCATTGTATTGTCTGAAAACCTTTGTCAGTCTATAGTTCTGCAATACTTTAACAAAGCAATAGACAGAGGAGCTTGCTTTCAAAGTTAGCTTTTAAAGCATTTCTCTAGGACCAGACTTTCTTTTGTTGTGTTTAAAGTCTTACAGCTTCAAGGTTCTCTATTTGCTTCTTTTTTCTTTATTTAAATAAAGATACCATGAATGCTCTAAAGAGTTGTAACTGGTGTGTTAAAGAATTAAGTGTTAACAGTGCATACAAATATCTTAAGTTCTGTAAGTGGAATATAAATTAACAATGACTCCTATTCACATAAGAACAATATTGTGACATACCATTGTAATATAAAAAATAAACATAATTAATAATTAGAAGGATAGATATATGATAGATAGTCTCCTCCACACCCCAAAGTTTGAGAAGTTTAAGTTTCTACAGTGCATTTGTTTGCAGTAAAATATTTCTAACTGCTAATAAGCATATATTTTAGACATGGCATTACAACAGGAGTACAATGAATATGGTTTATGCTGTATATATATATACGTTGCGTCGTTTTCGTCGCGTCATTTTCGGTGCGTCGCGTCAAAAAACGAAGCGCGACTCGTGAATTTATTCGCCAGCGGCGAATCGCGGGAATTCGCTGCGAATTCGCCCCTGGCAAATAAATTCGCCCATCACTAGTTATTTTGTTACAAAGTTATGATCATAAAGTTGATAAGCCACCATACCACGTCAAGGTAAACCCCGAATGGCGGTCCCTAACTTGTTTTATTTATTACGTGCATTCTAGCATTACCTGTGATTAATGTCCGTTGAACGCTGTTTTTTCACTGAAGGCTAAATCCTCCCAAGCCAGCAATCAGGCTTTTAAAGGAGAGATATTCCCAAAACAAACGCCCAATTTTAAAAGCATAGGATCACCACTAGTTTAAAGGGGGGGGGGGGGTATGGCTTGCTACAACGACTGGCTTTGTGTTTATAAACTCGAAGAATGTGAGGTTTTTTGAATTCTTGGATAGGAGTTAGGTCAAGTTTTTTCTGTAAAATACAAGTTATATATATATAATACGAGTTTTAGCAAGTGACCCCTTTATAGTTTTGAAACTACCTTTCAGCATGAGACAAATTCAAAATAAAAGGCTGGTAAGTTTTTAGGCATAGTATGCAGGTATAAAATACCCTGAAGATGCTATGAACCTTCATGAATTTTGGGAGTTTTGGGGTGTTTGACACTGATTTTTGCGTGAAATCTCAAAATGGAAAATCTTGAAAAATTCAAGTCTTTTTATCCGATTTTTCTACCTGAAATATAAGTATATAAGGCAAATTCATGGATGGAAATTAGGTAGAAATTAGGTAAACCTTATAGTCTCAAAACTACCTCCCAGCATGAGACAGATTCAAAATAAAATGTTGATAAGTTTTGGGGCATGCTATAAAGGCATAAAATACCCCTTTTTGTATTGTATTATACAATACAATACAAAACAAATATAAGGATATATATGGCCAAAAGCTTTTATACAAATCATGAAACTTTGAGGTGACTTCTAATAACCCATATTTTACAGTAGGTTCGATTGGTAAATTCAAATTTGAATTTTCGAATTGGTTTTTGGTCAAAACTCAAAAAACTATTTAAAGTTTAAAACCACCAACTCAAATTCTAATTTGAATGTGAGATATATCAAATCTCGACCCTAGAAACAACTGTAATTTGATACTTCACTAAAACCTACTGAGTTCAAGTAGAAGTACATGGCAGAGTTCAGTTGAACCATTTGAAGATGTTACTAGCCTTCCTGACATTCAATTTTTTTTTCAGAGTAAAACTTGATTGAATTTGATTACATTCAATTCAAATGTATCTAGGAATAGAATTCCTATTCTATTAAATGTTAGACATTTGTTTTTTTAAATAAACAAGCACCCATTCGAGTTGCGAGTACATTTAGGGGCAAATTTAATATAATTCCCTAAAAATCCCTCGAATTCCCTCGAAATTCGATAAGCATTCGACTATCGAGTAGTTTTAGGCTATGTTTTACCTCAATATTCGATTTCTCGACGAAATCGTACGATCGAATACTGATCGTTCGATTTTACGAACTTTTCCTTCATCGTACTTTTTCCTTCGCGCGCTCAAAAAATTTGTATGATTCAAACGATCGAGGCATTCGATCGTACGAATGGTATTCAAGCAGGTGTTTGAAAAAGAAGCCTATGGGGGGCTTCCCATAGGCTTCTATTGCAATTTGGTAGGTTCAATCTGACGAAGTAGGCAGTCGAATAACATTTTAAAGTTAAAGTCCTTCAATCATCGAATGGTCGAATTATCGAATATCTGATCATTCGATCTATTCGATCATTCAAATTTTCGGTATTCGATGATCGAAGTGGCCAAATTTGCATATTCGAATATCCGAAAAAATCGTGTGATCAGAATTCGATCGAATTTGATCGAACTTCGATCTATTCACATGAATTTTGTACGATTCGAACGATCGAACGCTTCGATCGTACGAATGGTATTCGAGCAGGAATTAGTCTCTGAAGCCTATGGGAAGCTTCACAAAAAATTTGTACGATCGTTATTCGATCGAACTCCGATCTATTCACGTGAATTTCGTAAATCGACCCCTTAATCTCAGCAGCCTATGGGGGGGTTCCCATAGGCTTCTATTGCAATTCGGTAGGTTCAATCTGGTGAAGTAGGCAGTCGAACTATTTTAAAATTTTGATTCCTTCGATCATATTGAATATCCGATCATTCAATCTAATTGATTATTCAGTATTCGATGATCGAAGAGGCCAAATTAGAATATCCGAAAAAATTGCTTTGATCGGTATTCGATCGAATTCGATCGAACTTCGATCATTTCACTTGAATTTTGTAAATTTGTCCCATAATGTTTTTTTTTTTAAAGTTAAAAAAATTCACATAACGGTAATAAATAACCCCCTAAATATAAGGTGTGTCTAATAATGCAAGAAAACATTTCAACTAGTGGGTATAGGGTGGCCCTGTTTTGTATTATTATGAAATGACCATTATATTATGTATAACCCAGGCAGGGGGCATATAGATTTATTTCTGTAATCCATGGATTGCCTCATAACTGCCCCCTTGAATCTTTTGGCCCATTATCCCTAACCTCTTATTATTAGTTGAAAGGGGGACAAACTGTTATCAGCTTTATGGAACACGAGAATACAAGGTGAATGCACCACTTTTTGCATTACCCCATGCTGAAATCTCTAATTAAAGAGGAGGTTCACTTTTAGATCCTTTAGGATGCTGTAGACATTACTATTTTATGACTGTTTGAAATTTTAATTTGTTATGGTTTTTGGATTATTTAGTTTTTTTATTTAGCAGCTCTCCATCTTTTAGCAGCTATCTGGTTTCTATGATCCAGTTTACCCTAACAACCAGGCAGTGGTTTGATTGAAAGTCTGCAGTATAAATAAAGGAGAGCCTGATTAACAAGAGACATAATAAAAAGGAACATAAAATACAACTGATCCATCACAATAGATTTTGACTGCTGGGGTCAGTGACTCACATCTGACAGTTGGAAAGAGGAAGAAGACAAATCAAAAAAGAATTAAGATCAAATGAAGAATTGCTAAGAATAAAACATTTTATAACTTACTAAGGGGCAGAGTTTCGAATTTTGTTATTGCCAAAACTCAAATTCAACTAGGGAGTTATCTCAATTTGTTTCAAGTTGGCCCTTTAAGAATTCAAATGAATTACACTTTTCACCACATAAAACCTGCCAAATTGCTGTTTAAGTCAATAGGAGAGGTCCAGGGATTAATTTGGAGATGTTTGCAGTCTTCTAGATATTCAAGTTTTTTCAGAGAAAAAACTTGAATGGAGTTTAATAGCATTTGATTCAAATTTGATTTGAGTTTTCTGGTCATTTCAGTTAGTCCAACCTTAAACATTTTTAATTTTTTAATAATTTTCTATTGGTTGAATTGTGATTTTTGGGAGTTTAAAAAAACTCACATAAATTTGAAATTCGACCGTTGATAAATCTACCTCTTAAAAGTTACCTGAAAGGCAAACAACCCCTTTTAAGCATCATTCTGTAAGTTAACCCTTACAATGCTAGAGCCTGACTGCTCTTGCATGTGATTACTTTTTTTTAAACAGTGAAAATTTTTATATTTTCATAAAATAGACTGTATGGGGGATGACTGATAGATATATGTAAAAATAAGAAAGACCAACAACATAGGGAATCCAATTTTCATCTTTGGGAATTTAAAGATGTATGCATGGTTGTGCATACAGCTGTTCTTTAAAATCCATTTCATCTGAGATTCTACAATGAATTGTGATTTTGATAAATGTTGTGCCATTGGATGAATTTTATATTATCTGGTTACCCCTAAGCATACACTTTGGTATACATTGGTTCTGTCTTTTTATATATTTGTAAAATATATACATCTATATATGTAGCTATATATCTTATACATGTCTACATGTTATCAACCAGCACAGTATTATTTGATACTATAGTTTTTGAATGATTACAGCTGTTAGATAAAAACCGCTACATCTTATCAAAAAAGATGATGTTCATAAACTTCTAAAGTGTCAATAAATGATGGACCTACTGTATCATGATGAAAGAAAGACGCCATGACTGCATTATATTATACTCTTGGTGGAAAGTAAAATTAATCTCATATTAGCTATCATATGATTTAAAGTACAGCTTTCTTGCAGGACAATGTCATTAATTTGTAGTTCACATGAAATGTCACAGTTAATACTGTTCTAAATGCCTCACTTACTAGTCATTATTATAAATCTTCCTCTTGAATAAAGAAATTAATTTATAAAAAAAAGAATTACTGCAGTGTGTCAAAGTTCTATTAATTACTAATCTCCTGTGTAGTAAACTAAACTGTATTTGTGCGCACATTTACATTCCATATTTACATGTTTCTCTGCACTAAAATGAATTACCAAAACGGCAAAGAATTTATTTAGAGGTAGCCCCAC
This sequence comes from Xenopus borealis, assembly GCA_024363595.1. Lineage (NCBI taxonomy): Eukaryota > Metazoa > Chordata > Amphibia > Anura > Pipidae > Xenopus > Xenopus borealis. Next base: position 93,397,718 of record CM044440.1, read on the forward strand.
ATAATCAAGCTCTTTCATGTAAAGCAACACTGCCTTTAAAGTAATACAAAGTAAAAGTCTGCTCTCAGTATTTAAATCTGTTACCTTGTTTTTTGCTGTTTAGAACAATATTGCTTTGGTAATTAATAATTGATTTTTATGATTTTAAAAAGAGCTACTGTAACCAATAAAAACAACTTGTTGAAAAACGGGATACTTCAGAGCATTGCCTTTGCTTTTAAATGCTGTGGTGTTTCTATTCTCATGGACTTCACCGCATGTCTGTCAATGTAGCCATAAAATTCAGATAATGAGGAGAGCAACTTCTTCTATGTCAATATAACCATGAAATTATTGTGGTTTTCCCCCTTAAAAGTGGACCCCTCCCCCCAAAAAAATACACTATATATATTATTTTAATCTTGTTTTCTTCAGTCTGGGAATTCATAATCATAGCAAGCCGGCAGGAGCCATTTTGTGGACACTGTTATTAAGGCAAGCCTTGCATCATCTCAGAATCTTGTTTGTGCACCAGAATGGGGGACCCGATGTCTATCCCCTTGTCCTGGCTACACAATTAAATGGTTAAGAGAACTGGGGGAATGTGTGCGGGGCAGTGACAGTGCTGAATGGAAAGTGAAAGTAATTATCTGCCCCACCTCTATGCCTAAGGCATAGAGGAGTGGTAGACAATATTTGATTGACAGCTGAGATTCTTAAAACAGCTATGAATGCTTTAATAACATTTTGAAATTGGATTTCATGTTTAATTTGAAAAGGACTTTTATTATACAGACTTTTATGTCTTGGTGACGGGTCCACTTTAAAGGAGAAGGAAAGGTTAAAACTAAGTAAACCTTATCAGAAAGTTTGCCCAGCAACTCCACTGAGTGGGAGGTTGTGGGCCTTGGCTGCCGGCCACTGAGCTGGGAGCATAATGTTTACATTTCACTCCCCTCCTTCCCCCTTCTGCTTTTCCCAGGCAACCCAGTACAGCCTGTCACAGTTCTCCTCAGGGACTCGGCGGGCAACCTTTTCCCAACCCTCCCCCAGATTTATGTGAAATTAATAGAAAAGTTTATTGTTAACTTGTTTTTTCTTTCCTACCCATTAACTTATTATTGTCACAGCTTTAAGTTTGGCAGTTTTGCAACACTTGACAGCGCATTGTTTAATATCTGGTGAGTTCAGCAGTGTGGCCTGTTGCCGACAGTCAGGGCCAGCTGCAGGAGACTCCTGTTTGAAGTGGGTTTATTTCATGCCTGTCGGGTCACCCGGCAGTTGGCACATTTGTTGTATCAATTAAGCTGTGGCCGATAATTTCCCACTCAACAGTTGTAATGCCTTTTTTACTGACTTTTTCAGTGAGTGGCCACAGCGTCGCGGCCACCTCATCTGGCAACCAAGATCCACCTAAATATACCAGTAAAACCCTCAAAGTAATGTTGCTCTGAGTCCTTTGTCAAATAAAACACTGCATTTCTTTCCTTCTATTGTGTACACATGCCTTCAGCTTAAAGGAACAGTAACACCAAAAAATAAAGTGTTTTAAAGTAATGAAAATATCATATATTGTTGCCCTGCACTGGTAAAACTGTTCTGTTTGCTTCAGAAACACTACTATAGTTCATATAAACAAGCTGCTGAGTGGCGGAAATTGAAAAAAAGGCTAACTGGCACAGGATAAATAATGGATAACAGATAACATTATGTTCTATAGAACTTATCTGCAATCACTTATCTGCAATCTGCTGTGTAACTTGAGCCTTTTCTCATTTGAATAGCTGTCCCTATTGCTACACAGCAGCTTATATATATATATATATATATATATATATATATATATATATATATACAAAGTTAGTGTTTCTGTAGCAAATACAGCAGTTTTACTAGTGCAGGGCAACACTGAATTATATTTTCATTACTTTAAAACAATTAAATTTTTTGATGTTACTGGTCCTTTAAACCTCCTTGCCCCGGGCGTGAGCATGCTAATTTTGCTCCTCTTCCCCCTCCCTTCTCTGCTGTAATTTGCAGGGAGAAACTCAGGCAGGAAGTGATGTCAGACCAAGCTAATACTGCAGATGCTATCATAAATAAACAGAGAGCTTCTAAAATGTTTTACTCAGGTATTCTGTATTAAAGAATTCTACATAATAAATATAGCATTTTAGCTTGCACTATTGCAGCTAATCTATTGGCAATACATTGGTAGATAACGTAAAAAGTATGCTCCATCTAAACTGTACACTGGTATGAAATCGCTTGATTTCTCCATTTGCTTGTGGGTAATACACTGAAGATTTTTTGTGCACAATATTCCTCTCTCGCAGAAAGATTTCAAATTCCGATGACACAAACTGTGATCCGTTGTCTGAAATTAACTCCTTTGGATTACCTTCTCTGCTGAAGACAGAATGATTTTACTGTAGCTGATGTTATATGAGAAACAAATGCAATTTCAGGCCATTTACTGTAATAGTCTATCTGAGTTATAGCAAATCTGCAGTCTATAGGAGCATCTGCAAAAGAACCCACTATATCAATAGCAAGTTTTTCCCATGCTGAATCAGGGAATGGTACTAGCTGAAGTGGTGGTGTATGTGTGATAGCTGTTTTGTCATGATTCTGACAATTAACACAAGAATGAATGGTGGTTACCACATTGGCATCCATATTCTCGCAGTCTTTGTTTTGTACGTACAATTCCTTGATGACGCTCATGTGCAAGTTGTATGAGCTTTTCTCTCAAGGTTTCTAGTACCAGTTAGCTGTGAGCTCCACAGACAACATAGTCATCTACTAAGGACAGTTTGTGTCTAATCCTATAGTAAGGTTGAAGATCAGGACTGAGTTTCTTCTCAGCATTTGGTAATTTGCTTTGTAAGATGTCCTGTAGTTTTACTTGGATTGGATATGTGAGGCAAGCTTGCTTAACATCAGCAGCAGTAACTGTAGATGATAATATATCAGTAAGTGCTACACTCTTCCTAGTTCCATTGTTGTAAGCAGTGCAGTTAAAGGGCTATGTTCTGTGCATAAGGTAAGTTCTTTACCCCATAGGTAGGTTTTCCATTTTTCTGTTGCCCAAACACATGCTAGAGCTTCTTTTGAATACTTACGCTCTGTATCCGTAAGTGTTCTGGATGCAGATGCAACAGTTTTCTCTGAATGATCAGCAAGAATCGGTGTGAGAACTGCACCAACGCCATGGTCTGAAGCATCTGTAGTAACCATAGTGGGTAGTGCAGGATCAAATAAAGCTAGTGCTGGACTGTCACAATTAACTGCTTCACTATTTCAAAGTAGTCTCTTACCAAACCAGACATGAAATTCCCCATAGTAGTGCTCTAAATGGCTCCACAACTGAAGCATAGTTGGAAATAAATTTAGAATACCATGAAGTAAAACATAAAAAAGTTCATAAGGTTTGAAAATCAGATGGAGTAGGTGCTTGTGTTACAGTGTTGACATGGTCAGGGTCAGGCAGTAATCCCTCTTGTGAAATGATATGACCCAGATATGACTGAAGTTGTCTGAAGTGGCATTTGGAAAGGTTCAGTTTCAGTCCTGCAGAATCAATTTCAGAAACTTTTCTAGGTACCTGTCATGAAGATCCATAGATTGAGCATAGACAATCATATCATCCAAATTGCACACCAAGTATATCATGAAGTATAGAAGACAGCAGTCTTTGAAAACAACTTGGTGCTGAAGCCAGGTATGGTACACGCTTGAACTGAAAACAAACCATCATGCGTGATAAATGCAGTGAGGTCTCAGCTTTCCTCATGCAGTAATACTTGATGATAAGCACTCTGGAGATCCAGGGTTGAAAAGAATTTTGCCCCTTGGAGTTCTGAAAATGCTTCCTCTATGTGTGGCAAGGGATTATTATAAACCTCCAGTTTTCTTCATTGTTACAACAATTGGTGAAACCCATTCAGATGATTCTGATTTTTCAATCACATCGAGTAGGGCAATCGCCTCAATTTCTGGTGTACTGGTTTTACATCTGGTCTCAACTTAACTTTGTGCAAAAAGTTCTTTGCACACAACAGTGAAGTGTTGCTTTGTGGTGAAATTTTTGACACAGGCTTTGTGGCAGGCACTGGTGCTGTAGTAATGAGACCATCAACTAATTGTAGGTTAAATGCAGCAAAAGACCCCTTCCAAGTATAGCAGTACCCTTATTCACAATGTAAAAGTGACATTTTGCACTATTTGATTCAAATGGTACAGTCACTGGCAAGCAATCAAGCACATGGATTGGATCCTTTAGGTAACTGACCAGTCTCAGGGCAGGTGCAACAAGCATATTGTTTGCAAAGTATTTCAAGAAAATATCCTTTGGTAGTATAGAAACAGCTGAACCTGTATCAAGCATCAGGTTAATGGAGTGTCCCTTGTAAGCAGAAGCAGTATTGACATTGACAGTGTATATAAACTTGTCTGGAATAAATGTATCAACTTTATCCACACTTAATACTGTAACATTTATAGTAGTGACTTCATGAACATGTTTAGCAGAACTACGGCAGGTTTTAGCCAAATGACCTACCTTTAAGCATTTGCGGCACTGTACCACTTTTGCAGGACATGTAACATAATTTTCAAAGTGTTGTGTTGAACCACAGCAAAAGCAGTATTTTTCTTTTGTATTTCTGTACCGTTTTTTGCTGTCCTTTTCCTTAGCACTGTATTTTGCCTGTGACTGTGCATAAATAGGCCACAGTGCTGCAGTCACAATATGTACATTCCCAGCAGTTCCCTGACTGAGAGTTTTAGCCTCTGCCACTGCTGTTTCAATGTGGTTAGCAACTGTAATAGCCTTTGCAAGGGTTAAATCCTGCTCTAGGAGCAGTCTCTCTCTAATGCGTGGTGAGTTTGTTTTTTTCCACTATTTGGTCTCTTAGCATTTCATCTGTTAGATTCCCAAACTCACAGGTAACAACCAGCTCTCTCAAAGCTGCTACAAATTGTTCTGTGGATTCGCCATTACGTTGTCCACGTTGGCGAAATTTATATCTTTCAGCAACCCTATTTACTCCTTGCATGAAAACATTTTTTATAGCAGTAAGAGCAGTTTCATAAGTCTCATCATAGAATATACGCTGTCCCTCTGCTCCCAGGCATTGAATAAGTAAAGCACGCTTTCTAGCAGCAGAAATCTCCCATTGGTCAGCAGCAATAATTTAATTATCAAACATACGGATCCAAGCAGTAAAAGGTATGGTAAGCTCACCAGGGTTTGGAAGAAAAGGCTGCTGCAGAGGTAGAAGAGACATTCTGTTGCCAATCTGTTGTGTTTTGGTAGCCGCTGATGAGCAGGGTGCTTTATTACAGGTGCTTTATTAGCAGGTTTATGCAGCCATTACACAACAGCAGTAACTTGAACCCTATCACTCTCAAGCTGTACAGAAAGTACTGTGTATCTGCTTAGTACAAGTTTTGGGCACAATGACACCCGCAGGCCATTTGTATAAACATTACAGTTTTGTTATTAATTGATCAGCAATTTATATTTTGTCTTGTATTTTAATTACAAATTTGTGTTTAACTTGCACTTTATTAGCCTTAATGGGGCCTCTAAGAAATTGTTGCATGTCATTTTTAACTTGTCTTTGAAATAGCACAGAAATACAGTTAAGTACCCATTTCTAAGCATAATGGGGGAATGTAATAAAAGTTGCAAAAAGAAAAACAATTTGCATAAAAAAATACAAATCCACATTTTGCAAAGTGATATTCTTCCTTAGAATGTTATTACATTGCAGATTTTAAAACTTTTTTAACAAGTGCTTGCAGGTATTATAATCTTTTAATAATTTTTTCAGTAATAAGTTTTATTATATTCAGTGGGGGCTGGCACAAACTATAACATTCACAACCTTCTTCCACTGTCAGAAGAGGTCACTAAACAATTTCCAGATTCATAACATATATATTAGCAAATAAACTGTTCTCGCAAAGGCACAACTTTTCGCATTCCGAATATTTTTTCCATTACTGACTTTTATTACATTCTCTCAATAATGCATAAGGCTGCTTCTTTTAATACTGTATGAAATTTTCTAAAAGAGATACAGACACCATAAAGGAAACCTTTTTTTAACAGCTATGACAACATTTTCTTTGTATGCTGTTTATAGTTTTGCCTTAAAATATTTGTACAATGCCTATACATTACCTCAGTGATCCCCACATATAGATAACTATGTGTATAAAAGTCTCAATAAAATTGAGAGACATTTCAGATCCTGGGTCTTTTTCTAATTGTTGTCTGAAAACCTTTTTTTTAATATATATAAAAAACAGTGTCACTTGTAAAAGGGACAAATGCCATTGACTTTTAAGGGTCTAAAGGTCGAGTTTCTCTCATAACGTTTTTTAAAGAGAAGCAAACAAAAATTTTTAAAGATTTAAAACTCCATTTAAAATATGTAGAATTAATTTGAAAGTCAATGGCAGAGGTCTCATTAACCATTTGAAGGTGTTTTTTACCTTCATGATCACCTGTGGGATTCCGGTTTGGGCATTCAGTTAATTTTTTTTAATAGGGTGAGAAAAAGTTGAGTTTTAGTAAATACCACCCTTATATGACTTTGACAGGTTTTAGCTGGAGTATTTTCAGATTCAGAATTTTAGCAGCTTTGGAGCATAATAACTAGAATAACTAAATTTTACCACTTAAAAATGTGACTAGAAAAGTTTGATGCTAAATAAGTACCTTAGGGGCATGTTTACTAACATTGGAGATATTTCTGGAGATGTTGCTCATGGCAACCATTCAGAAATTAGATTTAAACAACCACCTATAAATTGAAAAACAAAAGCTAATATCTGACTGGCTGCTATGGGCATCATCTCCAGAAATCTCTCCAGATATTTATCTCCAATGTTAGTAAACATTGTCCTTTAGTATTAGAATTTTTTACTAACAGTTGAGAAGGACAGGTCAGGTTGGCAAAAAAAAAAATCAGGTTTACTAACTTCATGTAACAATTATTTGCAAAAGCAGCCCTATCAGCGAAAAAAATCATAAACATGACCTATAGGTAACTTTCAATGTACATTAATATTTTGAAAAGTAGTTTTTTTAGTGTTCATCTCATCTAAATACATTTTCTCTGCACTTTCATCTTCAAAGGAGTTCCAGTGAGCCAGTATGCTTATATGAAACCTGGTGATTATGAACTTGTCAAAGTACAGCTTTCTATTGTGCAGATCCTTCAGTTACTGTTTAAATGAATTTAGGCAACTTTACCACAACAACGTTTTTTCTACTGCAACTTTTTTTTTTGCAGAATACCTTTAGGACTATGAGGTTTTCTCACTATGTTTTTCCGCTATTAAAATTTGCATTGGTTTTGTGAAAGTATTTGCTGATGGCAAAATGCAGAATTTCACTGCAAATTCATGGTGAGATATTTAACACATCAGTATGAACTAGTGAAGGGCGAATATATTCGCCTGGGGCGAAATTTTGGCAAAACACCAGAAAAATTTAGCTTAACGTAAATTGGCTGGTGTCTCGTTTTGGACACGGGAGTCTGTTTTTGGACAACGGCATCCATTGCTGGCATCCAAAAAAAGGACGCCCGTGTCCAAAAATGGACGTCACCGTCTGTTTTTTCCATGCCGGCAATGGGTGCCAGCGTCCAAAAACAGGCGCCCGCATTCCAAAACGAGAGGTTGCAGCATTTCATTAAATTTTTGCCGTTTTGTGAATTTCTACTAGAAATTTGCGAAATTTAGATGAAGCAAAGTGCCCCAGATTCGCCCATCACTAATACAAACTTAAAGGGATACTGTCATGGGAATTTTTTTCAAAATGCATCAGTTAATAGTGTTGTTCCAGAAGAATTCTGCATTGAAATCCATTTCTCAAAAGAGCAAACAGATTTTTTTATATTTAATTTTGAAATCTGACATGGGGCTAGACAAGCTGCCCCAAGTCATGTGATCTGTGCTCTGATAAACTTCAATCACTCTTTACTGCTGTACTGCAAGTTGGAGTGATATCACACCCTCCCTCCCCCCCCAGCAGCCTAACAACAGAACAATGGGAATGTAACCAGATAACAGCTCCCTAACACAAGATAACAGCTGCCTGATTCCATGTTCCACTGCATACTATTCAGTTACATTGAGAAGGAAAAACAGCCTGCCAGAAAGCTGTTCCCTCCTAAAGTGCTGGTACAAGTCACGTGACCAGGGCAGCTGGGAAATTGACAAAATGGCTGGCCCCATGTCAGATTTCAAAACTGAATATAAAAAATATATATCTTTTGAGAAATGTATTTCAATGCAGAAGTCTGCTGGAGTAGCACAATTAACTGATGTGTTTTGAAAAAAAACATGTTTTTCCACGATAGTATACCTTTAATACTTTTCCTTTGTTATATACAGGAAGCATAAAATTCAATATATTCTATTTACTCCAGGTTTGCTCATTTCATATTGGATTAGGTACATACAGAATGAACCTTAATTGACATAATATTATAGAAGTAAGCACAATCAGCGATAGTAAATATCTTTAATATCAAAGCACTACCTTGTACTTGATCCCAATTAAGATATACTGTAATTAATCCTTAATGGATGCAAAACCTATTGGGTTTCAGTCATGTTTAAATGATATTTGGTAGACATGAAGTATTGAAAACCAAATTACAGAATGTTCACTTATCCAAAAACCCCCAGATCCCAAGCATTTTGGATAACATGTCCCATACAATACCTGTATACATATACAACATGGAAAATTGTATTTATATACAGTACTAAAAATGTATGATATAAATTAAGACAGTCTGTATTTTTTACAATGTATGCACAATTATTTAAAAACAAATAATTCCACAAATAGCACAAACCACACAGCCAGTGGTTGCAAAATACAAGACTTTGGAAGCATTTAAAATTAATTAATTAGAAAATCTATTATGGCAATATTTCATGATCACATGGCAGATGTATCTCTGATAGTCTTTTGGCAGGCAATTCTGTGGGAAAATAGATTGACAGGTGCATTCACACTGCTAGATCCTTGGAAAGCAGTAACCAAGAGACAAGCCTAGATGGCCAAATCGCGTTTATCTCTTAGTAGCTAGAGGCGATGGGGGTTAGGTGCACAAGAGATGTAAATCATTCTATGCTTACCCTCTTAATCTAAAAAAAACTGTGTGTCTTGTTTTTTTCTAAGCTGAGTTGTGTATTGTCAGAAAAACATGATATGCAGTTTATTTTATTAATAAAAGTGCAAAAGAAAACAATGAGCAATGTTGTGGGCTTATGCTTCTGCAGAAAATGTCCAGGTAAGGTGACAAACAAATCTTTACAACAGTTTACATTTTTATAATCTAATCATGATTATCTTATCTTACTTATAGTACCTTATTTAATTATTTATTTATTATTGTCATTTAATTAGTTAAAGGAGAACTAAAGCTTTGCTAAATAAGTAGGCTTGAAATACTGCACATTAATTCTTTACCAGCCTAAGGCAACCACAGCTTTTTAGCAGTAAAGTTCTGTGCCTTCAGATGTCCCAGTAGCTCTCCATCTTCTTTCTGCTGATTCACTGCATATGCTCCGTGCATATTTACTGTGCTTAGGGACTGTTTTAAAATATAAAATACACATAGAATATAAATGTCACAAAATAATGGCGATGTAATTAATATAGATTACTACATGGCAGCACAGAAACCAATGCAATTAGAATGCAATCAGAATTTAATAATCAGCTTTGTAGCTCATACAGTATTACAGGCCAACCTAATTTTTTTCTTAATAATTAGTGACAACCCCTAAGCTTAGCTCCTCAGTAGCTTATTTAAGGCCACTGAGCATGTGAGTGACCCCTGTGACAGATTTGAAGTCCTGGATGATTGCTGCTATTGAAAAACTGAAATTTTAGGCTGGTGCATTAAGTACAGTATATAAAATATGATATTTTTAGGGTTTAGTTCTCCTTTAAGAGCAACTTGGATGGCATGTTGGACAAACATCAATGTCATTTTTTTTTACAACAGTTACTGCTACAGTGGAGCTTACAGCCCTTTCACATTCTGAGAGTGCACATAAACATTTTAGTTAATTTAATCAGAAAATTATGAAAGCCACTAAGTAGTACGCTTAGCAGAGAGTGCCCAGGATGGCATCATACTCAGTATCCCTCAGTATGCTAAAGGCAACAATGCTAACTACTAAGCCTCCATACAAAGACAGGAGCTCCTCTGCACTCTAATAGGCATTAAGCTGGCCCAGCAACATCAAGATCATTTGTGGTCTGGCCAGTCCTACATTGACTTTAAAGTGGACCTGTCATCCAGACACAAAAATCTGTATAATAAAAGTCCTTTTCAAATTAAACATGAAATCCAATTTCAATTTTTTATTAGAGCATTCATAGCTGTTGTAAGCTCATTTAAAAATAGCAGCTGTCAATCAAATATCTTCTGCCATAAAGGTGGAGCAGACAAATTACTTTCACTTTCCATTTAGCACTTCCTAGATGTCACTGCTCTCCACACATTCCCCCATTCTCTTCACTGTTTAATTGTGTAGTCAGGGCATGGGGATGGATATTGGGTCCCCCATTCTAGTGCACAAACAAGATTCTAAATTGATATAATGCTTGCCTAAATAACAGTGTCCACAAAATGGCTCCTGCCTGCTTGCTCTAATTTTGAATTTCCAGACTGAATTCAATAAAAACAAGAAACAAGGAAACAAGAATCAAATAATTTATATAGTGTAAATAAAATAAATTTTGCTTGACTAATGCGATAAAATAGGATTTTGAATATTTATTTTGGGTGACGGGTTCCATTTTGTCAGGGGGCCTGCGGCTCCCACAGGGAGGTAGTCAGGATCAAAGGAGGAAGCCTTCCAGTGAGTCCAAGGCAGAACACAATCCAGGAAAAATTCATTAGAATGGTCAAAGTCCAGGCAATAATCAATAGGCAGGCAGCACAGGATCAAGGTCAAGTTCAGGCAGGAATCAATAAACAGGAACAGGAAAATACACCCAGGTTCACCAGCATGAAAACCTATACTTAGGCATTGAACCGGCGTCCAGAGCATCCCTTTATTTTGAATTTGGTGCCACAGCGCGTGATGTTGTCGCACCGGCGCGCCAACGCCGGCGTCCTTGCGCCCACGCGTGACTCCTGGGCGCCGCCATATTGGATTTGCCGCAGTGGGACAGCGCCGAACGATCATGACACCTTTAACCTGAATAAGTAAGAATCCTACTTCTTCTACATGTCTGTCTCTCAATTTAGGGCACAAATATTTATGCAAATAAATAATATTTAATTCACTTGCAAAAGGAGTGCGCTCTGTATGAAAGTTACGTATATACAATAATGTGTACCTGCACCTGTGATTCAAGCAATTATATATATATATATATATATATATAGATTACTTGCTACATTATTACATTAATTTAACACTTGCCTAGATGTGGCTTTATAAAAATTGAGTAGACATCTTCAGGCTAATCTGTTTGGTCAGGTATGCAATGGTCTTTGTTAGACTGGTTCATTTAAATCAATAAGCACTCTTAATTAACTTCTACTTTTGGTAGGTTATTTGACCTTTGCAGGTCAGCAAAAGCCCTGATTAAATCCTTTTAGCATAGCATAACAAACAGGATTTTAGCAAAAATAGCATTGTAGCAAAAATATTTAAAAATTAATCTTCAGTTGCCTTTTAAAAATATCAACAGAACTGGCTTGTCTTATATGCAATGGCAAATTATTCCAAAGTCTTGGAGCATATGCGGCAAAAGCACAATCGCCCAAAAGAATAGGACTTTCATTTGAAGCAGCATGGTGGTTCTTCACAGTGAGGACAGTGAGGTTGTGGAATGCACTGCCGGGAGATGTTGTGATGGCTGATTCTGTTGTTGCTTTTAAAAGGGGCTTGGATGATTTTTTGGTCAGACATAATATCAAAGGCTATTTTGATACTAAACTCTACATATGGGCATATACGGTTTGTGTGAAAGAGTGGAGGTGTGTGTGTGTGTGTGTTTATGCTGGATTTTAATTTGGAGGGGCTTTGTCTTTTTTCAACCCAATTTAACTATGTAACCTTTTCCCCTCAATCTTGTTCTTGGAGTCTTTAACAGTCCTTGACTGGAGGACCTTAGCAACCTAGTGCCATAACATTTTAAAATCAATCCTAAACTTGACCGGAAGCCAATGATGAGTGGCCAACACTGGACTAATATGATAATATGCCACATTTTGAACTAACTGAAGCCGAGCCAACGATCTTTGACTCAGGCATGTATATGATGAATTACAATAATCCAAGCGGGAAGAAACAAATGCATGAATAATTCTTTCTGCATCCTGAAAAGAAAGAGAATGTCTAATTCTTGCAATATTGGAAAGCTTTTCAGGACCAATGACCAAAACCTCAGTTTTTTATTAATTTAGGCTTAAAAAGTTGCAAGCCATCCAGGTTTTAAAACTCCAATAAATTATTTAGAGCATTCTGATCATTTTGCTTAAAAGAAAAGTAAAGTTGGGTATCATCTGCATAAAAATGAAAAGCAATATTAAAACGTTGTATTAAAAAACCAAGTGGAAGCATATATATGAAAAATAGAAGTAGTCCAATGATAGACCCTTGAGGAACCCCAAAGGAAAGATCACAAATTGAAGATTGAAAATCATTAACTGCCACTAAAAATTTCTGATTCGATAAATAAGATTCAAACCATCCTTCAGCCGACACAGATAACCCAACCCAATTTCTCAATCTCTATAATACCACGATCCATTATATAAAAGCTGCTGTTCAATCCAGCAAAGTTAAGACAGAGACATCCCCGGTGTCTGCACCCATTAATAAATTAATTATAATTCTTAACAGAGCAGACTCATATTATTATCCTCCAAGGCCTGCATCAGTTGATTTGAAACTGCCTTATCCACAATCATTGACAAAAATGGCAATTTTTTAATTAATCTAAAATTAAGATTTTTAGAATCCAGGCCGGCTTTCTTAAGAAGAGGCTGGATAATAGCGAATTTAAAATAATCTGGAACACAACCCAATGACAGTGATACATTTACAGTGTCTTGAGCCTGGGGAGTAATACATTCAAAAATTTTCTTTAAAAAGCTGGCTGGAAGAGTGTCAAAAATGCTAGAAGATGGTTTTAGATGCTGCACAATCTCCCTTACATCCTCCATGGATAATGGGACAAACTGATCTAAAGCCTCACTAAGCTTGTGAGGAGGTGAAACTTCCATACCTACAGTAATAATGAGCATCTAATATTGACTCTAATATGACCAATCTTATCCATAAAATCCCTCACAAACAAGTAACAATTACCACTTTTATCTAGAGTCAACTTGCCCCATTCACCAATAAATTAATAGTGGAAAATAAAAACCTAGGGCTGTGTTTATTCACTGTTATAAGATTATTAACATACATGACCCTTTCCTCCCTCACCCTACAATTATATCTAGCCAGCAAATCCTTCATATACAAATAATGAACCTGAAGTTTAGTTCTGTTCCATTTAAATTCAGCCTGTCTACATTGCCTTTTTATATGTAGAATATCACCTTTTAACCTTGGGGAAGAACATCCAACTGTTTCCGTTCTAGGCCTTAAAGTCCTTAAAGGAGCAATATCATCTAATATATCAATACAATACTTATTAAAACTATTTACTAAAACATTAATATCTGTACACTGATTTAGCTGGGAATTCAAACCTAAAAGGCATTTGAAAACCGAATCATCATTTAGGCCCTGGGAGCATTTAACACATCTGGGTTTCATTTCTAAATCATTTAAAAAAAAATCAAATGTGACACTTTTATGGTCAGTTACAAACCAATCTTCTAAATACAACTGACTCACAGACAGCCCTAAAGATAAAACCAGATCCAATGTATGCCCCCGATTATGCGTAGTACCAGATACATGCTGTACAAAATTAGAATAATAAACCAGGTTTAAAAACTCTGAAGAAAAATAATCAGAACTCACATCAACATGAATATTAAAATCCCCAATGATCAAAATCTTGTCATATTCAAGTACAATAGCAGATAATAAATCAGAAAATTCTGGTATAAAACCATGCTGTGTACAAGGGGGCGATAACCACCACACAAAGAACCACACAGGTTCTTTGCCACATGATGCCAACATTTCAAAACTTGAAAAATTGCTTAGATGTACAAAAAAGTTCTTGAACAATTCACAAATATGACCAAGTTCCAGATTTAAGAACGAAACAGGTTTTCCCCTTAAGTTTAGCACAATGTATTTAGAACAAGCATGTAGATGAACTATACTGTTCTCAGCGTTTTCATTTTATATTTAAATTTCCTTATTATCTGCTTTGGTATTAATTTTGTACTATGTTGGTCTTTATTTTGCAAACCTAATTTGTCTAATATTCCATTGCCTCTTACTTAGTGACATTTTTTAATGGTGAGAGAAGGATTGTCTTATAGAAAAAAGAAAAAATGTAAAAGTTTACAATGAAGGTTTAAATACTGAAACAAATTTCAGATATTTCTGTCATAAATGTATCATTGCTTGATCACAGTGGATACTAACATTGATCAAAATGGGTACTAACATAAAAGCTGTTGATGAGTAATACATGCAAATTTATACAAAAGTGTGACATGATCCACCACACTCCCTGGAAAATTAGTCTGTAATTGCCAGTATGATTGCCTGTAGAAAATTCAACAATCAACACCTGTGCTACTGGTGAGTGAAAAGACACAATCCCCAAATGCCAAGACTTAATAGAAAGAAGATGGTCCAGTTCTTAAAAAGGAGTGATATTAAGAATCAATGTTTATCAACAGAATGCCATTAGCTTTCCCTATAGAGGGAACAGATTGCTCATCTTCATGAAGTCATGATATTATGACCACAGCTGTCTAGAAAGAATGGAATTGAGCAAATAAAAAAAAACATTTCTTATAACAAGTCTGCTAACAATAAATTTGGAAGAAATTACTTGATGTTAGCTTTAATCTGCAAATAAGCATTAGCAAAGCAACATTTTCTTTAACATATTTTAAGACGTTTCATTAAAATTTTTTAAAATGAATTTGCCAAATGATTATACATTTAAAATGTACAATACATTTCTGTAAAAAGTGAGAAGTGAATATGAATACATTTTAGAGCTTATTTACCAATTCTGCATTGCATTGTAAATGCTAAATTGTGCTGCAATTTGCTTTTTTATTCACAATCAAAAGTTATTGCCAAGCACTTCAGTGTAAATTGTGAGCAAGCATATATATATTTGCAAGGTTAATTTTATTCAGAATATAGTGGATTATATAATATCATTCTGTTTCTACAGCATTATATCCTAACCATACCGTAAATCTTCATTACTTTTACAAACTGCATATAAATGCATTGAGCTCTGTTGTATTTACTGTGATTCACATGTGTAGAACCAATATCAGGGTAGCAAATTAGCTTTAGAAGGAAATGCTACAAAATTATGTAAACCAGGCTAAAGTGCATCTTCAGTCTAAAATGTAATTAGTCTGGCATCAGATGCTAATAAGGTAGCAAGTTAATTCCGCTCCTTATCAACATATGATGCCTGATTGACTCCAATTTAATGTTAAATGCAAGCAACATTTTATATTACAGATGAATGAGCAGTTCATCTAGATTGATTGGTTATAGTTCCAAAAATACATATATATCGAGGCAAGCTGTTTATAAGTGAGGTTGGAATCAGTATGGTGCAAATTGTTTGCTTCTTTTCGTTTAAAATAATTTCATTATAAGAACCAGCTTTGCACTAGAATTTCCGTCTCTTCAAATTTAGATCTTCTTAGGATATGGTTTATTTAATCGCCAGGCAATTTGGAGCAATTTTAAAAAGCGCACCGCTCCGTGTGGATACGCGCCGGCGTTTTCAAGCAACGCCGGTGCGCTTAGGTAAGTGGCTGTTCGGGGAGGTTCGGGGGCTACAAGTCGCGGCGAAAAGTCGCCTGGCGATAAAATGCCCCCGAATCTCCCCGTCTGGCCTTAGCCTAAGAGGTAATGTGTTGCCACAATCCTCACATGAAACACTGTGGTAATCAAAACACCTGAATCTCTGACAGCTGCTTTCCATTGTACTAGATGGTAATTATGTTCATTAGGATAATTATGGCATCAAGTCAAGTATTTCAGCATAATGTTTATAGTGAATGTCAGCAGCAAACAGATGCATTGATCTTTTACATAGGAACACATTCAGCATATCCCCTTTTATATATTGGAGTTCCAACTAACAGCATAAGTATTAAAACTAAAAAACAATAGTATTAGTAAAAGCAATGGCTTATGAAAAAATGTCAAGTATAAGGGCTCCTACACACGGGCGTTTGTACCTGCGCTCCCCTGCGTTTGAACGCAGCAAAACGCAACGCAGGGGAGCGCAGGTATAGACGCACTCAATTATTTTCAATGGGGCTGTACTCACACGAACGCATGTAAGCGCCGAACGCAGGAAAAATGCAGCATGTTGCGTCTGAACCTGAGTTCGGCGCTTAAACGCGTCTCGTGAGTACAACCTCATTGAAAAGAATGAGGTGCATCTAGACCTGCGCTCCCCTGCGGCTGAACGCAGCCAAACGCAACGCAGGGGAGCGCAGGTCCAAAATGCCCGTGTGTAGGAGCCCTTAGGGTTTTTTTCTTTCCTAGGACAGCATATGACGTGATTTTTGTTTGTCTTCCTTTAATCAGCATTAAGGGGCAGATTTATCAAAAGTTGAATTTGATTGTTTGAAATTTTTTTTAATGTTAAAAAGTCATAATTATGAGATGGGGGCAAATTTACTCTTATACCCCATAATTAGCTCGACCAAATTCGCAATTCGACTATCGAATGCTTATTGAATTGTTTTAAGCTATCATTTTGCTCTATATCTGATTTCTCGATGAATTCGTACGATCGGATACCGATCGTTCGATTTCACGAAAAAAATGTGAAATTTCCTTCGAGAATCCGAAAAATTCTTACAATTCAAACGATTGAACGCTACGATTGTACGAGATGGTATTCGAGCAGGGCAGGGGGGGGCCATAGGCTTCTATTGCAATTCAGTAGGTTCAATCTGGCGAAGTAGGCAGTTGAATAATTTAAAAATTTTGATTCCTTCGATCATCGAATGATCGAATATCCGATCATTCGATCTATTCAATATATTCGATATTCGATGATCGAATAGGCCTAATTTCACTATACGATTTCACAAAAAATTCGTACGATTGTTATTCGATCGAATTCGATCAAACTTCAATCATTTGACATGAAATTCGTAAATTGGCCCCTTAATTTCGACTTTTTAAAGTCATAATTATGAGATTTAAAGTCATAATTTCGACTTTTTAAAGTCATAATTATGAGTTTAAAAGTCATAATTATGAGATTTAAAGTCATAATAACGAGATTATAAGTCACGATTATGAGTTTAAAAGTCATAATTATGAGATTTAAAGTCAGAATTATGAGTTTTAAAAGTCAGAATTTTTTTTTTTTTTTGCTGGCCCCAGTGCTCTTCCATAGGATTCGGATGAGCAGTGAAATGTCTTCATTAAAATTTCTCAGCAAGTCCAGTTGTTTTGAGTTACTGAGTACTACTCAAACATTCGAAATTCAAGTTAACCTGAGGTAGAAAAACTCTCACACAACACACAAAATTGATTATGATAAATATGCACCTAAAAGTAATGTGTGTTATTTAATCATATATAATATACAGTAATGATATATAATGCCACCAAAATCAATTGCTTTAGATGCTGTACCTCTAACTGGTAGGTTCATTTTCACACCCATAAATTCCTGTTACATGACATGCCACAGCTCATTCACACATTACTGCTGCAATATAAGACAAATCAGTCTGTTGGGATTCTAGCACATTGAACCACCTTCCAACAGAGCTCAGACTTGTGATTTGCCTTACTGGGATTGCATTTGAAGAAGACTGAATAGATTTCCTTAGAAGACCAGTACATACAAAAATGAAATGAATTCTTTTGGCGTAACATTTTATTTCCGTCTTGTGTATAAAATATTTTCTATGAATCACAAGGCCTGTTGTTTACTGTGCTTTTGTTTATTTTTCTCTTTCAACTCATTTGTCAATTAATCCTACTATTTGCTGAAATAGAAATTGGGGTATGGATTACTTCAGCAAAAAACCAAAGTTAGCATTCTCGAGGACTGCATAGGGAGTACATGCTGTGTATTATACCATTCAGTAGAAAACAGGAACCACCACCTAGCAGTTTTAGGTATTTCCAACTTTTAGTTCTCACTGAGAGCTTAATAGATGTGAAGGTGGTGATAGACATACAGGCCCTGAATGATATAAGTCCAATAGGCCCTAATGCCAAATAGATAGACACTATATGAGGAGACATACATGGCACGAATGCCTTTTTAGCGTTCCATTACTTATGTTGTGGTCCCTTTTCATTTTCCCATCTTCCAATTCATCACACACACTAGCAGATATAGTGCCCATGCAGGTTAGATTTTAATATGTTGAAACAGACAATTGTTATTAAAGTCTGAGATTTAGCAGATATAATGCCCATGCAGGTTAGATTTTAATATGTTGAAACAGACAATTATTATTAAAGTCTGCGAGAATGGCAAATAAAGGTGGTGGTTGGCTATTTGGCAGACCTTGTGTACACTGACAGTCTAGGAGAGGCTCTGTTAGGCAGTATAACTGGCTTTAAGCAACCAAAACTTGCCTCCATGCATAAAAAAAAAATAAGCACCTACTTTAAAGCCACTGGGTGCAACAGCCAAAGGGTTAGTGAGCAACCTGTTGCTCACAAACCGCTGATTGGGGATCACTGCACAAGATGTAACTATGTTCGTTTGCTTTGAGAGAAAGGACAGCAGATAATATCCTCTTTATTAAAATTGGGAATATACTGACAAATGCAAGAGGTCCTCTGCACTTAACTCATTATCAATATATTTAAGGCATTGAGACATTTTGTGCATACAGCTACCAAAAATGCCTTACCCTTTAAACAAAACATTCCCTTTGTAAAATGTTTAATAAAGCAATAGGATTCTTAATGAATAAGATGCAAATTGAGTGTAGGACTGGCCAGATATGGGATGACTCTGACATACAGTAGTTGGCCAGCTTAAATATATTGCAATATATGGACAAACAATACCTGTTTTTTTTTGTTTGTTTTTTTTAAAGAGTAGGGCATTTTTTTGTAGCTTAAGGAACAACATGTCTCAATTACCTTAATATATTGATAATGGGTTGAGTGCAGAGGACCTTGTGTATTTGTCTATGTGAATTTTGTTGTCACAACCTTATTGCACTCATTGCATCCCTGCTTAATGGTTTTAAAAATGAGTGGTGGCCGCAACTTTCCCTTGTTTGTTTGATATAAATATATATACTGATTATAGTACCTACATACTGATTATCGTAACTATAAAGGTAGAAACATTTTCTCATCTTACCTCAGCACCTCTCAAACTCTTGCTGATTTGTTTCCTCTTCTGCAATAAAGAAGGTTTCTGAAATTAAGTTTCTAGTCTGAAAGAGAGTACAACAAATGATATCAATTCAGAAAGCCTTATTTTTCATTATAAAGTTTATTGACTAGCATAGTACCATGTACTTCCTGTACCAAAACACTATACATTATACATCATGGTGACTATTTTTATGCTGTCTAGCCCAGAACATCTGATGATCTTTTTAAAGAGGTGTCCTGTATTTTAAAGGCTATGGAAAGGCAAACTCACTGAGGGGCCCTCAGTGCCACTAGTTGGCAAACCTCCCCAGTGGATTCATTAGCTAATCACAGGCCGTATCATCTTTATATTTGACATGGAGGCTTAACCAAGAAAATCATGAGACCCAATTTTTAAAAGCATGAATGAAAAAAAGAGACCATCAAAAAAAATTTGATTAAAAAGGGTCCAAAAAATCAGTGTAGCGCCCACTGACTTCTATAGGATCTTAATAAATCTTGGGAAATATGCCCACCAAATGATCAGATTATTACAAAGGGGATTTTCACCGATGGTTCGTAGGACTGCATCAACCTGCCCATTTCGATATCAGGCTGATTTTTTGGCCTGAGTGATATCGATTGGGTAGACCCATCGGAAGCCCCCACACACGTGCAGATAAGCTGCAGATTTGATCTAAAGGACCGATATTGGCAGCTTTAATCTGTCAGTGTATGGCCACCTTAAATCTTTCCAGCCAATCCCATCAAAGATATGCAAATGAAACAGGAGAAGGAAGCACATGTAGAGCCAGTTAAGTGTGATTATTTTTGTTTGGCTGCCTGCCAAGTCTCAGGCTGGAAATTCCCCCTAAAGAGAGCTGAGAACTTTAGCAGATGTGATTCGTAGTTCTGTAGCTTCAAAACAGAACATTTAAAATAATAAAGATGATTTGAAAAAATGTTTTTTTTCTCACAGGGGCTATTCCATTGTAAAATATGATTCCCTTTAAAATAAAAAAAACATCCTGAATTGGTAGATTTCATTTTCTTATCTTTCACTATATGAGCATGCATCCTAGCAATTTGCCTTGGTGTCATAAACATACCTTCTTCATAGAAAGCATGAACATCAGGCTTTAAAGCCCCCTTATTCCTTAAGAAATTCCACCTACAAATTAGACAAATGTATGATTTATGCAACTGTGGGACATACAGTATTTACTGAAGTGTCTACATATTTAAAAATTTTACTTACTTTTACTTATAAGCAAATTTTGCTAGACTAAATTCTCAATGTTATTTTACCAGCATATTTTCCCCATACAATTGTAGGGAGGAATATTTCCTAGTAAATGTGCACTTTAAAATGATATATGAGTGATATTAGCATCAAGTACTGTAGCTGTTCTGTCTTTATAATAGTAGTTCACCTGAAACATGTATGACCTGCCCAGCATGTCTTGAATTTAGCTTGCACTAAGTTTAAAGATACTGTATGTAGAAGTTGTGTTGATGAATTGCTTTGACTTGATGAGCATGCAAAATGTGGTGCTGATTTATGAAGGGCATATTTACACAGGATTTTATTGTGGCAAAAACAAAGTATATTGCACAAATGTCACACATTTCTTACACTTAGAACTTTGTAGTTGATAAGGATCATCTTAAAGGAATTGGTTTGTATCATAATAGCCATGTTTTGAACAGTCTGGATTTTATTTTAGATGTAGGAAAAATGTATTTCCAGCTCTGTTAGCATATTTTAATCTATCTGTAAATAATAAAAAAAAAATCTGCTTGCGGTTGGTTAAATATTTTTGGTTAGAAAAGTACTGTAACTGTGCAGTTTTCTATCATACTGTAGGTATAATACCTGTTATCCGGAATGCTCGGGACCTGAAGTTTTCCATATAAGGTTGATTTTGGATATCCATACTTTTTATCAGATTTACAGTTAGACTTGGAATTCGAACATTCAAAATGTATTAAAAAAATAAAATTTTTAAATTTGGGTAATAGGCTGTACCCAAAAATTAGAATCATATTCGATTCAAATTTGATCGAATTCGATTTGAAGGTTTAAAAAAAAAAAATACTTACGCTAAAACAACAATTTGGAAAGCTTTAGATGGATAATAATTGCATTTGAATTTTTAAGGAGACAGTAAATGATACATTTTAAAATTTGAATTTGAATTTTTTTTTAAACATCTTTTTTTTAAATTCTAATTTAAAAATTATATCTTTCAATTCAACCCTTGACAAATCTGCCCCTAAGTCTACTAAAAAATCATGTAAACATTAATTAAATCCAATAGGATTGATTGTTTTGCCTCCAATAAGAATGAATCATATCTTAGTTGTGTTGTTTTGCCTCCAATAAGAATTAATCATATCTTAGTTGGGGTGAAGTACAAAGTTCTGTTTTATTATTACAGAGGAAAAGGAAATATTTACATTTTTTTTACTATTTGAAGGGAGATAGCTTGTAATTTGCAGCGTTCTTGATAACAGGTTTCCGGATAACCATATCTGTACTACATTTTTTAATTACTTTGCTAACTTTGACAAAATGATCTAAAGTGAAACCCTATACAGCAGCTCACAAAAAAAGCCTCCATGGCAAAAAAAAGTCAATTGACTTTAATCATTTGGACAAAAAAGTCACCAAGACAAAAAAAAATCTACAAGACAAAACATTTGCCACAAAAACACCAATTGACGTTAATACATTAGGCGTGATAAAAGTTTTTAACGCCCATTGACTTCAATGTGTTCTGTGAATTTTTCGCCATTTTTCAATTTTCAGCTAAGCAAATATTGCTAATAATTAGTGATGGGCGAATCTCCCCAGTTTCGCTTCGCCGGAAAATTAGCGAATTTAAAGAGAAATTCGTGAATTGGCAAAAAATTTGTGAAATGAGTCGCAGCACGCTTTTGACGCACGTTGCGTCAATTTCGACACGTCGCATTGTTTCGTGAATTTATTCGCCAGCGGCGAATCGCGGGAATTCGGCGCGAATTCGCCCCATGCGAATAAATTCGCCCATCACTACTAATAATATTTAATATCACACTTCTTTACATAAAAGTGCCACTGGCTACCTTTGGTTAACCTTTCCTATGCCTTTTCTGTCTTTTGTATTTGTTCTGCTGAACAAAAACTGCTTCATTCGTTAATGCTGGCTACCAGTCAGTTCCCTTGCCAGCCTATGACCCTGCTGTAGCCCCCTGTCAGCTATTTACAATAAAGTTTGGCCAATAGTCCTGACATATTTTTTTTTAGACATGCAGTGCTTATATATTCAACAGAACCTTATATTTTTTATTTTCTTTTATATTTACATTATATTTTTAAGTAGGCATAGATTTGCTGAGAAATCTGCAAAAAAATTTTTTGCAAAAAAAATGCCCTTTGACTGCAATGTAATGTAATTTGCTATGAAAAAAAGTGAACTGGAGAAGCTTTACATCAGTGATACAAGATTTGCAGCTTTTCAATTGAGAGTTACAATGCACTGTGCACACTGCAGTTTCTCTTTTGGGTTTTAATGAAACTAAATATGTACATGCTGTGCTTTTAGAATTCGAGCAGCATCCAGCATGGCATATAATTATTGTTACTAAATAAGCATAAATAATATTTTAATATTAATATTCTGGCTTGAAATGGTTCAGCAGTTCAGTGTTTAGACCAATGTTATCAAACTGCATATACACATTCTGACAAGCCTGATTTCCTACGGCAAATTCATGAGTCATGTGTGTAGCTGTTTAAATACAAGGCATTATGAAGGTCACATCCTATCATATTTAGTACCAGCCTATATCATTTATTCTGAAAAGCTTAGTAATTTAATTTTAACATCTGTGCAAACACAGTTGCTAAGCTACTGTAAATGTAATGCCAAAAATATAACACTTCTTTATAGTCATGTTTATCTAATAGAAAGACATACTGAATTTTAATTTAAGTGGAAATAAATGTAATAAAAAAATTAATTGATATGTACTGTAGCTATAACATATTTCAGTACAGTCTCAAACAAACTGCTTAGCTTAAGAGTAATTGCATAGCCAATTGCTATATGCAAAGGCATTGTTTAATTTCATCTTTGAAAATAGCTGAATTTGTAAGATGTGCAAGTAAGTATTTAGCTATTTATTTAATTTAAACATATTCGCAAACAGATAAAATGTCTGTAGGGACCCATAGGGTTAATTCCCCTCTGGTCTGAGGTAGAAACCCTGTTCTGGACTTTCACTACAGGGTTTCCTAAGGGACTGAGCCCTTGGATTGGTGCAGCATGGCTGATCCCAAAGAAAATCACTAGGTGCCATCTTGGAGGAGAGAGTAAATTCAACAGCCAAGATGTAGAGGCAGGAGGCTTCTGCGGCTGGGGTGGCTGCCCCATACCTGGGAGCTCGATCAGGAGTATCTGGAGCTCCGGGTTTTCCAAATTGAATGTGGAAGTGCTCACACTATGGAGAGTGCTGGGGGCTGTAGTTCAGCAGTGGAAGCCTTAAGTGCTCGCACTATAGACAGCGCTGGGAGCTGGATGTCAAGAGGAAAATGGTTATCGTGCTCGCATTATGGAGAGTGTTGGGAGCAATACCCTGGAGGATAAAGCAAGCTGCGTGTTTTCATGGAATGGATTTCATTTGTTGTGGATGCCTGCTACAGCACTGGATGAGTGAATCCCCAGGGTGAGTTGTGTCTAGGGGATGGTAGAAAAAGAGAGGATCCAGCTATGTGTTTAGGATGTGACACAGGCTTTTTTTTGCCTGCCACAAGGGAGCCAGTACCTAACCGGAGAGAAAGGCATTCTGGGCTGTTAGTATTACCGGGGTCATAAGTACTCTTTTGGGGACAAGGAGTGAGACTGTTGGGCTGCCAAAATGGAGTAGTACAAATTCCAATGGAGTGCTGCTACAGGTCTGTACGCCGGGTTGGTGTCGGGTGCCATCAGATGTAGGGCCCAATGCTGCCCAAAGCCCAAAAATGTATATAGTCAAAACAAAATTCTGTGGCACAACCGAAGTGGTGAATCTGTGTTCAGTGTTTATTCAGCTCACAAGTAAAAGAGGTAACATTTCGGGCCTCCACTGGGCCCTTTGTCAAACCTCAGTATACAGTTATTTGTTATGCAGAATAAAGTGTGTGTTGAATGTTTCCTAATGGGACTATCCTTGGGTGTATTCCCAGATCCCATTCGGTGGAGGCACTGCCAGAGAACTTCCCAGTACCCTTTCACCTAGCAAAGGAGACTCAGGACCTGTAAGTGGAAAATAATGTGATGTATAACCTTTAGGCACAGGGGCGCTGGCCAAAAAGGGGTTACATGTGCTTACAGTACATAGTAAACAAAAATGTTAAAAGGTTATAAACTCAAAATCCAAAAAAAATCCTAGGATTATATTTTCTTCCAATTTTATCATGACGAAAAATTCTGCTGAGGGGATGCAGGCAGGTAGAAGGCACGGGGGCTGTAGACAAGCTCCTCTGTGCCACAGACTAGTTACACCACTGATCTCTTTGTTCAAACCAAATGGTGGTGGCCTTTATTCCCACTTCATGGTACAGGTATGGGATCCATTTGATCAAAATAATCCTAATTTAAAAAAAAGAAAAATCCTTTTTCTCTGTAATAATAAAGCAGTACCTTGTACATGATCCAAACTAAGGTACAATTAATCTTTGCTGGAAGCAAAACAGCCCATTTTTTTTTTATGTGTACATGATTTTCTATTAGGCTTAAGGTATAAAGATCCAAATTACAGAAAGATCCTTTAACTGGAAAATCCAAATTACAGAACAGTCTGGATAACAGATGCCATAACTTTATTAATCTAATATTGGCTTTCTCTTGTTCACTCCTATTGTAGTAAATGCAAATAAAAGTGAAAGGTGGCTGTTATAGGTGGAAAACCGAGCTGTGACTTTGGGGTTTGTTCTGGGTTTTGGGATACCAATTTGGATCTTTCGTGGCTGCAACCCAGATGTGAGATGTCCCTCAGGTTTAGACAAGTACATCTATATGGAATCATATGACAAAGTGTTTAATATCACACTGCATCACTGTGTAAGACCCATGCACACACATACGGATAGCTACAACATTTTAGACAATGCATTTCTTTAAAGGTACTATCCTTTGGAACTGGATACAATAAAACCATTCATATAAAGCATGTAGTAATTTCTAACTTCATGGTTTTCCTGTATACTGTCCTTTTTATATTTGAAAAAAAATAGATGAACACATTCTACTTATTAATTTTTTATTCCTTTAAACAACCCCCCCCCCCCGCAGGTTTCTCTCTATTTTCATTTATCTATTTATTACATGTATTATTAACTATGTAACTACTATGTACATCATATAGAATATATTGGTGGTTGTCTAGTATTTAATAGTTGATTTGGAATTGTTTCTTTTCCAGGTTAAGGACAGGACTACATGGACGATTGCCATCCGTTTTTGGCGGATGCGACGCTGGGCATGAAAAAGGATGCGATGAGCCAGATGTGACAGGAACCAGTTAAGGTAATAGGAAGTTGGATGGTGTCGCAGGGTTGATGTGACGTGACATGACTGTTGGATGAAAATGCTGCAAGTTGCATCTTCATCCAACAGTCATGTCGCGCTGTATCAACCCTGCGACACCATCCGACTTTTCAGTTAGTTACCATGCTTTCTAGCGCATGCAACTCATCACATCCATTTTCGCGCCCAGCATCACATTCGCTAAAAATGGACGTCAATCGGCCATGTAGTCCTGCCCTTACTCACACTTCCTAGTAGGGAGCAAGGTTTAGACTGGAAAACAAGCAGCAGAGTTTCTAGCAGAGAGGAACTGCTCAGTGGTTGGAAATGCTCAGTAATGCCCCTTTCACCTCCCATTTGCTATAGCAGGGACTTTTGTTACGATGTTGGTGCAGGACGTTCTCAGACCAAAAATGTACATTTAGGGGTAGCTTTATCAAGGGTTGAATTTTGAAAGGCAAAAACTTCTAAATTCAAATTCAATAAGACCAACCAAAATTAATTTGAAGTTTTTTTAATTTGAATAGGTCCGCTTTCGATTGAATAGGTCCATATTCGATCAAAAGCGAACAGTTTGAATCAAAGTTATGACATATTAGTAGTGATGGGCGAATTTATTCGCCAGGGCCGAATTCGCGGCGAATTCCCACGATTCGCCGCTGGCGAATAAATTCGCGAATCACCAGCGAAATTTTGCCTAAAAAACGAGTCGCGCTTAGTTTTTGAAGAAAATGACGTGACGCGTTGAAAATGACGTGACGCGCCATGAAATTCGCGAATCTTTAGGCGAAGCGAATCGTGGGAGATTCGCCCATCACTACATATTAGATCATATTAGATTCAAAGTTTTTCCTCAAAAAAACTTTGAATTTTCAAAGTCTACCAATTGAGTCCAAATAGGTTCTAGGAGGTCCCCCAGCAGGTTTTAGATCGTGAATGCTCGAAGTAGAATTTTTAAAGAGACAGCATATGATAAATTTCAAAATTTTAATTTTCGAATTTTTAGCAAATTCAAATTCAATTGGAACTTTTCCCTAGTAGAAGTACAGAAAAATTGCTTGAAATTTTAATTTTTGTAATTTGAATGTTCACTTTGACCCTTGATAGGCTTAGAACTTACTGTAGTCAGTGGCAATGGAACAGTTTTGCAGACCATCTGCACATTAGTGGGCTTATTTCTCAAAAATCTAATTTATGAAGTTTTATTAATTTTATGAATTTTTTATATTTTAAATAAACTTACAATTAAAAAAAAACTATGTTTGTTAAAAAATCGGAATATAACATCCTTAATTTGAATATTACTGTCAAAACTTGAAAATATCAAAGCTGTGAGTTTACAAGCAAAATAAAAACTTTAAAAACTCTAAAATCTCAAATTAAAAAAGTAGTGTGACTTTTTCTCCGATTGACTTTAAAATGAACTTACAAACTTTGAAATACTGATGTTTTATATTTCAGTTTTTGTGCATAATAAATACACTGTTTTCTTTTTAAATATAATTCCAATATGTGAGTTTTTGGGCAAACAATTTTTTTTGTGGTCACAAAAAGCTTGAACTTGTGTATGAGAATGAAACAATCACATTGTAAGTTGATTATTACTAAGTTTGTGATGGTACTTCATTCTTGGTAGACATTTTATAATTCTGCTGACTAAATAAAAAAAGAATAGTAGGGTAAACTAATTACCCAACATCTAAAGTGTATATGGATACCACCTGTTTGGTTCTAAATATGTCCTGTTCAAAACTGCCTTTCCAGATTTCAGAAGTCTGAAACCTGGGCAGGACTTTACCCTGATCGCCAGGCAGTCCAACCAATCACGGTCTTATCAGAGTCTCACCTCTGATGTAATCAGCTCTGTTCTCAATGTCTCATGCCCCACACCCTATGTGGACCTTTCACTTAGCAAAGACAGCAACGTCAAATGTGCATGTGATCTTGAAAATGTAAATCTGTAAGTAATTAAAAGTAATTTAAAAGGAAACCCGAACCTAGTAAGGGTGAGAAGTACTGAAAGGAGCCAAAAAGCCCTTCAAAAGCAATTACATGCAAAGTGAAGCCTTCTGTAATCAGAAAATACCTTTTGATTTCAGAAGGCTTCACTTTGCATGTAAGTAATTTGTATTACACATGGGGCCTGTGTGCAAAATAACTTCACTTAATATGTTGCTGGTAAAGAGTATAGGTTTTTTTTAACAATCACAATGTGGAAAGTGTCTACTTATGGTCATAACACAGCTTGAATCAGAGTAGGAGAACTATTAACCTTATAAAGAACTTTGAGTTAAACTAAAGAGTGCAGCCTTAAGAGTATGTTATGTGTAATTTGTATTCATCAGTTTCATTTAACACTGGAAACTTAGCCCACATCCTCATAGCCACAAATGTGCATAGAAATGCATTCTTTCACTTTAATTTTAGACAAGGTGGTAAATACAGTGATCTGGAAATCAGATTGTTGAACAGCTGTTAAGTGACAGAAAAAATGTGCATTGGACCAAAGCTTGTCTTAAACATTGCACTCTTAATCAGTGAGCATCTGCTTTATCTTTCTCGTTACCAAAACCTCAGCATTTTATTTAATTTAATGCAAAAAGCTTCCTTTTTTTTCCAACAGGTGCAACAGTGTTTACAAATTGAAAATCTCCTTATTAACATAATGCTTGCGAGAATAGACATTTCAATTAACAATGCAATATCTCAGAAGGAAGAATTGTTCTAGCATTTGGCAAATACGTAGCTTGCTTTGCATTTGTGAGATTTAATTATTGGAAATTTAGCAGTACAGATGCCAACAATAATGGATGAAAACTTTATTGGCCCTTAGGTTTTTTAGTTGCCATTATAAAATATATAATTTAAACAGGGGCAATGCAGTCGATTTTGCTGCCTGAGGTGGCCTTCAATATGCCGCGCTAGTGCAGAGTGCTCAAGTGCGCACTCTGCACTAGAAGAGCCGAATTTCCAAGTTGAAAACTGTAAATTCGGCTCTTAGCTACCAGGAGTGGCATTTTTGCCGCCCCTGGTAACCAGGGGGGGGCTGCCGCCTGAGGCGAGTGCCTCATTGGCAGAGCGCCCCAGAGTTTAAAATACATTTTTTTTTTTAAATCTATGAATTTAAACCTCTGGAAGCAGGCTGCATGTACAGCTTTGCAGGATTGTGGCCCCATAATATTAGATACAGATGAAGCCACTTTGGATTGTGCATTTGACACAGAAAAACTTAACTCATCTATCCCATTTATCGCACTTAGCACAGAATATTGTGTCACAGCATCCCATCCAATTAAAGAGTTCCCCATTGAAAACAATGGTGCTTTGGTTTGCTAATGAAAAGGTTAAATGCATTAAATGAGTTAAGATGACTATAGATAACACAGTTTCTTCAATTAGCCCTGAGTCATGACACATTTAACTCACAAATCCCAGTGGCTGCATCTGTAGTTTTAAGATATGTATTAATGTGTGTGCTGTCATACAGATCCAATAATAATCTGATATTGATGCAGTGTCTTGTAACATGATCTTTGTCTACTAATGCAGAAGTGTTAATAAAGTCTTCTTTAAGCAAGAGAAGCATGATGTCTGTGTGCAGTTTCTCCTTTGTCTAAAAGAAAGCTGAAGGCTCACGTGAGATTGAGCTACCGGTTATCCCATCGCTTAAGCAGAATGGCAACAGAAAGCTTTCTATTCCATAAAAGATTAATTGCAATCTACTCTTGAAAATAGGATGGGGTGATGTAATGAGAATCAAAAAGTTATCACCAGCTCTTGTAACCCATAATAGACTAAAAGAGTTTGCTATAAAAACATTAAAGGTTATTTTGAACTGCAAATATTGCAACTTTCATTGTATTCTTCATTCACCCCATTTGTAATCAAATAGACACAACGGTTGCCCAGCTGCAGTAACCAATAGCCACCAATAATTTGCAGCAAACCTTTCATCTTATAAAATTTCCAAAATGTCTTGGTTGCTGATCTCCTTGGTCCCAGAACAGTACTTAGATATTTTGATAGCAGGACTTTATCTCTCTCAGGCTTGCTTTGCAGATTACTACCCACAAGGGATAAGCAAAGTTCTTTGCCTGTTGCAGCTGTACAGCAAAATTTGCATTTTCACAAATGGCAAACATTTTCATAAATGTGTTTATATTAACAATGTATTTTATTTTGCAGATATTTTGCTGTGTGTTTTCTCCTTGTTCTTGTTTTTTCTGCAGGAAAAAACACAAGGAAAAAAAACATCCATTGACTGCAATGCTTTTGGGGCAAGAAAAAACATCCATCAGCTTGTTCAAGTCAGGTTCTATTGGGATTCAAGCCAGGGCCCTTTGGGTTTCTGGCTCAATACCTTGACCATTGGGCCAGGTGAGCAACCTGTAGGGTTGCTCAATATAGGTTACCAGGCCACTACAGCCCAGCAGCAGCCTGATTGGTTGTAGTCAGCCAATCAGGGTTGACTCTGCCCTATTGAAGGCAAGCCCTCGGAACACTCTCCTCCTCTCCACTCCTGTTCTCTTGTTTCTATATCACATTGCATATTGCATATTTGCTCTCACATTTCTCTTGAAGGTGAAAATGGGGAATTCAAAATGAATGATTTTAAAAATATTTTTACAAAAACAGGCAAAAAATCAAGCAATTGTAAAAAGTCTTAGTTTATAAACACTACACTTTTCTGAAAGTAAAATAGTCCTTTTTGTGATTAACTAACTGTAAGACAAGACATAACATTTACAAGTAATAATGCTTGTATAGCATTGATCTTGTCCCTCCCCTTAAAACACTTGTTTAGCATGTATTGCTACACAGTGTAATAGGCTTGATAAAGGGCCGATAGAGCTCAAGACATTGCCTGGTTGGTGACACAAATAAAATCACATTGATTTCACCATTTTGGTGTGCTGCTGGTATAGTCTTTGTATGACTTCCTATCCTGTGCAGATGGGAGTAAAGCTTTGTACCTAATCCTTCTAAAAGAAGGGCACCAATCACAGCCACAATCAAACACATGTTAACAATCTGACCAGTACAACCTAAACATGTTTAATCAAACTACATATACAGTTTTTTGAAAAAAAAAACTGCAATTTTTTAAAAAATCCCATACTTTGTCAAATGGGTTTTTTCACCAGTGGAGTCCATACTGTAACTATAACATGCAAATGAGTTCACGATCATGCTGGATTGTAGCACTGTCCTGAGTATTCTACCGAGAATGCCTAGCTTTAGTAAACTCTAGAAGTATCATGAGTTCTCCCTATCTTATCCCCTGCTGGTGATGTCAGTATGCAAATGAAGGGCACACACCAACTTCCAGAAGGTGGCAGCACTAACACAGAAGTTTGGCAGATTTGAAAATAGCTTTGAAGGTTTATTAGGCAACCAAGAAATTTCAACTGAGCATGTGCAAGATTTCAGAGCTACAGTTGGCTGTGAAGATATAGGTAGTAGGAGTCAGTGAAATCCAAGATACCTGCCTCAAGTAGAACTGCATTGGAGATAGGGGAGATTTTGCAGAAGATACAGTGAGCTGATGATTTACATTATATAAACAATTCTAACTGTTTTAAAAATCAGATTTCTTGAACTTTGACATAGTGTCTTTACTTAATAAAAGATTTTAGTTATGATTGGTGCCATTTAAGGTTATGTTTGCTATTAATGCTTCGAGAGCCATTTATGCCATAATAAGCACATTGTAAGATAACTCCTAAAGCAATATAATGAAAATATGGTAACGTTTATATCGATTCCTAATGAAGTAAATTTGGTGCATATACTAAGGATGTAATTGCTGGAGAAGCAGCTGAAATGTTTTCTTTATTAGGCAGTTTTAAAGCTGTTCTTGGATGGTGAGATAATGGAAATCCGACAGATGGTAGGCATGAACAGGATTCAGAAACAAAGAACAAGAAAATCATTAGACTTTAGGTGGAAAAGTTACCGAAAGAGAGGTGTGGTACCTTAAAAATTAGCATAAGTTGTAGCTGATTTATAATTCATTTGCATGCCAGAATAGTGTGCTAGTTATAGATTGTGCCATGTTGTGTATTTAATCATTATTCAAGATCTAAAAGTACTTTTGGCATCAATAAGAAATCCTATACAGTATAGAACTAAATTGACATGAGAAGATTCATTTTGTTGTAGTTTATTTTAGTGTACTTCTAGTGTATTGTATTTATGAAGAAAGGCTTCAATAGTCAAATAGAAAGAAAGACAGGCAGAAAGAATTGGATCTATCCTATAAAGCCTTAAATCAGTAACTCTGATGTTTTGACATCATCACATACAAATTGTACAGCTGGAATTCCAAGGTGGTTAATAGTGATGGGCGGGGGGGCGTGGCTAGCCAAGATGGAGGACGCACGTACTCTGTAAGAGCTCTGTCCTAAAC
>CM044440.1:93441467-93501640 GCA_024363595.1 Xenopus borealis
TATTATATATATATATATATATATATATATATATATATTAACATCACTATTAATAAATATAATACACAAAAAACTTGAATATCCGTAAATTATATCCTTATAAACGTGAGTTCTGATGTCATCAGTTAAAAAAGGTGAGTTTTGGTTATTTCTTTCTGTTTCTGTTTTCTGTTTTGGTAGAGAAGATGGCTAGACGGTTGGAGGAGATTTTAAAATAGGCAGGGGGGAGGGTTCAGTTAAAGTAAAGTATTAAATGTATGTTTGCAAATGTGAGGACCACATGTCATCTGTTCAATATGGTGCCAGTATTAAATGTATGTTTGCAAATGCATGTCTGTCTGGTAAAATAGGAGAGCTGGAGGTGCTGGTGCTGGAGGGAAAATATGATGTGGTTGGTGTGGCCTTAACATGGCTGAATGAATCACATGACTGGGCAGTTAATATCAGTGGCTATACCTTGTTTCGGAGGGACAGAGGCAATAGAAAAGGAGGAGGGGTATGTCTGTTTGTTAGGCATGATTTAAAAGGAGGAGGTGATGTTAGAAAATGAGGGCACAAAAGGCTTATGGGTGGAGTTTTTCACCAATTGTAAAGAGTCCAGCAAATTAATTGTAGGGGTATGCTATAGATCCCCTTATATAAGTGAGGAGGAGGAGGCTAAGCTCCTGGTGCAAATAGAAAAGGCTGCTAGTTTGGGTAAAGTAATGATAATGGGTTTGAATTACTCAGATATTGACTGGAACAACAGTGCTGCCAGAACAGTTAATGCAAAAAAATGTATAAACTAGTTGCATGACAATTTTATGGCACAGGTTGTTGAGGAGCCTACCAGAAAAAATGCTATTCTGGATCTAGTGATCTCAAATGACCCAGAACTTACAGCAAATGTGCAAGTCATTGAACCCCTGGGTAATAGTGACCATAATGTTATATCATTTAATGTCTGGTGCAAAAAACAAATATATAATGGGCAACAAAAACCATGAATTTTGGAAAAGTTAATTTTAGTGCATTGAGGGCTGCCCTTCACAGTATTGATTGGGGCATTACGTTTGCAGCAAAAAACACAGAACAGAAATGGTTGCCATTGAAAATTATATTAAATCATTCCTGTTCTCAATTTATTTCATTAAGGAATAAATGTAGAAGCTCTAAGAATCATCCTATGTGGCTTAATAAAGAAGTAAAGAAGTTAATAGGAACAATGTGGCTTAATACAGAAGTAAAGAAGTTAATAGGAACAAAGAGAAAGGCATTTAAAAACTGCAAATCTGTTGGGACAGAAGCTGCATTTAATGAATATAAACAATATAATAAATGTTGTAAATCAGTAATCCGGAAGGCAAAAAAAGCAAATGAAGAGTTAATTGCGGTGGAGGTGAAAACTAATCCTAAAAAGTTTTTAAAATATATTAATAGTAAAAAGATGCAGGTTGAGAGTGTTTTTCCATTAAATAATGGTACCAGTATGGTTGCAACAGAAAAGGCAAATGTACTAAATCATTTATTTTCTTCAGTGTATACAATAGAGGAGTTCTTAGGCTCACTTCATAGCTGCACTGATGGCTCAGTTCAATCTAGTCAGTGGCTGACTCAGGATATGATTCACAAAGCTTTAATAAAAATTAATGTAAACAAGGCTCCAGGGCCTTGGTTGAGCTTGGTTCAGTCTTGGACCAGACCCTATTTCTGATTTTCTCAGATTTGCGTTCATCTGATATGGTGCCTAATGTCATTCCACTATTTAAAAAGGGATTATGATCTCAGCTTGGCTATTATAGGTCAGTAAATTTGACATCTGTGGTGGTAAAATTATTTGAAGGCTTGCTAAAGGATCACATTCAAAAGTTTGTCCTAGAGCAGGGGTCCCCAACCTTTTTTTACCCGTGAGCCACATTCAAATGTAAAAAGAGTTGGGGGGCAACACAAGTATGAAAAAGTCCCTTGGGGAGACAAATAAGGGCCGTGATTGGCAATTTGGTAGCCCCTAAGAGGACTGGCAACCTACAAGAGACTCTACTTGGCACTATATTTAGTTTTTAAGCAATTAAAACTTGCTTCCAAGTCTGGAATTCAAAAACAAGCACCTGCAATGAGGACACAGAGAGCAACATCCAAGAGGTAGGAGAGCAACATGTTGCTCACGAGCTACTGGTTGGGGATCACTGTCCTAGAGAATGGCATTATGAGCAGCAATCAGCATGGCTTTATGAAGTATAGGTCATATCAGACAAATTTGATTGCTTTTTATGCAAGATGCTGGACTGTGGGGGGCAGTGGATGTGAGCTATTTGGATTTTGCCAAAGCATTTGATAACACGCCCCACAAACAACTGCTTTCTAAACTAAGGTCTGTTGGGCTTAATGAAGACATTTGCACATGGATAGGAGGATCAGGTACAGAGGGTGTGTGTTAATGGTACATTCTTTACTTGGAGTAAGGTTCTTAATGGGGTCCCTCCGGGCTCAGTATTGGATCCATTTTTATTTAACTTGTTCATTAGTGACTTAGGGGAGGGTATTGTAAGTAATGTATCAGTGTGTAAGGAATTATCCCTTTGCTGGGTTTGAATCTGGAACCTCTTGTATTCTAGCCTGTTCCCTTACCTCTACTCTATTCTGGCAGTTTAGAAGCATGGGTTCAATTTGCATTGAGGTCCCTATGGTTAGCCCTGGTGCTGCTGATTAATTCAGCTGCTCTGCACTAACTGGCAGGTGCAGCCTATTACCTAGTTAACTCCCAGCAGAGGGTCCTTATTTAAAGCATGAGCTGACTTCCCCCCAGTTGCCAGGTCATAGTTCTACAATCTGCTGGTCACCCGGTCCTATGCTCCTAGTGTCAGTCTGACTCTGTTCTTGGACTTCCACCCTGCTGTTATTTCTGGTCCTTGTTCCTGCTTTCTGTATTTGGACTTTTTTTTACTTTGATCTCCTGAGCCAGTAAGTTGCTTTATTTTCTGTTACTTTCTGTAAGCATCCAATCCGGTCTGCTCCCTCTGATTGCACTTCAGATATTGACCCAGTGGCCCTTCTGGTTGTTCCTGTGTGGGATTTGGGCCACTGATTGTGACACAGTGTTTGCAGATGACAAAAAATTATCCAGCCCAATTAATTCCATCCTGGATGTGGCATCCTTGCAACAGGATCTTAACAAACTGGAAATCTGGGCAGCTGAGTGGCAAATGAGATATAATGTTGATAAATGTAAAGTCATGCACCTGGGATGTAAAAATATCCAAGCCACTTATACCCTTAATGGGACTGCACTAGGCAAATCCATTATGGAAAAGGACCTGGAGTCCTTGTAGATGATAAACTTGGCTGTAGAAAGCAATGCCACTCAGAAGCATCAAGGGCAAATAAGGTCTTGAGCTGTATTAAAAGAGCGCATAGAGTCACGGGAGGAGGGGGTCATTCTTCCACTTTATAGAGCACTTGTAAGGCCACATCTAGAAGATGCTGTACAGTTTTGGTCTCCATCACTCAAACAGTACATTATTGTATTAGAGAGGGTACAGAGAAGGGCAACTAAGCTGGTAAAAGGTATGGAAAACCTTAGCTATGACGAAAGACTGGCCAAATTGGGGATGTTCACGCTGGAGAAGAGGCGCTTAAGGGGTGATATGATAACTATGTATAAATATATAAGGGGATCATACAATAATCTCTCTAATACTTTATTTACCAGTAGGTATTTCCAGCTGACGTGAGGTCACCCATTCCGATTAAAAGAAAACTGGTTCCACCTAAATATTCGGAAGGGGATTTTTACAGTGAGAGCTGTAAAGATGTGGAATTCTCTCCCTGAATCAGTTGTACAGGCTGATACAGTAGATAGCTTTAAGAAGGGGTTGGATGGCTTTTTAGCAAGTGACGGAAAACAGAGTTATGGAAGATAGCTCATAGTACAAGTTGATCCAGGGACTAGTCAGGAAGGATTTTTTTCCCCTCTGAGGCAAATTGGAGAGGCTTCAGATGGCGTTTTCAGCGTTCCTCTGGATCAACTAGCAGTTAGGCAGGTAAAAAAAAAGAGATTGAACTTGATGGACGTGTGTCTTTTTTCAACCTAACTTACTATGTTACTTACTATGAGTAGTTAAAGTGATACTGACACTAAAAAATGAAATTTAACATATGAATGTACATTAATTGTTACCTATAGGTCATGTTGATCATTTTTTTCTGAGAGGTTTGTTTTTGTATATAACTGTTAGCTGAAATTTCTAAGCCTGACTCTCTGACACCCTGACACTCTTACTTTGCCAGCCTAACAGTCCCATCTCAGTCTGTTAGTTACAGTTTGTAATGATAAGAGATGCCGGGTGCACAAATATGGCAGCCCCCTCATACAGGAACATGGGGGATCAGACAGGTAATGTAAAAGCATCATGCAAATACCTTATGGCAAAGTTAGAAGTAGCTTTCAAAGCCAGTTATTAGGTAAAAAAGAGTTTGACTTCAGGTGTCAAAATCTCTTTAAGAAGTCATAGGTAAACTTCAAGGCAATAAGCATTGCTGGTAGGCATCCTCTAACAGATAGGCAGAGCAAATAATATATTATTGTTACATTTTGCCCCTGGGTTTGTAATTTGTAAAAACTAAAATGTGCATAATATGTGGAAAAGGGCATTTAATGCAATAGTATTTTTTTTCTCTTTGAAAATTTGAAAAAATGCTCGTTATAACCCAGTTCATTAAACTTCCATTCTTATTTTCTTTATAGCCTTTTAATTCCATGTAAATGTTGATGTTATCTGAACTTGTTTTGCATATTCAGATCATAACATGAACTAACAATTAACAAAAATACAAAATTTCATTCTACAAAAACTGAACAAAAGAATAAAACATATGAAGTCAAATAACAATAATTATTCAAGCACAAATACCAACTATCCAAAAGTGTTAATAGAAAAGTTGTGAAACCTTATAGGTATTAATCACTCCAGGAATTAAAGGGCAAGAAATCCCCTGAATGAAGCCCAATAATCCCAAAGTAAGAGATTTTATTGCCCCTTTTATTAATATTTTTTTTAAATAAAAAAACTGTCTGGCCATATCTAAAAGAAATTAATAAATATAGAGGTGTACACACTTCGCTTAAAATTCATTCATCAAATAAATAAAATCGAAGTCTCCACAATTCATAGATAAATAATTATAAATAAAAATAAATTCAATTCATTAAACCCAAAAGAGTTAAAATAAACATTCTCAGACTGTCAAATTAATTCAGGTATTACCACATAGGGGCAGATTTATCATGGGTCGAAGTGAAAATTCGAATTAAAAAATTTGAATTTCAAAGTAATTTTTGGGTATTTTGACTATCGAATAGGACAAAATTTGATTCAAATTTAAAAATTTGATTTGAATTAAAAAAATTTAATTTTCAAATTCGACCTTTCAAAAATCCAATTTGATCCAAAACATTCAAAAAGGGTCCATTTTTTTTTATCGACAATACACTCGGTTGAATTTCAAAGTTTTGTTTACTTTGAAATTTGACCCTTGATAAATCTCCCCCATAGTGTTGCAAGGCAGTCTGATTGGAATTGGTGTCCCTTTAGGCCTAGAGGACAATCAACTAGCAAAAGAGAACATTGCTAGTGTAGTTTTGTGCCCTATCGCCAGCAGAATTTACGTTGAGGCGAATGATCATTACTCCATAAATTCACAAAATTGTGCATTTTACAGAACGTTGCCTCGTTTTCTTCACCACCTGGAGAACTGAAAAAATTAAGCTTCTCAATCTTCCACAAACTTATGTCAGTAAAATCATATCTTGTATACCGGAAAGTCCTAAAAATTGTAAAAAAAAAATGCTGCTTTTACATATTTTAAAGCAGGATTGCCTTCAAAAGTTGTGTAAAATTTTTAAGCATTTTGAGGGGCATGCCACATTTGTTTTAAGGTGGGCTTATGTCTAAGGCATTACAGGATCTATTTTGTCTTTATTATTCTTCCTTAGATTTTTTAATAATAACTGACCACTATAAATGACATATATGTACCCACCCACCCTATCCAACCTGAACTTAAGGAAGTGTAAGAGGCAGATTTAACCAACTTTGACTTAAATTTGATGGTCGAATTTCGAAGTGAAAATACTTCAAAATTCGACCATCAAATTTAAGTCAAAGTTGGTTAAATCTGCCTCTTACACTTCCTTAAATTCAGGTTGGATATTTTTTTTCAATCGAATAGGTCCATTTTCGATTGGATTCAAATCGTATGATTAAATCGACTCGATTCAAACTATTTCACCGAAAAAACTTTGAATTTTCAAACTTAAAGGGATCCTGTCATGGGAATTTTTTTTTTTCCAAAATGCATCAGTTAATATTGCTGTTCCAGAAGAATTCTACATTGAAATCCATTTCTCAAAAGAGGAAACAGATTTTTTTATATTTCATTTTGAAATCTGACATGGGGCTAGACATATCGTCAATTTTCCAGCTGCCCCAAGTCATGTGACTTGTGCTCTGATAAACTTCAATCACTCTTTACTGCTGTACTGCAAGTTGGAGTGATATCACCCCCTCCTTTTCCCCCACCCAGCAGCCTAACAAAAGAACAACGAGAAGGTAACCAGATAACAGCTCCCTAACACAAGATAACAGCTGTCTTTTAGATCTAAGAACAGCACTCAATAGTAAAACCCATGTCCCACTGCCTACTATTCAGTTACATTGAGAAGCAAAAACAACAGCCTGCCAGAAAGCAGTTCCCTCCTAAAGTGCTGGCACAAGTCACATGACCGGGGCAGCTGGGAAATTGACAAAATGTCTAGCCCCATGTCAGATTTCAAAACTGAATATAAAAAAATCTGTTTGCTCTTTTGAGAAAAGGATTTCAGTGCAGAAGTCTACTGGAGCAGCACTATTAACTGATGCGTTTTGAAAAAAACATGTTTTCCCATGACAGTTTCCCTTTAAGCCAAAGACACCATATAGGTTATAGGAGGTCCCCATAGGCTAAAACAGCAATAGCCAAAGTCAAAATCTTTAAAGAGACAGTACTTTGATAGTCAAAGTACCAAAAAATTACTTCAAAATTCAAATTTTTTTAATTCGCATATTCACTAAGACCCTTGATAAATCTGCCCCTAAGAGTAGTAATGAAATTTTGCTAGGCAGAATTACATGCTAGGGAATAGGGATGCACCAAATCCAGGATTCGGTTCGGGATTCAGCAAGGATTCGGCATTTTTCAGCAGGATTCCGATTCGGGCGAATCCTTCTGACTGGCCTAACCGAATCCGAATCCTAATTTGCATAAGCAAATTAGGGACAGGGAGGGAAATCACGTAAAATTTTGGCACAAAACAAGGAAGTAAAAAAAGTTTTCCTCTTCCCATCCATAATTTGCATATGCAAATTAGGGTTCAGATTCGGTTCGGTATTCGTTCTGGAAGGATTTGGGTATTCGGTGCATCCCTACTAGCGAATGATCGTTATGAAATGCGCCGGTAGAGAAACTTCGCCAGTGTGCAGCTGCTGAGATGCAGCTTTGCATTTAAGTGAATTTGCATAGTGGTAATGAATTTGCACCTGACAAAGTGTAGCGAAGTGTAGCAGATCATTCAGTGGCAAAAATTTGCCTTTAGTGAATCTGCCCCAATGTCGTATGCACTATCATATTCAACTTTAGACAATGGGCCATGTTAAAGCTACAAATCAGTAATATGAAACTAGAAACATTGTTTAAATACAATGTGATAGAGGTATTTTGCCTCATTGAACACAGTCATCACTTATACGTTCTGTCTCTTGCTTTATTATGCCGCTAAATGATGCTCTTGCACTTCAGAAGAAAGTGAGGCAAAATAAATTTATTTTTACATAAAACATGCCTCCTGTCCACGTTTATAATGAAACCCAGTGCTCCCAGTGCTCAATAATCCCATTCACCTATTTCATGTTTCCCTTTAATGTTTTTTATAGTACATCTTTCTTTGAAACAATCCATGATCACAGCATGTCATTGCAACCTGAAATTTGCAGCTCCTAATTATGGTTTCTCTTTATAAAAAAAAAAATAGGAAGTGTGCTCAGTATACTTAGTAATAAATTAGGAATAGGCAGCTCTGCATGAATTGGCATATGCATTTTTGTTCAACAGTAATTTACAAAAAAACTATGGTTCAGTAATTATACAAAGTTATAAGGTTGCTACCTAAAATATCAAGAACATATCTCTGATTGAAAACTGCCATTGTCAAAGGTTTGTTAGGCTGCCTATTTAGAAAGGTCAGTTGTAATAACTATTATAAGATGCTGAGACATTAAAGCACATAAGAAGTCAATTGTTAGTAACCTTTTATTTGATGAATAAAATTTTGTGGTTTGTGAATGAAGACTATTTTCTTTTCACATATAATATTTTGTTCAATAGATGCTTTTCCCTTAAAGGAACAGTTCAGGGTAAAAATAAAAACTGGGTAAATAGATAGACTGTGCAAAATAAAAAATGTTTCTAATATAGTTAGTTAGCCAAAAATGTAATGTATAAAAACTGGAGTGAGTGGAACACAACATCCTGCTTTTCAGCTCTCTAAATCTGAGTAAGTCAGCGACTTGAGGGGGGGCCACATGGGACATAACTGTTCAGTGAGTTTGCAATTGAGCCTCAGCATTCAGCTCAGATTCAAAAGCAACAGTTATGTCCCATGTGGCCCTCCCTCAAGTCATTGATTGGTTACTGCCTGGTAACCAGGGTAACCAGTCAGTGTAAACAAAAGAGAGCTGAAAAGCAAGAAGTAGTGTTCTGTTCTATTAGGTTAGACTTGCAGTCACTCCAGCCTTTATACAGTACATTTTTGCCTAACTAACTATATTGAAAACATGTTTTATTTTGCACAGCCTATCTATTTACCCAGTTTTTACTTTTATACTGAACAATTCCTTTAAGAGTGACTTATTGTAAACATACCAGAATGACTGGGTTTGGCACAATTAAACTTGGGAATATGTGTTGCTGTTTATGTTTTATAAACACAAAATTATTTTAGGCTATTTACATGCTAACAATTCTTTTCATAACACTGTACACAGTTTCTAGCCTATGGTTCCTGTGTTTTTGTGAAAGAGGAAAGCTTACAGTAGCAAGAACATTCCTTTCAAAATGGACAGCTGTAAAAAAATAGCCATGCTGCTTCAATTGATATACGTACATATTATAAAATATGTTATTCTAATTCTAGAACATATGCAAAGTTGCATCCTGGGCGCTGAACATTGGTGAATTTTCAATAGCTTTTAATCTGGCAATGCGAGCATTTCAAAGAGAATATGCACTAGCATTTGTTTGTGTCTAGCGAAAATTCACTAGTGATCTTTAGTGATGGGCGAATTTATTCGCCAGGGGTGAATTCGCGGCGAATTCCCGCGATTCGCCGCTGGCGAATAAATTCGCGAAACTGGCAAAAAAATTCGCAAAAAAAAATTTGCCGCGCAAAAACGAGTCGCGCGTCGTTTTTGACGTGACGCGCGCCGAAAATGACGCAACGCGTCGCGTTTGACGCGACGCGCGTCAAAAACGATGCGCGACTCGTTTCGCGAATCGGCGAAAAATTCGCGAATTTCTCTGGAAATTCGCTAATTTTTCGGCGAAGCGAAACGCGCCCGTTTCGCCCATCACTAGTGATCTTACACTTAGGTTAATTTACATTATAAAAGTCATAATTCTTTTCAGAGTCACTTGATTTAAAGTCAGGCCCCATCAAAATGACCATACATGGCTTACAAGTTGTGGATCCACCCCTATATGTTCCTTTTATTGAAAGCCAACTGGGTATATTTTTGAGTACTTTCCACAGAGAAAACAGGCATTTGGGAGACACACCAGAAATATTATCATTGGTTTTATTTTAACTCACAGCAACTGTGTCCAAAAAAGGGTCCACAGTCTACCTTCAGCTAATGAAAACTACTAACTGTCCCTTAGGCTAAGCAAGAATTACATTTTAATCAGTCTATAACATCAATATACCAAGTCAATGTTCTATAGTTAA
The DNA here is from genome assembly GCA_024363595.1 of Xenopus borealis. Taxonomy (NCBI): domain Eukaryota; kingdom Metazoa; phylum Chordata; class Amphibia; order Anura; family Pipidae; genus Xenopus; species Xenopus borealis. The sequence goes on from CM044440.1 coordinate 93,451,483, forward strand.
ATGTCCAAACAAATAATCATGCATGCGTAGACATTATGAATACAGTCCCTTGTATTCAAATGTGCAGTAGCTAGTGCCATTCAACTTTATTTTGATCACTAAACTCCATTTGCAATCATATTTCCTACTGCCACAGGTATGAAATAGTCATAATATGTGCTTAATTCAATCACTGTACATGCTCTATAACACAGTTAACTTTACCATATTATCATTTTGGCTATGCATTTTTTTCTACTTTATCTAAAGATCCATGATAAAATTAACTAACAAGTGGATATTTTCATTCTAACCCCTTGTTCAAGAGTTCTTAATCTCTCAATTCATTAATGTAATGTATAGTAGGCTAATTTGCAATTTTATTTTGAAGAGATGTGAATAAGGTGTTTAGGGGGTTATTTATCAAAATCTAGAAAAAATACGACCAAAGTTGAGGCGACGCGCGTCAAAAGCGTCCCGCGACTCGTTTTGCGAATTTTTCGCCGGAAATTTCTCTGGAAATTCGCGAATTTTTCGGTGAAGCGAATCGCGGGAGATTCGCCCATCACTAATAAGGAGTGTTATACAGGGGTGTTTATCTATTATTGTTAATTTAATTAAACAACCTTGAACTCCTCCCAAACTAACAGGCTTAAAGTATATACACTATTACTATTCTGCACTGATAAATAAACAGCACACAGTAGATTCTATGGGGCAGATTGACCCGACATACATGGTGAGTCTACCTGGGTCGTAGCTCTAGCGGCAGCCTGATAAGTGGGGGATGAAGATTCTGTGAACCCGTGAATATCCAAATACATGCCATACAGTTTTGGTGTTCTACAGAACTGAATGCAACATTCTATAACTAAGATCTACATATATTAGCACCAGTGGATACCTAAAATAGCTGCTCCTTTGACACTGATTGGAACTTTTTATTGCAGGATTGCACAAATAGCAGGGTAGTTAACTTTACTATGGCAGGTAGCAGGACCACTGACTCTGGGGAACCTGTAAGATGATGTGCCTTAGAAACACTGGAGGATTGTGTGCAAGGATTTAATTGATATGAAACAATGCTTGGGGATATGGAAGTGAAGGATGAACAATGTATATATTGTTTTAAAAGCAGATGTCATATGGGCTACTACTATGTTAGGATATTCTTGAGAAATGATCCCCCTAAATTGGATACAGAGAGAACTGAGACTAAAAAAATACCCAATGTTTTCCAGGGAGGACTCAGACTTTGCAAATAAATGGAATGATGACCCTTTGCCCCCTCCTATGCCAACCTCTACATGGGGTGGTGGCAGCAGTCCTGCATCTATGGAAGTGAAAACCTCTTTCATGAACACATAATATGGTACGGTTGTTATATTGACAACCTCCTGTTTATATGGGGTGGTCCACAGGTATTGATAAAGGAGTTTCAGACCTACTTAATGAGAATCCTTTTAATTTAATTTTCACGCGATCGATTGGAGATTAACTTCCTGGATCTTAATTTAAACGGCAACAGTCAGACGGGGAATATTAAATCTAATATTTTCAGGAAACCTACAGCAGGTAACACCATGCTAAGAGCCAACTGCTGCCACCCCAAGCATACTATATGGAGTATTCCCTATAGTCACTTTATTAGGAACTGCAGTCAGGATGACACCTTAACAGAACAATCGAGACTGCAGGCAGGCGTCTTAAAAAAGATAGGACCCAGTCACCCATCAATCATAAGGAAGAGATATTAGGAATAAAGGAGAAGGATCAAATTTATTTCACCATGGAATATACTGTAGTGAGGAATATGGCAAGATATGTGGTATCATTAGAAGACATCTTCCTGTACTATATAATGATGCCAGGTTATCAGAGGTACTGTTACATAGTTACATAGTTAAACTGGGTTGAAAAAAGACAAAGTCCATCAAGTTCAACCCCTCCAAATTAAAACCCAGCATACACAGACACCCCTCCACTCTTTCACACAAACCATATATAACCATAGCTATACTAACTGTAGAGTTTAGTATCAAAATAGCCTTTGATATTATGTCTGTACAAAAGATCATCCAAGCCCCTCTTAAAAGCATCAACAGAATCAGCCATCACAACATCACCGTGCAGTGCATTCCACAACCTCACTGTCCTGACTGTGAAGAACCACCTACACTGCTTCAAATGAAAGTCCTTTTCTTCTAGTCTGAAGGGGTGGCCTCTGGTGCAGTGATCCTCTTTATGGGTAAAAAGGTCCCCTATATTTGTCTATAATGTACTCGAATATATTTGTAAAGTGTAATTATGTCCCCTCGCAAGCGCCTTTTTTCCAGAGAAAACAACCCCAACCTTGACAGCCTCCCCTCATAATTTAAGTCTTCCATCCCTCTAACCAGTTTAGTTGCATGTCTCTGCACTCTCTCCAGCTCATTTACATCCCTCCTAAGGACTGGAGTCCAAAACTGCACTGCAAACTCCAGATGAGGCCTTACTAGGGATCTATAAAGAGGTATAATTATGTTTTCATCCCTTGAGTTTATGCCCTTTTTTATGCAAGACAGAACTTTATTTGCTTTAGAAGCTACAGAATGACACTGCCCAGAATTAGACAACTTGTTATCTATAAAAACCCCAAGTTCCTTCTCACTTAAGGAAACTCCCAACACATTTAGTGCATAACTTGCATTTCTATTATTTTTGCCAAAAGGCATAACCTTGCATTTATCAACATTGAACCTCATTTTCCAGATTGCTGCCCAGTTTCCCAACTTAGACAAATCACTCTGCAAAGTGGCAGCATCCTGCATGGAACCTATAGCTCTGCAAAATTTAGTATCATCTGCAAAAATAGAAACCGTACTTTCAATGCCCACATCCACATCCAGTACTAAAACTTAACTTTTTCTCCCATTATTTAAAAAAAATTGAGCAAACACAATCCCCTTAATGTACCAATAAAACTTCTTGAAATATCAGTACAAAAATAGTAATGACAAAATGGAACAGCAATTCGAATCATGCAGCTTTTTCTAATTGATGCTCTGAAAAATTGAATCTATTGAGTTGTCACCCAAAAACTTGACTTTAAAGGATTATCAAAACGAAAACCAGTACAAACAATCTGAAACTATTGAGAATTCTGAAAGTACAAAACATGTTCCAGTTGTTAAATGGACCATCTGCCATTGACTTCTACATGATTTCGACAGCTTCTAGCTTTTAGTATTCTTGGATTCAGATTTTTAGCAGCTTGAGAGCATAATAAATGTCGAAAAATTCTAGGTTTTTTCTGTCTAAAAGATATGTTTCCTTTTTAAAACTTGACCAGAAAAAATTGAGGCATCATAAATAGGCCCCTGAATGTATGGGGATCCAAATTATGGAAAGACCTCCAATCCAAAAACCCAAGATCCCATACTTGTATAATTACAGTATATATTATATTTACAAGATGTAACAGAACTTTAATTTATTAGTTTTAATAATACTTAAATAAGTAATATAGATAAGTATTTGTCTCCTTTGTTTTCTCCAGTGTCAGGTAATAGAAATATTCTATTCATTATTTGGAAATTAAAGGAAAACTATACCCCCCGAACAATGTAGGTCTCTATAAACAGATATTGCCTAAAACAACTCATATGTAAAACCCTGCTTCATGTAAATAAACCATTTTCATAATAATACACTTTTTTAGTAGCATGTGCCATTGGGTAATCATAAATAGAAAATTGCCATTTTAAAAAATAAGGACAGCCTCCTGGGATCCTAGGATCCAACGGTGCACACAAACATACCAAACAAACTATAAAGTTAGGTCGCACGAGCCAATTAACAGACAGAGTTCTGTATTTTGCTTCCACACTTCTTCCCTTTACAGTTAGAGTTTAAATATTTCTGGTCAGGTGATCTCTGAGGCAGCACACAGACCATCACGAAATGGTGGTTCAAGGCAAGAGATGTAAAAGGGCAATATTTATTTAAATATATATACCAGTTTGGTAAGATTCTTTAATATGTCACTTGATTTGATATAAATCTGTTGCTCAAGAATTCATTTTCGGGGTATAGTTTTCCTTTAATCCCTTCTTTCTTTTATCCTTCATAAACCTACCAAATTCGGCTCTGTTGTAAGCTTGGAAAAGGCTTCCCTGGCCACTGCTCTCATCAGGTCCTAATTCTAAATCTTTTCCAAATATTCTAATATCTATGTTATATACTGCCATGTTTGCATATTTTCAGTACATTTTTTAGAACATCTTTAATTGAACCTATATGATGGCTTTTAAAATTACTATTAAAACTTACCTAATTAATGCAGTAACATTTTTACATAATAATAATTCTTTACCATTGCATGCCTATAGGACTTGCAGCATAGATATTGTAATTATTAAATAAAAATTATTTTATATTTTATAAATAATCAGAAGCTTTATAATTGTAGCGGTATAAAATATATTTTATTGTTATTTTACATTTGGATATTATGATCTATATCTGAAGATTTAAAGCCAATATCACTAAGTGACAATGATAGACCATTACTGATTTTTTATGCTTGCAGATACAATAAATTAAAATTTACATCCAATTAAACTGGAAATATTGTTTGTGGAACAGATGGCAAAATACTAAAATAATAATATTAGTTAAAACAATATCTTTTTTTCAATTTGCAAAAGCACATCACATGCATAGATTTGTCGGATGCTGTAATTTGCTCAGGGAGAAGATGGTGCTATATAAATAATAATAATGTGTGCCACCAATTAAAGAACAACTGTCCTCTATTCCATTGTTTAAAGGAACTGTGACACCAAAAAATTAAATAGTTTAATTAATAAATATAAATGTACTGTCCTTACACTGGTACAGCTGATATATTTGCTTCAGATCATCTACAATAGTTTATATAAACAAGCTGCTGTGTAGTCATGGTGGCAGCCATTCAAAGTTAAAAAAGGAAAAAAGGCAAATGATACACCTCTGATAACAAATAAGCGCTGAAGCATAAAATGGGATTCTTAGAACGTATCTGTTATCTACTGTGTATCCTCTAACTTGAATGGCCGCCCCCATGGCTACACAGCATCTTGTTTATATGAATTATAGTTGTGATTTTGAAGCTAACGCACCATTTTTAGCAGTGCAGGGCAATAGTAAATTATATTGTCATTCCTTTAAAGCACTTTTTGATATTTGATGTTACTGTTCCTTTAACAGGCAACGTGACTGACCAACCAAACCAAGCATTATGTGATTGATGATTGTAATATACAATCATAATGTATACTAAACATACAAATAAATGGAGGCATCTGTGTGACTGCTGTACTTAATTAATTAATAAATCAAAATTGCAAGAATGGAATTTTTAGCAGTCACTATCTTGTAAATTTCAACATCATTAATGAAAAGGGGTCTAATGGAAGGAGATCGTGTGTAAACATAAAAGGTGATTTTGGAGGGCTTCCTTTTCTATTTGGGTGTCTCAAGCCCTCAGAATTCCAACTTTACTTGGCCCTGATGTGAATGGAGGTCCATATGATATGTACAGTGGGGGAGGCTTCAATGGCAGCCTGAAAAAACACTGTGGTACTGTAGTCTTAATATGTATTTCAATTGGCCAAGTCAAAGTATCACTTTTAATTTGCAGTAGTCACACTACAGCTACAATAAGATCAGCTCCATGGGTGCTGTGTTGAGCCTATTGGACCACTCTAAAGCAATTCAAAATTTTAGAGGTTTTTGTATTTGTCCAAAAAACTGAAATTTTTAGAGGTATTTAAATTAGCACATCGTTCAATGTACATTTTGTTCATACTTTTTTTTATTCATGTTTTTTAAACGCATAACATTCATAGTTTTAGAGTTTAGTCGTGGCATCAAAAACCCTCTAAAACTATTAAAATCCATCCTGTGATAAATCTGCCTCCATTTGCAATCAAAAGGAGGCTCATAAAATAATTAATTTGTCTCTTGTATTCTTCCCTGTGCCAATATTCACAGTAGTTTAATAATAATTAATGATTACTGATGAATAATTTTTTCACCAAGTTTTGCAGTGAAAATGATGGCCATAGACTCTAATGGGTGAATTGTTGCACTAGTTATTTTGCATCAAAAAATATTTGTTGCCCATAGACTTCAATGCATTTCAGCAAATTTTTGTTTCCTGGATTTTCGGTGAAGCAAAATGGGTCAGATTCACCCATCATTATTAATAATTAATTGTAGATAACTAGTTTTTTTTTTTTATAGTAGCACAGGTTTTTACATTGTCCTTCACAGTGTTAAACCACTGTAATTAGTAGATAAGCTTATACAGTGTGTACTAACTATCCTAGTGACTTTTCATTCCCACTTACAGTATTTGTGCAGACTCACTAAGTAGTAATATAATGACTTAAATTCTGATCTTACTCTGGTGTGCCCCAGATCTTTTACATATAGCATTTAAATATAAAGGAAAACTTATCGGTCTTCTACCAGTCACAGCATTATAAATACACTTTTTCTTTGGCTCGATATTAAATATTTATAAAAATGCCCCAAAGCTTTATGCTTTTCTGGATTAAGCTGGTGGTAAAGAAATGCATAACATTTTACAAGATACATAGTTTATGGAACCGTGACTGCTTAAAATAAATATATTGTAGTACTGAATCGCTTAGAAGCCTATGCATAAAAACATATTCAGTTCAAGTTGTAGCAGATAATACTGCCATTGCCTCTGGCATACCCATATTTAAAATATTCTTTAAACTGTCAACTACCAATATATTGAGCCATTATTAACTTATCAAATTCAGACGCTAAACGTTCTCACTGAAAAAAGAATGTTTTAACATGCCTACAGAAGCCAAAAGAATACAATACAGGCTTTAAATTTGTATTAGTGAAATGGGATTTAATGGAGATTGTGTCCAAGTCAGCAGTTGAGTGACTTTGTGAGTATGACTTTATGGGGCCTATTTGTTAAACCTCAAATGTTTCTGTTTGAGTTTTAAAAGAGGGAAAAAACCTCTTGAGATATATTACACTCTAAAGCTGCTACAAATTCACTACACTCCAAATAAAACCTGTTGAAATCATGTAGCAGTCAATTGCAGGTGGTCCCTGAAGCAGAGTGAGGTGCTACAGGCTGACCAGCTGGGTTAGCTTCAGGTGGCTAATCAGTACTCCTTAAATCCCAGGCTGGCCAGACTCTCATGAGCACTGACTGGAGAGAAACTGAATAAGAGTCTGGGATCCTATGTGCCTGTTCACACAGTCACCTGCATGGAAGAGCTGTAACTCTACTGTCTTTTTTTTATTATTGAACTGAGACTGGTGCTAAAAGCAGCTGCTAGTTGAAATAAAAGCCACATTTTCTTTAAGAGACTATTGCTATCCATATGCTTACTCTGTGGGAACCTCTCATAGTCCTTTTTAACAAACTGGACATGTTTTTTTAACTTCTGAATTCGATAGTTCCAGGCTGTTTGCACTGGTTTTTATTTTTATAATTCAACTTCTTCAAGTTGTCACTGTGACAACTCAAAGAAGTCATACAACTCAATCGTCAAATCGAAAAAGTAGTAAGATTTCAATTGTTACAATATTTTTTCTTGTACCAATTTTTTTCAAAAATAATTATTGGTAGATTAATGGGGATTTAGGTTTGAAAGTTCATCTAATTTTTTTTTTATAACAGAAAAAGTCAAATTTTGGTAAATAGGCCTCCCTGTGTGCCTCCAGCTCTAATATAGCTTGATAGATTAAGAAAAGATATCTTTTAGCTTTCATATACTGTAAGAATATATCTATGAAAATGTGGTCTATTTACCATTAAAATATTATATTATTATATTATTATGAGTGCCAGCACTCTCGATAAAGTTGCTTGAATTTGCCTGGGTGCAGTGCCAGTGAATTATCCATAACTCCTACAAAAAGGTCCGCACTCTCAGGAAATCATAATATTTATTATAAATGACTAACGTTTCGGCTAGGTCCCTAGCCTTTCTCAAAGTAACAAACTGAACATTAAACTGCCTTAAATATACACTGTGGTGGAAACAAACAGCTGGTAAAAGTCACATGGTCAGTAATTCAATTGCTATTAGTACATTCACTTTAAATATTTAAATAATCTAAAATCCACATAGAATCCAACACTAGACAATTTATATCCCCTAGTTCATTACAAACACAGTTAAAACCAAGACATATGTAACCACTGATGTTTAACTATTTAGTTATTTTGTTACTTTGAGAAAGGTCAGGGACCTAGCCGAAACGTTAGTCATTTATAATAAATATTATGATTTTTATAAGTCCTGAGAGTGCGGACCTTTTTGTAGGAGTTACATATATATATATATATATATATATATAACTGGGGAAAAAACAGCAGCAAGGGAAGTTTTTCACTACAAGACCCTTGGTGCTGTTTTTTTGTTCCAGCCAGTTGTAGCTTTTTTGGAGAAGAGGTGCACAAAATAAAGCTTTATTTTTTTCACTTATAAAGTTCCTTGTGTGCAGCTTTCTTTGAATTAATTATATATATATATATAAATAATAATAATATATAGATATCATTTTTTTAAAGATAGTTTTCTGTTGGATCAAAAGTTTTGAGACTAGGTGCTAAAAAAATATAAATATATATATATATATAAAAATAAACAAAGAGGAGGTGAAAGAGACGTCAAAGTCAGTCAATGCCAAAAAGTTCCTGAGAAGGGAAAAAGCAAAGCCAGGTACTCTTCTAGATACTGTAGCTGAGAATAAGTGTAGACTGCTGAAAAGGGTGATCTTAATCTTTTGGTAAAAAATAGCCGTACAGATACAATCTGCATTCTTATCACCACTGAGTTGAGTATGCTAAACAATAAACTGCTCAAATCTGCAAAGATTAAAATGCAGCTTAAGCCTGTTCTCTGCCCTCAGAGGATAAGTAAACCTTTAAAATAAATGAATGTAAAATTGATGAGAGTGCCATTCTAAGAACTTTAGCAATTTACATTCATTATTTATTTTCTTTTTCCCCAAGATATTAAAGGACATGTAACCTCTATTGTGGCACTAGAAACTTTAAATTAAAATAACTGTAAATAAAACAAGTCAGATGAAATAGTCTGATTTTAAATATACATTGAATATTCCTTGAATATCTACTTGAATGACTCCCAGGAACTCTACAGAACTCAAGTGCTTGGTTATGGACACCTGACAGCCTGATTCTTGTCCTTCCACTTTTTGTGTTTTCCACCAAGAGAAATTATTTCATTAAGGAAAGGAGAAAGAAAGAGATAAGACAGTTGGGGTTTGGTTAAATTTGTATTATTCATTGGTGCTTGCCATATTAGTAACATTGCTGTAAATGGCATGGTAAAGGATAGCTAGTCTTGTTATTTTGCTATGTGTCCAAAGATAGGTTGTTTAAGTTTGGTTTCACTTCGATTTTTAATACCTTTGTTCAAGGTTCAATTGTTAGTCAATCCATATTGTACATTGTTTGAATGCTTTGCTGCCAGATATACGAATGGGAAGTGCCTTAGCTTTAGAGACTTGATGTGGAAATGTAATACTGTATATGTTGTTAGCGCAAAAAACATTTGCAAACACCTTTTGCTCATAAAAGATCTGATTCTACCAAATTTAGTAATTCCCCCAATTGTTACAGATTTGTGAAAAATTATTATTAAGTTCAGTGAACCCCACTAGGGATGAGCAAAATATTTTGCTGAATTTTGCCATAAAAAATGCCCATATACTCTGATGTACAGTGAAAAATTTGTTTGATGATTTGAAAAAAATGTTACGTGGTCTAAAAAATGTTGCATCACAAATGCCACATCATTTTCAAAACTTGTAGCAAATGTTTTGCCTTTTCAATTTTCATTCACCCTTCCCTGCACCCCACTATAGACACATATAAATTGAGACCTTTGGTGTCAGTTGGTGGACTTTGAAAGTTCAAAGTTTTTTGGGAAAAACTTTGAATCAAATTTGATCGAAAGCATTACTTAGATCCATGCGATTTGAATTAGATAAAAAACAGACCTATTTGATTGATAACGGACCTTTTTGACCAAAAAAAATATATATTTTGTTTGGTCTTTTCAAAATTCGACTTTTGATAAATCTGCCCCTAAATGTCTTCCTTAAATACAGTAGTTTTTCCTATTTTGTAACTTAAACACATCAGAAATTGTTATTCAACATTTTTGTAATACATTATATTTTCTCTATTTTTGTGACACTATACAAGTCACCTTACTGATATCATTGAGTCAACGTGTAAATTAGCCATAAAATGATCAACAAAAGAAAATGAATAATTATAAATAAAAACAAAAGAGAACCTGACAGTGTTCTCAGAGAAGAGATATCCTTTCCAGTAAACAAACAGGATGCAATTACACCACATTCATTTTTATATTTCTCAGTTGTTTCTATGAATGTAAATGTTCTGTCACTATGCTGTTTTGCTATTGAAGGGAATATTATCAAAAGATTATGCTTTGAGATTCATACATGCATACTGAGCATCTGAGCATTACTTCTCTTGATTGTCTTCACAAAGATATACTGTAACACAAGAAAATAATATAGATTGACTGGCTGATTATTTAAATGTATTTTCAAAGAACCTGCTGCTCCAGTAACCTTTTATTACTTTACGATGCTGTCCTTGAGATGAGCTCTGTAACAGATGCCACAAGAAGATTATTTTTGCTATAAAAAAATACCTGCTTTTAAATCAGAAACTGTAGATTTGGTTTCCCATATTATAAATTTACATATTATTATTCCTTTTGTTTGAGGTGGTTGCATATTTTAGGGTCAAACATACAACCTTACTCGTGAATGAAATAATATGCTTATACTACTTACTCTGTTTTAAATAAACAGTAAAGAGTTTTTTGCTTTTCTCTTGTTTTAATACACGGGCTATTACCTAAAGTAAAGTTGAATACTCAACCCATTATCAATATATTTAAGACATTGAGACATTTTGTGCATACAGCTACTAAAAAATGCCTTACTCTTTAAACAAAACAGGGATTGTTTTTCTATATATTGCAATATATTTAATCTGGCCAACTATGTCAAAGTCATTCCATAACTGACCAGTCCTTAAATTGCATCTGATTCATTTAGAATTCTATTACTTCATTTTATATATTTTACAAAAGGGACTAAGTTTTACATGCAACTTACTTGCTGCTTTCAAAGTAAAACTCCCAAACTTGGTTGCCCTTTTATTAGACACCAGTTGGATCACGTAACTATAGTTGGGAAGGGGTGGGAGCTACAACAGAGAGCTGGTCACTACTCCAATATGAACTATAACTAACAAGGGAAAGTTTTGCTCACCACTAATTTTTAAAACCATTAGGCAGGGGTGCAATGAGGCTGTGTCCACAAAATACATATAGAAAAATACAAGAGGTCCTCTGCACTCAACCCAATATATTTAAGACATTGAGACATTTTGTGCATACAGCTACTAAAAAATGCCTTACCCTTTAAACAAAACAGGTATTGTTTGTCCATATATTGCAATATATTTAAGCTGGCCAACTACTTCAAAGTCATCCCATATCTGGCCAGTCCTACACTCAATTTTCATCTGATTCACCAACTCACCAAGATTGGGAGTTTTACTTTGAAAGCAGCTAGTAAGTTGCAGGTAAAACTTAGTCCCTTTGTAAAATGTATAATGAAGCAATAGAATTCTTAATGAATCAGATGAAAATTGAGCGTAGGACTGGCCAGATATGGGATGACTTGGTCGGAGTAAGATGCACTAACCAAGAGCTCTGCTGTAGTGATGGGCGAATCTATCCCGTTCCTCTTCGCCGAAAAATTTGCCAGCGAAATTCGCAAATTGGTGAAAAATTCCCAAAATAATTTGCATCACGTTTTTGACATGCGTTGCATCGTTTTCGACTGCGGTGCGTTTTCTTTTTTACACCAGCGAATAAAATCGCCCATCACTACTCCGCTGTAATTGTATCCTGAAAACCTCCTGAGCCCTTCTAACTAGGCAATATAAGAATACTCTTGGACTCCCAAGGTAGAAAACCATTTTAGCATTTAGATAAAAAATGTGATCAGCCCAGTGGTACTCCACCATGACCTGCCAATGATGATGCGATGCAGACCCGACTGAATTACAACAACCAGATTCGGGGCTCCAAAGACACTCTTTTTATGAGCCTATTAAATTACCGGGACAGGGATGCCATACTCAATGTGGCAAGAAATATAGCTGAGCTACAAAATGGCAGTGCTAACATCATGCTATTACCGGATTACTCCACAGCTCTTCCAAAGAAAAGAAGCACCTTCCTTGTGGCAAAGAGATGGCGGAGAGATCTATAGTATGCTGACCCATGAAATAGCCCAGGAAGCTAACCATGGAGGATTTATCCCTACATATTTGGATCTGTTATGGCATTGTCCCGACACCAATCAATGAGCAGTTGTGATGCATCTGGGCTCCTTGTACTGCTCAAACCAGCGGAGACTTGACTTTGGACTCGAGGAAAACACCACTTGATCATCTGGTCCTTGACTACACCCCATAGTTGGTATTTAAGGGTAAAAGGTCTACCTAGTTCTAAGAATAGACAGGGAAGGAGGACTACTGTTTAGTGTGAATGTTGTATATAATGTCATTGTACTGTATTAGAAACTGATGGTTAACCTTTATTTCCCCACCCTCACTCATTTGGCCACCTTGGCTTTGGGCCACTACACCTTGTATAGCTATGCCTATTCACTTTACAAAATCTAAACTATGGAGTCTGTGTATATAATTTCTTGGAATACCAGAGGCCTCAATTCCAAGATTAAAAAAATACAAACCACACCAGGCTCTCCTTCAGGAGACACACCTCACAGGCAGTCGCATGCTAGCCTTGAAAAAAGCATGGGTTGCCACAGTGTACCATGCAGAGCTTTCAAATTACTCTAGAGGGGTGGTGATACTAGTAAGCAAAAAAGCAAATGTCACTTTACTAGAGTACTGTACAAGACTTTGATTCTGGGATGGCAGTAGATGTCATTTACTTAGACTTTGCTAAAGCATTCGATAAAATGCCATACAGAAGGTTACTGATTAAATTAAGGAATTTTGGCCTGGAACACAGTATTTGTACCTGGATAGAGAACTGGCTAAAAGATAGACTACAAAGAGTGGTGGTAAATGGAACATTTTGGACCAGTGTTATAAGTGGTGTACCGCAGGGCTCTGTACTATGTCCCTTGCTTTTCAACTTGTTTATTAATGACCTAGATGTGGGCATTGAAAGTACGGTTTCTATTTTTGCAGATGATACTAAGTTCTGTTCTGTCTTGCATAAAAAAGGGCATAAATTCAAGGGTTGAAAACATTAATTATACCTCTTTTTAGATCCCTATTAACACCTCATCTGGGGAATGCTGTGCAGTTTTTGACTCCAGTCCTTAAGAGAGATATAAAGAAGCTGGAGAGAGTGCAGAGACAAAACTGGGTTTATGCCTGGGAAAGCCACATCCTCAAACTTCCATAGGCTCTATACCAGTGATCCTCAAACTTGTCCCTCCAGCTGTTAAGGAACTACAAGTCCCACAATACAATGAAGGAGTCTGACAGCCACAGTCAGGCAAATGCATTGTGGGACTTGTAGTTCCTTAACAGCTGGAGGGCCAAGTTTGAGGATCACTGCTCTATACTAATACGGAATACATAACCTTAACCCGAAACATTGGAGCAAAAGCTGCTCTGGATATTAGAAAGGCTTTTGACTCCCTTCAATGGGAATTCTTGTGGGCAACTATGGAGAACATGGGTTTTGGGCCCAGTTTTATCAAATGGGTCAAGTTGTTGTACGCAAATCCCACAGCTAGAATCAAAACTAACCGTAAGCTGCTATCCCCCTTCTTTACGCTGCGCAAAGGTACGAGGCAGGGTTGTCCATTGTCCCCATATTTATTTGCCATTGCCATAAATGATTAGCCGGCCTGATTCGTAATGATCCAGACATCCTTGCTTGAAAAGTGGATGCACTACAGGAGGATATTTCCCTCTACACAGATGACACCCTAATTTACCTGAAAGATACACACCAGTCACTTAATTGGTCCAAATCCACACTTCTGCACATGAGCACATCTTTGCAAAGACTGTTAAGTCAAACACAGGCACTCTCACAGGTGGATCAGTTCAAGTACCTTTCGAGACTCTGCTTAAGGCTCCTGAGAAAAACCAACGATTGTCCAAAGTATATAACCTACTAAACTCCCAAAGAGGTAACCCGAATGCAAAGTGCTATAGTAAATGGATGCAAGACATCCCTACCTTGGATCTAGATGAGTGGGATGACATAACAGAAACCTTTGTTCATACAGTAATTAGTGATGGGCGAATTTACTCAGCAAGCGCGAATTTGCGAAATGCCAGCAAAAAATTCACCTGCCGAAAATTCTCTGGCGTCAAAAAAATGAGACGCGCGTAAAAAAAATGCGATGTGCGCCAAAAATGGCGTGACGTGCCGTAAATGATGTGACGCATGTCAAAAACATTGTGACGCATGTCAAAATCGATGAGAAGTTCGTCAGAAACATTTCGCGAATCGTTTCTGACACACTTCGCATCAATTTTTCGAATTTCGCTGGAAATTCGCAAATTTTTCAGCGAAGCAAAACGGAACAGATTTGCCCATCACTAACAGTAATTAGTAGTGGAGTTAGGCTTATACAGCATAAGGTGATACATAGACTATATTACAGGCCAGTTTGTTTCCATAATATGGGATTGACCCCAGATAATTTGTGTTATAAATGTAGACTAGACCCAGGTACATATACATATGTTACATATTATACATATTTTTTTGGTCCTGTACGGTGATCACAGCCTATTGGGAGAATGTGGCTATGTTTTTGCAAACCTGCTTGGACTTTCCTCTGATCAAATCTCCAGAATTTTTTTTACTGGGTCATATAGACCAGCTAATTCCACAACAATATAAACGACAAATGTTTTGGTTACTATATTTTTATACATTGCACATAAGTGGAAACTCTGTGACCCACCTACGGTAGCGCTATGGAAAAAATTGATCAATGAGGCACTCCCTATGTATAGACTGACCTAAATGAGTAGAGGATGCACAGAAAAATTTGTCAAAATTTGGGATGCATGGACTTCATGTCAAGAAACCACCACAGATATGGACTAACTTATCTGGTATAGCATAAAACACCGGACTGGTCAATGGGTGTCCAAACCACCAACCCTACCCCCCCCCCCCCCCCCCTTACCCCCACCAGCCAACCACTCCACAAAAATAAAGGCTTTAAAAAAAGTTGGCCATTGCAGAGTAGTCCCCCCTCAGAAGGCAAATTTAATTGTGGACAAACACTAACTGAAAAAAACAACCTTCCTGGAACATTTCTTTAGTGGAGAGGCCACCCAGGCCTAGGGCAGCAGGATTTTAGGGGGTGGCATGCTGCCCAACCACACCCACATTTGTCCAGAAATTTATATTTCCTGTGTGCCAATTCCCATTGCTCTATCCTAGAGGCACCTGCTAGGTAAATCAGTGTCGGACTGGCCCACCAGAATACCAGGAAAACTCCTGGTGGGCCAAGATGTCAGTGGGCCCTCATGCTGCTAAACTTTTGGCCTATTTCATGGCCATTCCCTATTTCTATGAGAACAAAGAGGCTAAATAGATGGAATAATTGATTATAGTATGTAAAGAAAACAAACTAGGACAATAGAGGTTGATTGATGAGATGAAGAATATTACTACTGAGAGTGGCCTAAGGTTTTATGGTGGGCCCCTGGTCTAAGGTTTTTGGGTGGGCCCCTTGTCTCCCAGTCTGACACTGAGGTAAATCCAGCCTTGATTGTTCAGTCCAATGTCAGAAACTATATACAGTGTAATACACAAAAGCCATTAATATCTTGTAAATTATTTCCTTTAAAATGGTGAGTAGTGATGTCATCAGTTATAAATGGTGAGTAGTGGTCATTTCTGTCACATGACTCACTGAAACTTGTGTATTATATGTTGCAAAATATGAGGGTATTAGAAGTAACCTCGGCTTTCCATGACCTGTATAATGAAACTCTTTGGAAACTTGTAATATCCTTATAATTTGCAAGACAGCTACTTTATTCACTATATAAACAATGATGGGAGCAAACACTTATTATAGCTAGGTATGCAGAATGAACTAATTACTATAAAAACATATTTTATTAACAGCAGTTGCCAAACTACATAATTAGGTATTCCATGGGTAATATACAACAGAATTTTTTTATTCTATGACTTAGAATGTGAAATAAAAGTGGATATATCTTTATATGTATATTACTAATACTTATTAAAATTAGAAAGTAATATTACACAATACATATTAGGGATCACAAATCCAGTATGATGTGCACAGCACGGGGGGGGGGGGGGGGGGGGAGCAGTCCAGCCCTGTCCTTAGTGCCTGCCATAGATGGATGCAAGAAGTATACTTTTGCAATTATGCTGGAAATCTGGGAAATTATAAAAACAAGGGTCTTATTTAGCAATGTTTGAATTCAAATTTTTGCAGTGAATCTTTTTGAACACTTGAATTAAAATTTTTGTTTAAAAAACTCCAGTGTTCTAATTATTAATTCTACTTAATTATTAATTTTACTTATTATTCTACTTATTAAGCTAAAGAAATGCAAAAATGTAAATATAAACTAAAAGCAGCTGAAAGCTTGCAAGTTTATGTGGACATTTGCCACATAATGATATTTTCCGTTTTGAGATTCTTGAGTTTTTCTAACTCTTAAAAAAAAGTGATGCTTTCAAGTTTTTTTCACAGTTTTATTTGATCAAGTTTTTTTCACAGTTTTATTTGATCAAGTTTTTTATATTCTGATTTTTATATAAATAAGCAAAAACATTTGAATTTTAAAAAATGTATAGTTTAATTCAGGGCTGTCAGACTGGCCTTCTGTGGCCCCCTACCTGCTGTGTTTGCTTACCATGTGTAAGCTTTAACTGGTATCACTACAGAGATTAACTGGCCCCTACATTGTTTAAACCTCAAATTCAGACTAACCCCCTTTATTGTTCACACCTGCCATCCACCTGCATTGTTCACACTTGTAACACCTCTATTGTTCAGATCCCTAAAGCCCTGTACTGTTCACACCTCAGACTGAAACTGCCCACATTGTTTACCTGTTCACACTTCATACAAAATGGTAATGGGGCCTCTGCACTGTGTCACTGTAAGTAGTTCATGTTAGAGCGGTTCTGATAGATTTCTCTGTCTCCTGCTCTATTCTGCCTTCCCTATGTTCCCGGTGTGCCCTACTCTCCCTGTGTGTGCCCTACTCTGCCTGTGTGTGCCCTACTCTGCCTGTGTGTGCCCTACTCTGCCTGTGTGTGCCCTACTGTTGATAGCTGAGGATGAGCAGAGTATAACAGGGCTTTATTAGCAGATTCATGCAGCCATTTCACAACAGTAACATAAACTATATCCTTCTTAAACAGTATAGACAGTACTGTGTATACACAGCATAACTCATGTGCACAGTGACCTCTGCAGGCCATTTGTATAAACACCACACCTACTCTGCCTGTTTGTGCCCCTACTCTGCCTGTGTGTGTGCCCTACTCTGCCTGTGTGTGTGCCCTACTCTGCCTCTGTGTGCCCTGCTCTGCCTGTGGAACATAAGCCTGGCATTTGTTCTGGGGGTTTGTTAGCATTTGAAAATAAATTATTGTTAGGGGACCCTAATGTGATTAATCATTTTCTGGGGTGCTGTGTTATCCACAGGGGAAGAGGCGACATATGGATTTAAGGATATGTTTTAATATGACAACTTTTTTTTCACATATGAGTGACATCCCTGCTATGAGCACCAACTATTTGGTTTTTCTTGGTGCTCTACCACAATTAATTTGGACATGGTCTTCTGGTAACATGGGCATGGTTTAAAGTGGGTGTGGTTTAAAAACAGGGAGTGGTCAACTCTGGCTTCCATTATCGGCCCTCCACTATGTACGCCAGAAACATTTTGGCTCTCTGTACCACCGAAGTTGGTTTATTTGAATGAAAGAAAATAAATATATAACAAATTAGCATTTTGATAAATATGTTGGATTCATAAATTAGCCCTAATATCAATTACTATAGAAGCCATTACCAATATGTTTGGAATACAAATTCAAAATTGGTATGTGGCCTACTATGCAGAGAGACTCCTTATACTATGACAAAAAAAGGTAAATATGTTAGGGTCCGCCATGTGGGGTTTACCTTGACGTGGTATGGTGGCTTTTCAACTTTATAATCATAACTTTGTAACTAAAAACCCCTGTTTTGCAAACTTTGGAGACAGGGGCACAGGGAATGTGCATTAAAACTAGCACTTCCATTATACTTAAATACACTATAACTTTGCCTTTAGAGTGCTTCCACATACCCCCTATTTTGTATATGTGGCCTGTGACTCATCATGCACAGATACTGATTCCACTACCTTGCTTGTGTGTTAATGCTTAAAAATAGCGATGGGCGAATTCCTGGGATTCGCCGCCGGCGAATAAATTCTCGAAATGGCCGTGAAAACGGCATCAATTTCTGATTTTCCCAAATTTTTCGTGAAAGCGTTCGAAATTCACGAATTTATAGTGAAAACGTTCAAAATTACTGAATTTATTGTGAAAATGTTCGAAATTCACGAATTTATAGTGAAAACGTTTGAATTTCATGAATTTTGTGAAATAGTTCAAAATTCACGAATTTATAGTGAAATTGCTTGAAATTGTGAAATTGCTTGAATTTGTGAAAACGGTAAAATTTCACGAATTTTTCGTGAATTTTCCGATTTTGACATTTTTGCAAATTTTTTTTCATTTCGTGAGTTTCTCTGGAAATTTGCGAAAAATTCGGCAAAGCGAAACGCCTCCGATTTGCCCATCACTACTTAAAAACATTGATTATAAAGTATATAGATTTACTTCCCGGTAATGGTACATAAAGTTAAACACTAAACAGAAAAAAGATTGCAAAAATTGCTATAATTCTACTTTTTTACTGTTAATTCTTTTTGGTTTTAGACATCCACTTTATACTATAAATGCTAACAAAAAAACTTACCCTCAATACCCTATTAATCAAATCACTGAAGGTACCCTTAGAATTTATCTTTGAACACACTATGGGTCAGAAGGTTTGATAAAACAATTGGGAAATTTTTTTTTCCTATTTAGACACATACTAAATATACCTAATATAAGATATCAACCCTCTTACTAACAGCGAACTTTTTTTTTTAAATGTACTTTAGTCAACTTGTCATTAGATTTGGTACTCCTTTATTTTAATAAATGATGACACATTGTGTGTGTGTGGTAGCATTTCAGATTATCTACTAGAGATGTAAATTGCCCTTGATGAGGTCCATTTCAGCATATTTCACTGCAATATGATTGAATTCTAAATGAGAGACTGCTATTGAAATCAGTCATGCTAAACTAAATAGAATTATGAAAATGCTTCAAATGTTGAATTTTAACATAGAATATAATATAAAAATATAGCATACTGTTGGATATGACCATCGAAACATCAGAGATTGCCTTTATCATGGACATATTTTCTTTTAAATGTGTTATACATTTATATGGTAATAAAAAAAAATCTATTGGGTTTTATCATGCTTATGTGTAAATGTTATGCCTTACAGTTTAGAAAGTTATTTATCATATCTTTTACAGATTTTGGGTCTTATTTTCTATAAATATTACATGCTTGCAAAATGTGTGCACTGAGCAAACATTTTCACCAGGCTTTAAATAGTAGTGACAAAAAAGAAAAATTTTTCGCCAAGACAAGTTGCCTTAAGAAAAAATGCTCATTGACTTTCATGCATTAAAGTGAGAAAAAATTGTTGCGCAAGTAAAGAAATGTTGAGGACCATTGTCTTCAATTAGGGATGAGCGATCTTTTTTTCACCAAGTTTCACTGCAGAAATGATAGCCATGGACTCCATTGGGAGAAAAAAATGTTGTGTGTCAAAAAAAAAAAAAATCAGCTGCTCGTCAAAATAAATTGCCACCCTATAGACTTTAATGCATATCGACAAATTTTTGATGAAGCAAAACGGTTCAATTTCCCATTGGAATTTGCCATTTCTTGAGGGACATTCGCTCATCACTAAAAATAATGAAACAATACTGTTTACCTTTTATTTTTACTTTTTATTGGTGGCATGAAATACTGTATATACATGGGACTTTCTGGGGCATATATATATATATATATATATATATATATATATATATATATACAGATGCAGTCACTTTGGATTGTAAGTTTAATACGTCGTGACTTAACTCATCTATCTCATTTATCTCACTTGGCACAGAATATTGTGTCACAGCATCCCATCCAATTAAAGAGTTCACCATTGAAAACAATGGTGCTTTGGTATGCTAATGAAAAGGTTAAATGCATTAAATGAGTTAAGATAACTTTAGATAACACAGTTTCTTCAATTAGCCCTGAGTTACGACGCATTTAACTTACAAATCCAAGTGACTCTATCTGTATACAAATATTGAGAGCAAGATATGAGACATACACAAATTTCATTTAAATATCTGATGAATAATGATGGGCAAATCTGTACCGTTTTGCAGAGAAATTCACGAAACTCAGAAAATAAGCAAAAAAGCTAAAAATTTGCGGAACGAATTGAACAATTTCCCATGACCGACATTTTTTATACGTGTGACAATTTTTACACAAGCAACTCTTTTGTCCAGATGCATTAAAGTCAATGGCTGTCTGAATAATTTTGATGCGTGACAATTTTTATTAGCGACAATGTTTTGTTGCAGAGAAATTTCCCACAGCGAAATCTGGAAGTTTGCTGTGAATCCATGCCTAGCGAATAAATTTGCCTATCATTACTGAGGAATGGAGGATTGGCCACCACATTTTCCATTTACCTTTGTCTATGGTCTGGAGAAATTTAAATGGGTAAATAACCATCTTAAACACAATTTCTGTGTGTGGCTCCTATCTAGCTTTCTACATTGGATTTTGTACCACTGCAGGTATCTCTGCACCAATGCCAACCACACCTAGGGACCCATCACTGCAAGGCAACAATGCTAACCATAGTGCAGTTGAGATTATTCTATCAACAGAGCTGCTAACTTCAGAGTGCGCAGTTGGGGGACATGACAAAAAATGGGTCTGTGCTGCAAGCGGACGTGACCGCAGCAGAAGGGACATCATGTGAGCAGGCACACCTTCTTCTGAAGCCACAGAAGCCATGCTGCGCATATGCACATCACTCCATCTGACATCACTGAAATTTTCAACAAAAATCTTAGAGTCCTCAGAAATTGGGGGAATGTGTAACTCTGGTAACTTCTGATGTGTAAATCTGGTAACTCCCCAAAAAAACTGATCAAATCGCATCTTATAATGTATGGTCGCCTTTACATTGAACAGCCTGTCTGATAGCAGTTCCATCCTGAAGTGCTAGCTCTTTATGAAAGCACATGACCAGACCAGAGTGAATTATTTGCAGTGTAAAATAAAAACTAAACCATAAAAATCATGACAGAATCCCTTTAAGGGGTTTTCTGATAAGTGGTCTAGTCTGTCTGTAATTTGAATCTCCATACTAAAAATCATTTAAATGTTATATAAACCTGATAAGACTGTTTTCCCACCAATACTGATCAATTATAGGTTAGTTGGGATCAAGTGTGAAGAATTGTTTTGTTATTAGAATTTTAAATTATTTGATTAAAGTGGAGTGTATGGGTATTAATCTTTTCATAATTGGAGCCTTCTGGATAAAATTTTCCAGATAACAGATCCTTATCCTGTGTGTAAAAAGTGAACAAACTGTGACGAAGAGCTCTATTCCCAGTACGCTTCCAGTATATAATGGGAGGTATATAGCACCCAGCCTGAGGTATTGGCTACTTTAAATCTCCAGCGTAAGACAGGCTAGGACCCTGGAGCAAGGATAGTTCAGTATGCTGCCCAATTAGTCTGCAGGTGGGGCTGTTTAAGGGAGCCTTGCTGTGCAGTGTGGGTGTTGCACTGGGAGAGCGTAAGACTCTGAACACACACTGTGAAGTTGTTTTGAACAAACGTTGTATTCTACTGTGACTCCAAAAGAGGGGCTGCCTTGTGACTGCAGTAAGGAGTTTCTGTTTTCTGTTAAACTACAAAACGGTGAGGTTTTCAATCTTTGTTTTACTGCTATACCACAGAACTTGAATGACTGTTTATGTTTCTTCGGTTTGAATAATAAACCACAGGCAGGAGCCTCCTGTCTCCTCTGTAAGAACAGTTTTACCTGAGTCCTACCCACTTCATTAAGCTATTCCCCACAATTTGGACCATGTGCAAAAATCTAACCAATAAAAAAGGAAGTGCTCAGTAGCTATGGATCAAAATCTAGTTTTTTGGGTAGGCAGCTAAATTACTAAAAAAAACTGACTGGGAATTACATGGATCATAAAGGCAAAACATAACATCCACAAAAATCTAAATCTGATACAAGTGGGGGCCTATGGTGTATCCTTTCATACGTGGGTTTGTTCTTATGATTTCTGCTAGCAGTTCCATGATTAATGCAACAATAAATGGGCAAAGGGGCAACCTTGTCTGGTTCTGTTGGATAACTTGATAAAAGGAGAGTTATATCCACTAGCACAAATCCTAGCATGTGGCTTTTTGTATACCACACATATACTATCTAAAAAAAAGTCTAGAATAAACCCAAATTCATTCAAAACTATTTTCAGAAAAGGCCAGGCCACCCTATCAAATGCCTTTTCAAGCATCTATAGAAATGAATAAGCAAGGAGTTTTATGAATGTCGGCTTGTAGAGCTATATGGACCTTCTTCCTAGTATTGTCAGGAGCTTCTCTGGTACCAAAAAACCCAACTTGTACATAGCCTAAGGACAGTATTTAACCTGATTGCAAAATCTTGGTGTAAACATTCTTCCCTTTGAGGGAACTGGTTCCATAAATCATTAAATAAGGAAATTAGCATAAGGGAGATCAAGGGATTTATAAAAGTTATTAGAAAAGCAATCCAGGTCTAGGGTCTTGTGAAGGGATTTTATAGCTGATAAGACTATGAAGATTTTCATTCATCCAGGTCATGGTATATCTGATATAAGAAATTCTAAAACAACTGGACTTGCTGAGTATCAGTTATCAGTAATCAGTTGAACTGAAGAAGCTGCTCGGATGAGTAGTTAAACGTCTTCAATAATTACTCAGCTGTACAGTTGTTTTAGAATTTCTTATATCAGATATAGCTAATAAGGTTTCATCATTAGTGATGGGCGAATTTACCCCGTTTCGCTTCGTCGATTTTCCAGCGAAATTCGTGAATTGGCAAAAAAATTAGCGAAATGAGGTACGGCACGTTTTTGACGCGCGCCGCGTAGTTTTCGTTGCGTTGCATCGCGACTCGTTTTTTTGGTGAATTTTCGCTGCCATTTTGTGAATTTATTCGCCAGTGGTGAATCGCGGGAATTCGCCGCAAATTCGCCCCTGGCGAATAAATTCTCCCATCACTATTCATCATTTGTAATGGGTTGAACTTGATCTATTGATTGAGTTATAGGATGGGTAGTGTCTGTATCTTCACTGAGATTTTGTAATTTAGAATACAAGCATCATATAGATCATATAGTTTCAAAGAATGATGTTAACTTTTAAGAGATTGACAGTAGTATGCATGGAAGCACCTGTTAATATGTGGAGCTTGTCTCCGTAAGGGTCATAATAGCATACAGTAAGAGAAGGAACTAAAGTTATGAATGCCAAAAGATACCTCTTAGGGCTTCTCAGGGTTTCATGTGAAGTAAAAACCTTATTGATACTTCTAGCTGCACTTTGCAGCCATTGGGGAAACATGTTTGGTGGTATTCAAGCCAATAAGGGAAAAAGTGAAGGAGAGGGCAAAACTATTTTTTTTTAGAACTAGAACTGAAATACAGCAAAAGGAAAATGGGAAAGAGAAACAGCCAATCAAAAATATACTGTATATAATATCAAGTAGTCTTTTAACTGCTTTCCGTCCTCTGCGAAACCACAGCCCAATCCAATGGACATTTCTTTGGAATCTTTGGCATTGTGGTATCCATTTACAGCTTTGAAATTTCCCATTCTATTAAAGCAACCATTACCCCTTTAGGAGCCATAAAATAGAAATGTGGGCCGTTCCTTAAAATTAATAGTAGTACAGGGAATCCACATTTCTATGAAATACCTTGTTTTTATAGCAGATTAGTAACTAAGGAAAATACCTTTCTGTGAGCCAGTATGTGTGCTAAAAAATCCGTATAGACATGCAAATCTATGATATTTCTGATATTTTTCAGGGATCTGATTGCCAACTGTAAACATTTGTAATAGTAACTCGCTAGTAGCATAAAAATTAATTCTGGCATTTAGGGATTCTGTGAATCCTGTCTACTGCCAAATTTGAGGAGGCAAGTTGAGGCAGGAGAGTTTTGATCAATGTTTGAAAATAAGGGCCTAAATCTTTCTTTTATCTTTTCAGGGATACCTCTGATTCGGACATTGTTTTGCCATGTTCTGTCTTCTAAGTCAGCTATTTTATCATTCATACTAATGAGTTGTTCCAAATAATCTATGTTCAGTATTGATTTTTGTTGTCACGGAGCACATCAACATTCTGTTCTAATGTTTCAACTCTATTATCCATTTGTGGAACATCTGAGTGCAAATGTTGTTTAGCTTTTCTGAACATTAAGCTGCAGATTTCTAATGGTCGAATTGGGGGGTAATTATCGATCGAATATGGGGGTTTTCATTTGAAAACATCTGTATTTGATCGAATCAAAAATCGACCGATTCGAATTACGAAGGCGGCTATATTTGATCGAAAATCAACACCCCCCAAAAAAAAATTATATGGTCGTATTTCGAAGTTTTTTCACTTGGAAATTTGACTATTGGTAAATCTGCCCCTTAATGTTCAGAAAAGTTAAACAACATATGCACTCAGATGTTCACCAAATAGATAATACATTGATCAAAAATCAATACACAGATTATTTCAGAAATTTTTTTTTAGGCTAAAATGGCAAAGCCAAAGTCAAAGGGTTTTTAAAGGGCCAGTACTTTGGAATTCGAATATTCAATTTTTTTCAATTGAAATCAAATTTTGCAAATTTTAAAAATTCTAATTTTATTCAGATTTTCACTTAGATTTTCAATTAATATTAATATTGTGATAAATAAGTGATAACGAGCAAAAATATAGAAATAACTGGAGAAAAAAAAGCCTAAAACTTTCATTTATTCCAATATAGGTGGTGCTAATGCATTCATTCATGTTAAAATTAGTGATGGACGAATCTGGGGTGTTTCGCTTCACCAAATTTTTCACGAATTTACAGACAAACTCACAAAATGGTGAAAAATTAGCGAAAATGTAAAAATTGGAAAATTCATGAAAAATTTGTGAAATTTGAACTACTTCACTATTCAAGCAATTTCACTATGAATTTGTGAATTTTGAACTATTTCACAAAATTCGTGAAATTCAAATGTTTTCACTATAAATTTGTGAATTTTGAACATTTTCACTATAAATTCGTGAATTCCAAACGTTTTCACTATAAATTCGTGGATTTTCGTGGTTTTCATGAAAAATTCGTGAATTTCGAACGTTTTCACAAAAAATTTGTGAAAATCGGAAATTGATGCCGACGAATTTTCTCTGGTAAATTTTCACAGCCATTTCGCGAATTGCAGGAATTCGCCCGAATTCGAGCTAGGCAAATAATTTGCCCATCACTAGTTAAAAGCTTTTTTGCGCACGTTTCCCCTGTTACATAAAAGGGACAGTTTTGATCATCACTACACCTTACCTATTGCCCTCTACCATTGCCACATTTTCTTTCTAGTGCTGTGTTTGCAGATCTCCTTAATTACATCTTTATTTCACTTTTTTCAGATTAATTTCAATACATATTCCATATATGAAATCTGTATATCCATCTATGACCAAGGAAGTTCTTCAGTAGTGCAATATTGCCATGTATTCCTACCTAGAATATAATTAAGCTGCGTAGAAGTAGATTTTGATAGAAATATACATACAGTAAATATAGATGTTAAACAATGTGTGTCTTCACATATTTATAACCTTCATTTAGCTTGTTCAGAATATAAAGTGAAGGAAAATATACGGTAGCTTTTAAACAGGTTTTAAGCAAATTGCCAAGGAAACTGGAGCCTGTATCGTTTAAAGTAGCATTAATAGCTTTAGTTTTTTTATTAACTCCTGTAATCTATAATGATATTCTGTGTAAATATATTAACCTTCTTCCTATGAGTGGTTTTGCATTTTTCAAGACAAATGGAAAGTCTTCAAGAAAATGAAATTACACATGTCTGCTTATAAAATATTTATGTAGTCTCAACTGTTCCATTATCTTGCATATATCACCCAAGTTATAAAAGTTCTGGGTCATTTCGCCAATATCGATTTCACATCTGGTTCTGTTTTCATTCCAATGACCTCTCAGCCTTCAAATAATTAAATATAAAATCAATTCAGATCATAGATGATTGAGTAAAATAGTAAAATATAAATGTAAAATATTAAATATTTACCATTGGGGAAAATGAAGAAGGATTATTTTTAGATATGTACAAAAAGCAATAATGTGAATACTATTTAAAAACTGTTCTTAGACTGTATTTGAATTTGTTCCCAACATGCTACCTAGGAGAACCTATTAAAGGAGAAGGAAACATACAATATGTGACTTTCCATATTTTATCCTTGTTTACTGAATGTTTTTCTATAAAATACAAATATAAAAGACTCTTTTTTTTTATAAATTGTCTGCAGGCACACACTCTTGAGTTATTTAAATTATATATTCTATTGTGTTTGGAGATTTGCCTTTGTTTTCCTAAATGCTTAGCATTGTTATTGTTGTAGAGATGTGACATTTGCATATACTGTATGTATAAAGGTTTTCTGTGGGACCTATTATCCAGAATGCCTGGGACCTTGAGTTTGATGGATAATGGATCTTTCCATAATTTGGATCTTCATACCTTAAGTTTACTAGAAAATTATGTGAACAATAAATAAACCCAATAGGCTGGTTTTTCTTCCAGTAAGGATTAATTATATCTTATTTGGGATCAAGTACAAGCTCCTGTTTTATTATTACAGAGAAAAAGGAAATCATGTTTAATATTTTGGTTTATTTCATTATTATGTAGTCTATGGAAGACGGCCATTCCATAATTCGGAGCTTTCTGGAAAATGGGTTTCCAGATAAACAAATCCATACCTGTATTAATACAGATTCTAGTTTCTTTCATCTCTTATCTTAACCTAAAAGCTAAAGAGGGAATAGCAGTATTTAGTGAAGTCCTTGTGGGGCTTTTTACCCATTTGCAAATATTCCAGCAGCTATCCAAAATAGGATTATTAGAATGTCTACAGAAGACATTTTTGTTGTGTTTGGTAGCCGAGGATTAGGAGAGTATAACAGTGCTTTATTAGCAGGTCATGCAGCCATTACATAACAGCAGTAAGTCTTACTTTCACTTTCAAGTTGTACAGAAAGTCCTATGTATGCACAGCGCCACCTGCAGGCCATTTGTATAAACACCACAATTTTCGATTCAGCTACAAACTGTTTTGTTTTCAGTGTTATGCCATAGCAAGGGGGTCTGGCTAGGCATGTTTTCTATTTTCTTTTTTTTAAGCCAGATGCACTACAGATAAGGGACCTGTTATTCAAAATGCCAGGGACCTGGGTTTTGCAAAATCTGATCGCACTGTAGCCCTCACAAAGCTTCAGGATGCGAAAGAAAGAATTAATGAGGGGGTGAAATCGGCTTGTAATTTTTGCCCTGCTGGCCCTAACTCAAGTCTACTTAATTATATAAATATTAAATAAATCCAAAAGAATTGTTTATCCAATAATGATCAAGTACAAGGCACTGTTTAATTATTATAGAGAAAAAATAAAAATGTTTTAAAATTAAGAATTATTTGATTAAAATGAAGTCCATGGGAGATGTGATTCAGAGCTTTATCTAGCTGTACAATAGCGCTCTGCTTTGGTTCCGTCCCAACTTAGATTTTCTAACAACTTTTCTAAAATATAAATACAACATGCATAATTATATGATCATCATTCCCTTATTCCACATAATAGTTCAAAGTCTGCCTAGTCTCTCTCTTAATTTATCTAATTCACAGATTCTAATGGAGCTACAGTAAATTAGTCATCTGTCACATACAGACATACATTTTTACTGTTTTGAAATGTAATATGTACTATGTGGGCCAGTTGCACACATACAGTAGCTCAAACTCTAATTAATTGTAGTATTGGCAACAACAATTCCTAATAATTATGACAGCACATACTGTGGTGAGTTTCCCACTTCAGCTATGAACACTGGCACATCAATGTGAAATGGCTTACGGGGCAAGTTGTCCCTTGACATTCTGTAGCTCCTGGGGTGGGTTACAAAAGGCTCCAGATTCCATCACATTGCCTTAATTCAAAGTGCCTGGTGCAGTTTAGTGTTGAAATCCTGATCCTCAATGTTATCAGTAATCAGACACTTTTAGGCATTTTAAACAAAGTGCTTTGTTGCTTGCTCAGCTACAAAATGCCCTAAATCACCACTTATTTCATTCCTCTAATTGCTGAAACTCTCCCCAATATGTGTTGTACTGCTCCCTTACAAACTTTCAGTGTAGGGAAAATTGGTGATAAAATAGTCTTTTATCGCTCAGAGGCTTCATCCTGCTTGATTTAGCTGTCTTGATATCATAATAATAACACTTAGAGGTGCTATAGTAATTCAGTAACTTTTTAGTAGAAGACCAATACAATTTAAACAGAGCACATATGTCACCATGCCAAGGATATTGGAAAGGAAGAAAAAATACAAATGTATATTTCTAAATTCTTAAACTTTTGACTTCTATCATTTTGGAATAATGTAGTCTTTTAGGGCTGGTACAGACAGGGAGATTCGGGGAGATTCTGTCGCCTGGCGATTCTGAGAGGCGATAATCTCCCCGAACTGCCTTCTCCCTGTCCTCCGCCTGTTTAAGTCAAAAAGCACCAGCGCCAATGCACACGCGGCGCGGCGATTTCCAGAATCGCACGAAGTTGCTTCATGAGGAACCTTCGGTAATAGCAGAGTGAAAATTGCAAAACAAACATTTGCAAGAATAAAGGAAAAGGAAACCCTCATCCCAAATGAAGATGACATTATAGATCAGTGCCACAGGCTATGGGGAAAAAAAAACAGAACCTAGTGCAGTATTGTTAATTTTCAGAGCAGTCGCCAGTATGTTACAACAAAGATCTCTGTGTGTCTTGAACCATAGAAAGTCTCTGCACAGATTTTTCTTGTGCCTTTATTAAGTGCGATAGTGATTTTTACAAAGTACTCTTGTCAGAATACAATTATAATTGAATAAAACAAAGTGCTTGTCATGCATTTTTTCAAAAGGTAGAATGAACCAAAGCATTGTGTAATGGTGTTTTCTTCAAACAATAAATCTCAGTATGCGGCTTCTCCACTCTCTGGTGGGATTAACAAATTTACAAGATTCTTGATTTCAAAACATCATACCAATATCAATTCCAGGGTATTTATTTTTCTGTAAAGACATTAACAAGCTCCCATAGTGTAACTTGTCTCTATTTATTTTAATTTTGAAAACTTATTGCACTTCTAAAGTCACAGTTTGAGTGCATATCAAACATTCACTTTCTCCACTGTCATGGAACACAGGAGAGTAACTAACCTTGTTAGTTATAACGTCAATTCTGGTTGTAGCAGTGATTGGATGCACAGGTGGAACACACTGGAGAAGGAGACATTGGCAGAATACATCTCTTTGTATTGCAAAGGTTTACCTTCATGATCTTCACCATGACACTGGAGAAAGGGAGTGTTTGATATGTGCTTAGAAGTGTGACTTATGTAGGTGTAATAGGTTTTTTTTTTTTTAAATAATGTCAAATTACACTATGGGCACTGTCCCTGCTTTTTAATGTCTTTACAGAAAAATAAATACCCTGGAATTGATAGTGATATGCTATTTTGAAAGCAAGGATCTTGTAAACTGCACCAGAATGAAGAAGCCACATACTGAGTTTTATTGTTTGAAGAAAACTACTGCACCATACTTTAATTCATTGTACCTTGTAAAAATAAAGTACCACAAACAGTTTGTTTTATTTCATTATAATTTTAATCTGGAGATAGCACTTTTTAAAAATCACTATAGCATTACAGAAAAATCTGTGTCGAGACTTTCCATGGTTTAAGACACACACATATTTGTGTTATAGCAATCTGGTGACTGTACTGAAAATTAACAATATTGTGCTAGGTCCTGTTTTTTTCCAGAGCCTGTGGCACTGATCTATAATTTTATCTTGAATCCACTCAGTAGTAGTTTTTAATTGTATTTTAAAAAATAAATAATAAAATTGTATATACCTCACAGTAGATTCATAATCCGTGTGTCTATTCATTTTCATGGAGACTGTTAGGGTGTTATTCATCAAGCTCTGAATATCCAAAATTCAAATAATTCATAGTTTTTGGACAAAAAAATAAAATTTTTCATAATTTATTAACTTAATAAATTATGCATTAGAACATCTCAAAGCTCTCAAGGTCCTTTATATGTCAGTGTCCGCACTGACATATAAAGGACCTTGAGAGCTTTGAGATGCCAGATACATAATTTATTAAATTAATAAATGTGGTCCCTGCACTGCTGTCCATACCGATATCCGATGATTTTGGCAATTTAGGACCAAAGTTATCGGATTTTTGCACAAACCTATTTTTTCTGACTTTTTAAATGCTAAATAAGGTCCATTCGGGCAATCAAAGTTGCTCGGATTTCTAACTTAGAATTACTAAGATAAATTCGGACCTTGACAAATAACCCCCTTAATATCCAGTCAAAAGTTATATACCTGTATTGTTATAGGAAGTGGCATTTAAATACTTACACCTAAAAAGTAAGTACTTTCCCAGCAGGGAAACTGATTTCTGACAAAGAACCCTGCTGATCCTTGCTCTAATTTACAAACAAGGTGAAATAGATGCAAATCAAATGTCTAAGCTTAAAAATAGACTTCTTTGAGATGGTCTATAACTTGTAATATGTTAATTGTTTTAAAAATTTCTAAGCAAGTCCAGTTGCTTTGAGTTACTTTTGTTAAATAAACCATGACCTGGATGAATGAGACTCATCATAGTCATGTTAATGTTTTATTCATACTGTGGTAATTATGCTTGGAAACTACAGTAATAATCTGTTTGGAAATGCTGAGTATAAGCGGACAACATAAAATAATAAAATGGCACTAACGCAATAAAAATAACCAGTTAGTTATAGCTCACATCAGCTGGAAGGCTATTTTTTCACTTTCTTGATCTGAACAATGAAATACCACAATGAAAGTTACAGCCTGTATACAGATATACCGAATATGTTCTTTTCAAAGGAGAGGGTCCCTAGTGTGGAATGAATAGTTAGGTATATTCTATGTGCCATGAAAGGTAAGAACTGGTAGAATCCAGGAAAAAAAGACTTTATAGCAGACCGTGCATAATTGGTTCACTTTGGTAAAACACAATTTCAGTTAAAAAACACACATAATCATAAATACAGAAACAAATGTACAGAAAATAAGTATACAATTAATACAGAGAAAAAGTAAAAATGTAAAAATATTTGACACGTTCCCCACAAAACATATTATTTTCAGATTTTCTTCAGGTATTCCATGTTTCCCATTAAATACATTTTAGTATAATAAATCTTTGAAATTCTAACAGTTATTGTTTTTTCTTTGCTATTGCACCTTTAGCCATGGTGACGTTGGTCTCCAATTAGAGTTATAAAAAGGTCATTCACAGTTAGACTTTAGGTTCCGTAATTAGATACTACATACTATCTGGAACATTCAAAATGTCATTTCAAAACAAGCTTTTCAATTAAATGGACATGAACTGTGAATTAGCAAACAATCCCCAATAATCGGGAAGTAAAACAAAGGTAGTACATGGTAAACATGGCAAAATAGGATGAAATTACATTAAGAAAAGTATAATACCCTTTTTTAAATGCATGCATGAAATAATTATTAAGAACTGAGAAGCATGTGTGAAAATCGGTGATTTATATTCCTGAATAAATAACATACAAGGCCTCTAAAATGTTTTTAAATTCAAGGGAATAAGGCCATATATGTATGCTTATTAAACCATAGTATGTTTTTCTACCAGATTCCCATTGTGTAATAGAAACATGTCTGCATCATGGAAGGCTAGAGTTGCTGTAATTAAGAAAAAAACATCACGTTGGAGAGATTTAATAATTCATTCACAGCAGTTTCATATTTTACCCTTTTATCAAACCTTTCCTGACATTTCATTTCACTCCTTTTTAACACTTCAATTGTCCTAAAGCTTTTTCATTCTAAAGATCTATTATCTGCTATGCAATATGGCCCTGTATGACAGTTCCCAGAAACAAACACATTTCACAAATTATGGTAACGGTAGCCACTATTTTATTGTATATGTCATTGCATTTTTGGCCATAATAAGCTCATTAAACAAACATGATAACTTTTTTTAAAAACTTCAGTTGTTACATGTTGGAGAGATGGTGAAGAAAACAACAGAAGGTTCTCATTGTCACGTATTGGATTTTGCAAGCCAGTGTAGACAACAGCATTGCTCTCAAGAAGTCTTTTAAATTCCTGCAACAAAAATCAGGATATATTTAGTCTTGCGAAAAACTTGCCCTAGGACAAATACTGAAATACTGAAAGCATTTCATTTTACAACTCTGTTGCTAAAACATTTTTCAATTCAACAATATCCACACATTCATGTGCCAAAGTATTTGTTCAGTATTCAGCCATCTGAAAGGATATAAAAATATATACTTGACACAAGGGACCCATCAAGTATTGCCATCCTTAATACAGTCAGTTCATTACCAGAATAACATTTTATATTCCATAGCAGCATCTATAAATGTATTACTAGAGTAATCAATATCCATGGCAATATCCCTGTATAAAATAGATTTCCAGAGAAATTCGCGAATTGGCGAAAAATTAGCAAAACGAGTCACGGGACGCTTTTGACGCGTCGCATCATTTTCGTCGTGTCGTTTTTCCAGCCCCCAGCGAATAAATTCGCCCATCACTAATGGGGACCTTCTAGACCATTTTTATAAAAAAAAATTTTAAGTAAAATTGTTCGATCGAATGATTCAAATGATTTTATTGTTGGATTGAAGGATTTTACTTCAATCGTAGAAATGCTTAATTCGGTGAAAAATACTTTGACTTCGATATTCAAAATCGAAGTATTTCAATTTGATGGTCGAATTTCAAAGTATTTTCCACTTCAAAATTCTATCTTTAGTAAATCAGCCCCTAAGTATTTTTTTGGCAGCGATTTGCAATATGACTAATGCTAAACAATAAGAAGAAAACACCCTCAAACACACAATATGGCAATTTTACGCAAACTGTGATTGGTATGTCTATAAATCTGGTTAGATCTTAGTGGCTTCCTTTCTGTGAATATAACCGTGTTGATGATTCTACAACAGACCATTGAGTCTGTAATTTTGTTTGTTTGCATATATGTGCCTAGAATACAACACTAAATTCCAATAGTTTTTAAAATGATATACTTTGCAGAGGTAAATACAGTAGTTGCAGCATTTAAACATAGTTGTGATTGTTTTAAATGGATGAAGTGGTTATTTATCATAGTCACCCCACAGGTCTATTTTTTTTTTAATTGAATCGAATTTGGACTATTCCCTTGTTGAATTACACTAAAATAAACTCTAAATTTGAATATAAAAACTTTCAATTCAACTCTTGATAAATCCACCCCTTAGTGATGTTGTACCATTATGAACTACATCCATAAAACCAGCATTCTATTACATCAAAAATATATTAGATTTAGATTTATGAGAAAACATATATTAATATTTATAAAGTACAATAATTTTTTATGTAACCTTGGCATACTAAATAACTGAATGCAAAGCATGAAACAGGATAATTTAGTGAAGCGGTTTGTTGACAGTGTCTTGAGATCTACTGAGCACCAGCTAAAGGTCTATTGGTATCTCCAATCTACCTTTTCAGCACCCCTGCTTTAATCCATTTAAAGTGTAATAATTTGGGCAAACACTCAGGGTTCTCAAGGATCAGAAGTGAGAGGTATTACATACCTGGGAATGTTACATTTTCTGAATAACTTTAAAGTTAATAAACTTAAACATTCAGTATCTGAAAGCTGGCAAGTTCATGTAGAAGACAAGATGAGTAATATTCAAGCTATTTTGTGATATCAATAGAAATTTGCCAGATTCATTGAAAGATTGACATATTCTTTGAAAATAGATGGATGGAATGCATTTCACTGTGTTTGAGTCATACCACACAACTGAATTCATTTACATTTGAGTTTCTCAATGAGTAAGAACATAATTAGAAAAAAAATTGAAATTTTTTTTTTTTAAAAATAAAATGGCTTCTCTATCTGGCATAGTAAATAGAAGAATGCCACTTTTCTGAAATGCTTCTAGGATTGACAAAAAATAATAGAACATCACTTGTATATATTAGTAGGGAGGAGACCTAAAAAAAACTAAAAACAAGTTTCCTACTGTAGGTGTAATCTCTATAGCTTATGAGAGACAGGCCAAAAAGGACTGTATATATTCATGACCACATTATAGAAGTATTAACCATGGTTGATTTAGTATTCCCAATACTGCTGCCTGGAGTTGGTAGAAAATAATTTACACATTTGTGGATTACTTTCTTTATTATTTTATCCTGTATTACACTAAGCATGAAATACTAGGATTGCACATGATTAGAGTGGTCTGTGCTGGCAGCATGTCACTGGCACATCCACCTCTGTGCAGTGTGATGTTGCTACACAATGATGCAGTTGGATGCCTGGAATTCAAAATAAACCCGCACCAGGGACTTGGGTTCAAATCCTGTTTGTAAGTTTTAGTTCTCTAAATTCAAAGATGCTTCCAGATTATTTTCAGAAAAGGCAGCATGCAGTACTTTGCGATGCACTACACATTCCCTGTGATTTCTATGGGGCACTTGTTCAACTGAATGACATTGGCACATGTTTAGAGAAAGTAAGGAAAGTAGGGGCAATTATCTGTAATTTTTCCCAAACAAATTAGGTCCAAGTCAGATCTGCTCCCCCTGTGTCACCAAACATTCTTGTGTTTGCACTTTTATCAGGTGTAAATTTTTTACAGATATTGCACTTAGCTCCTTTTTGTAGACAAGTGTCACTTTATTAATTGAGTTTGAATTTGCTCTATGTTCATACTAAGTTGATCTCTTTTTATCATTTTCAATCATTTAGCAAATTGTCTTCTATCTTGGCAAATAATGATAAGGAGAAGAAAGATGTGACTGCAGATTCACAATAGCAATAAAAAGCCTGATGAAACTGACTGAGCCTCTGTCTCATTTTTTACTATCTGTTTGCAGTAAAACTTCTGACATGTGTTTACTGTTATGTCTTTCTGCTCTAGCATTTGGCTTCTTAATTAATTGGCTCATTACTTCAAAACTTTGAAAGTAAAAGTACTTCAAGAACTTCTTTCGCTTGCAGTCTAGATTTTATGATGTTGAGGTTTGTTGTTATCAAAGTGTATTAAAAATCATTATTTAGATGCAACAGAATGAATGAAAAACATTTTAGAGAGCAGAGGAAAATTACACATCTATTTTAACAAACAAGTGTGAATAAATGCGAGAATGACTTTGTGTAGGACTATAAAAAACAGAAAACGTATTCATTATTATTTATCTTCCATACTGTAATCCTAAATTTACACCTTGATATATTAGTTTTGTTCTACCAGTACCAGAGACCCGATAATGAATAAGCCAGGAACATTTATATTAGTTTTTTGGGAGAATGTTCTATTATTAACACATATGAACTTTGTGTTCCTTTTATATACAATAGTTGTATTTAATTTTTCTTAGAAATATAAAAAAATATATAAAAAGATATGTTAAGTAATAAATTGATGTATTGTTTTAAAAGTCTTGCAATAATGAAATATAGTGGTCAGTAAATTAATTCACATCTAGTAGTTCATGAAACACATTTTATTGTTTTGTGCATAAATGTTTAATCTTTAGTTTAGAGAAATACAAATCGGCTTGCCTGAAAAGACTGATCCTCTCAAGAATCCAAATTAATTTATTTCTTTCTTCATTGAAACAGATTGAATATTTAAGGCAATTGTGTTTTCTTTTGGATTAAACAAAACAAAGGTACTACTGTATGTGAATAATTTTGTGGCATGAAGCTGTCACAAAAACTTTCTAAAGCATCTGTTTTATACCCTCTACCTTAAACAGGGCAGCAATTAGAAAAAAGTGTAGGTCCAGCAATATAGAAAGACTGAAGCCTCTATCTAAGGGAAGAATAATTTCATAAATCAAATAACCCAATCTGTAGTCATCTTGCTGTTGTTGACATACAATGCTATGTGATATTAGGCTCTTTGTGGAATTATTATAATTCATGCTCAACAGAAATTCTAGGGCTGTAGGTTAGATATTTGTGATGATGATATTGTTATACAATATGACGTGCTTTATACTTTTTTGGAGATGATGCTTCCAAAGAGTTCTGATAGTGGCCTAAAGTTAGGTATTATTATACTGCTTTTGATATTAAATATTGCTAAGCTATTTAATTACCTCCAATTGCATATTTATACCTACTGTATTTGTTTTTGCAAGGGTCGATAATGGGTGTAGTTCGGCAGACCTTTATGCACATCTCCACAAAACTATTAGAAAGTGATTAGGAGCTAATCATTACAAAGCAAAATCAATAAATGCACAAAATCTGCTCTTACAAACTCTTAAACTCCAGTTTAAGAAGTGTACCAGTTATAGCACATAATTTAAGGGGCAGATTTACTAAGGGTTGAATTTTAGAAATTCGACCCTCAAAGTATTTTTAAAGGGCTTTTTCGAATGTCAGTTTTTGTTTGTATAAAAAATTGTTTGAAACTTTTGTATCGTTTGATTTGATTGAACTATTCAAACGATTTCCGCAAATCCTTCGAATTCTTGGAACTTTTCAGGACAGGTTCTGTGAGGTCCCCCATAGGCTAAAAAGGCAGTTCAGCAGCTTTAATCAAAGAATTTTAAAAAGGGCCAGTACTTTGAATTTTCAAATGGAATTTTGAGCTATTTGATCAAAGTCAAAGTAGCCCAAAATTACTTCAAAATTCATTTAAAAAATTAAAATTTTCACTTCGACCTTTAGTAAATGTGCCCCCAAGTGTTATCAAGGTAATTGCTATTGAAAACTCTTTCTATAGGCTTTGTAAAATATTAATAATATGGAGGGGAAGAAACTAGATTCCCATATAAGTAGATATCTCTCTCAGGGCAAAAGGGATTTTTAAGACAATGTTTTCTGTGCTGGCTACTTATCTGTATTGAAAATGGAACATCCATCACGTTATAGATCTAATTTAAACTTCTTCCAATGATGTTTGGTGGTGTCACATTATTATACTGTTGATTTGTATTTTTATCTCAAAATACCCTTTTCTCCATTCAGTGCCTGAGAGCCTTAAGGCATAGAACTACCATGTTTTACAGATGTTTTTTCTAGCAGAAAACCAAGATCATAATATTGTGTCACCCTTCCCTCTCTTGGTTCAATTATGACAGCAGAAGCTCCTATTCAATCCTGAATCCTATCCTGTGGGGTGTCTGTTTTATGGCTGGTACGTATGTTCTTTATGTACTGTGGTTTAGTCCAATTGACAATTTCTTGCTCCAATGTTGTCCCGGTCAGCGGCCAGGTACCCAAAGTTGGAAATTGCCGATCATCGTTGCTTCAACCGGTCCATGGTTGAGGTGTTGAGAAGAAACATGTATTATTTACCAGGCAAAGTTTTGCAGGGATTCTATGGGCATCTTTTTTTTTTTTTTTTGCAGCACAACCTGGAAAAATATTTTGCTTATCACTAGTTGTATCGCTTCTTGTGAAAAGATACAATATATGTAACAAATGTGGCAGAACAATGAATTATACTCACTTGTAAACAACCCCTTTTCGCACAGGAATGCAACAGAATGCAACAGAATGCCACCAAATCCTGATCTATGCAGCATATAAATCTTTATCATAAATATATAATGATGTCTGAAAGTTGCATCTGCTGGAAATGCAACATAAATCAAGTGTTCCTTGTGAACAATATTAATTTAAAATGCTTTAAGCTAAGAAAACTGTAGCTATATATTTAAATAAATCATCAAATATACAAAAAGAATTACAATTTACTACCCCTGAAAATCTAAACCAAGAATGCTTTATAGTTAACATAGTACATCAATAATGGCTGCCCTGTTTTTCATATTGTCCACTGGTTATTTTCATGCAGAGACCTCAGACTGAACCAGTTAGAGCACCAGCACTGTAAAGAGCATTCTAAAATTGGTAAGTTATGCATCTGTTATCAATAGAGCAGTAACTGTAAGCATGCACAATAAGGGGATATTTGGCACATACACTTTTTTAGAACGGTTACAACACTTCAATTACTGTTTAAAATTAAGTCACCTTGCACCTGACTGTATGGTGCATAGGTAGATCTTAAGAGGTAGAGAAGGGGCAGAGCTCAGGCCTACCCCTGAGCTATAAAAATGCCAAAGCTCCTCAGAACATGTTCTGACTAGTGATTAGACAATTTGTCTTGTTTTGCCAAACATTTGAGAAACTGTGAACATTTTAAAAATGCATTTAAGTCCATGAGAATTTTTTTTGGCAAAGAAACCTTTCAAAATTTAGCTCATCACTAGTACTGAATGACACTCTGATTTAATAAAAGTGTCCGTTCACCTGCTTGTCTGGTCAGTCAGGAATTTGAATGTGTAAAATACAAAATGATTATAAATATTTCACAAATGTTATCATCTGCAACGTGTGCACAAATGTTGCTTTATGTACAGATAAATGGACACATCAAGATGGGGTATACACCCCAGAGACATTGGGCTGTATCCAATTACATGGGTATATACAAAACATTAAGGGGCAGATTTACAAAATTCACGTGAATAATTCGAAGTTCGATTGAATTTAATATAAATTCAAATTCGAATCTTCGAATGTACAAATTAGGCAAATTTGACCATCGAATAGTCCTATTCGAATAATTCGAATATTTGACTATTCGATGGTCAAATAACTTCCCCTTTAAATTTTTATTTGACCACCTACTTCACCAGAACCAAGCTACCGAATTGGGAATCATTCGTTTTGATCTAATAAAAAAAAAATTTTATTCGATCAATCGAATTGCGGTAAAATCGAAGTCGAATTCAAAGGATTTTACTTCCGTTTTATTCATATGGTCGAATTTTTTTTATTCGAAATTCGACGAATGATAAATCTGCCCCTAAATGTAAGAACTGGAATAGACCAATGACAACATGGGAACAATTCCTTCTCAAAACACCAACGTCATTTAAATTACTTTCAAAGATCTTTAAACTGCAAATCTGAGATTCACCACAAAACCCTGCACACTTCTGCAAGGCATGGGAAAAGGAACTTAGTTGAATTAACATTTCTGACAATTCCTGGAACAATATATTTAAACATGCCCATAAATCAGTAAGAGCCTCTAAAATTGCAGAGGTGAATTACAAGCTAGATGGCATAATACACCCTTGAAACTTAGTAAAATGTTCCTTTCAGCATCTAACAAGTGCTGGCGTTGTACTACCCATGAAGGATCACATTTACACATATGGTTAACATGCTCAGCCATGTCTCAATATTGGAATAAAGCCTTAGAAACAGAGCGACCAAGACGAACATTCAGATCGATAACCAAGCCTTGATCTTGGTTAATTACAATAATGAGACGGGCAAGGTGGTAACTAACCCCCTACAAAGGCACCTCCTCAGGCTGCAAAAGCCTTATTGGGTTATGTAATAAAAGGCACTAAGTTTGCCCAAGGGCAGTAACATATAGCAACCAATCAGCAGGTAACATTCACTAGTCACCTGTTTAAATGCAAGCATCTTATTGGTTGCCATGTGTTACTGCCCCCGGGCAAACTTAGTGCCTTATATTACATTTAGGGGTTAGTGTCCTATAAATGGAAATCTATTTACAGTATCCCCATATCTTTATAGAGTGGTTAACAAAAGTAGAAGAAATTCGACGTATGGAACAATTAACACACATGCTTCATGACAATAGTCCAATGTATAAGAAGATCTGGCACCATGGGTTCAATATGTGAAAACTTTAGGTAACATTCAAATGTCATGATGTAATTGTTAATGATGATTAGATAATAAAGTGAAGGGATTATACTTGCATGTTTCTATTGGATTATATTTTCCTTTCTTTTGTAGTAGAGACTTAGAAATAGCTTTTTGTCGGATTCTGCTCATTTACTTGTAACAAATTTGTTAAAATATGTGTTATTTTGGACACACTATGTAGACAGGAGTAAGAGTATTACCTGTACATTTAAAAAGCTTTCTTAAAAGGGTTACAGTTACAGGCTGTAAAAGTACAGTTATGCTGTTATATTCCCATGGTCAGCATCTAACAGAAATGGAGCACAAATCAGTAGCATTTAGCCTGGATCATTCATTATTCCTCATTGGGAATTTCTTCATGATCTTATGAAGGCTTATTCAAAACATGAGATGTCAAGGATATGATAGTTTTTGCTTAGGAGAGCTTACCTGAAAACTACAGGGCCATGTTAACCAAATTACTTGAATAACTTGAAGAATACTTGAACAACAAAATATAGAATTATGATTAATTTGTAATTAGTGATGAGCGAATTTATTCGAATTTATTATATTCGAATATTCAACAATTCGATGGTTGAATAACTTCCCCTTTAAATTTTTATTCAACCACCTACTTCGCCAGAACCAAGCTACCGAATTAGGAATCATTTGTTTTGATCGAATGAAAAAAAAAGGTTTTATTCGATCATTTTATCAATCGAATTGCGGTAAAATCCTTCGAATTCGATAGTCGAATTCGAAGGATTTTACTTCCCTTTTATTCATATGGTCGAATTTTTTTTAATTAAAAATTCAACCAATAAAAAAGCTGCCCCTTAGTATAGATATTGGTATATACTGTATAGTTTAAGTGAGTGTATGGAGGACTCAATGTGAGTGCGTGTATGTATAGGCACTGGGTTTCATTTGAATGGGTTGAGCTTGATGTATAATACTTGTCTTTTTTCAACCCAACTTTACCATGTAATTATGTGTTCAATTATACCTTGTTGATAAGACAGAGGAGATGTTTATTATTGTACCAACTTAGGCACATTTTGTTAAAATCTGGATATACTGTATTTGAATCCTGTTTATGAAATGCCCTTTTTTAATGCAATGGGTTTTTTTGCTTCATATATTAAAATGATAAGATTAAAAACTGTAATTGAAGACATACTGTTGCATTATTAAATCTTGCAGTTTCAAGCCTGACACTTCTTCCTTTCAAATCTTTTCAAGCATTAAAAAGCATGTCCTCTTTGTGCAGTTCTCTTGATTGTAATGCCCACTTAATGTACTGTGAAAATGCGGTCAGTCTCGTTTTGCACGATTTTAGCTGAAATATAAACTAGCACATTTTTTAAATGCAGAGCTGTTATGACACAAACAGTTGTCAAAACATCTTACAAAAAATTTTCTTTTTTCTTAAACATATCAAGTGACAATATTGTGACAAAATATGTTGTTTCTAAGGTGCACTTTCCACATAACTTGTTTTGATGAAATGCACCATTCCTTTAGCTTAAGCCAAGCTATGGTGATTGCCAATCTTTCCTTTCTGTGTAATAATAGTAGTATTAATAATAATATTAAGAAAACAACCCTCTTCTATTTACATAATACAAATTATATTTAACCCTTTCACCGCCAGCCATTTTGTCTTAAATGCAAACATTTTGTGATGACATTTTGTACTCTTTTGCTTTAAGGGCCTTTCCTGGGGGGGTCTTTTAGTTTACCCAAGAAAACAATATATTGATTTTTTCGGGACAACCTGAACTTTCTAAGTATGCTAGGATTTTGGGGTAATTCCAAGTGTAGAAAAAAAAAATCAGTTTTGCATGATACATCTATCAGAAACATAATTTATTTTATGAACAAGAACACAGCAGATTTAGAAAGTTCAGTGTGTCCCGAACACGCCAATACCAAATATATATAGTTTTATGGAGATTTCTCACTAGGAATTTGTGAATTTTTTGAAAAATTACCTCAGCTTCCAATCTACAGTATCGTATCGCTCACACATAATTAGGTACCAATATATAACACCCTAAATATGATTGCCAGGAGTCCACTGAACATTTTGATGCACAATATGTATTGGTGTACATAAGTATGTGGCATATAGAGGCCCCAAAGTGTAGACACTCCAAGTGAGCCATTAGTTATTGTCAGGGCCCGAGGGCTCCGAAGGGGGGTTACGGACCAAGGAAGAAGGCAGCGCCAACACAGTTCGTGGTAACAAGAGGGAAAGGCAGAAGAATGGTCAAAGTCCAGGCAAAGGGTCAATCCAGCAAAGTCCAATATAAACGAGGTATCCGAAGGGTTAAGCAAGAGAGTGGTCAAGTCCAGGCAAAAGGGTCAATCCAGGCAGAGAAGGTTCGTAGTCGAGAATTCAGGCAAGGGTCAAAACAGGAATCAATAGCAGGAATCAATAGCAGGAATAACACCCAGGAACTTTGTAACAAAGACCTATACTTGGGCATAGGTTGTAGTGCAGTGAGGGTTTAAATAGGCCAGAATGGCGCCAAACTTGATGCCGTGACGTCATTGCGTAGGCACGCTTTCATTCTGACGCCGGCGCCGAAGTTGACGCCGACGCCCATACGCCGGCGTCAAAGTCGACGCGCGCGACTCGTTCCGTCGCGGGCGTGCTGACGTCGGCTCTGGAGCAGGCAGGGAGACCGGCAGGGCGCCGCCATCTTGCGACGCTGGAAGAGAGCTCCTCACAGTTATGTATTTCCAGGTAATGCAAAATCAACATATTTACCTCATTTTTAGGGGAGCAAAGTTAAAAAAAAAAGTAAGTTCACCCCCAAAAACCATACATTTTCGGAAAGTACACATTCCTCCGAATTCAAAATGGGTATGCATGTCTTTCTACTCAAAAGTACCAAGCCACAGACCTTTCCTAAATTTGGCAATTTGGTGCCATTTCCAAAAATCACAAACATTTCCACCCTGCAGCATCGTATTTCCACACATACTTTTAGGTATCCAGATATATCACCCCAAATATGAAAGCCTAGGGTCCTCTGAACAGTTTGATGCCCAATATGTATAGGTGTACCCAAGCACGTGGCATATAGAAGCCCCAAAATGAAGACCCCCAATATGGTCTGTCATTTCAGGAACTGCAAAATCAACAGATCTGCATCATTTTGAGGGGGGCAAAGCTAGAAAAAAGTAAGTTCACCCCCAAAAACCACACATTTTTGGAAAGTACATATTCCTCCCAATCCAAAATGGGTATTCATGTCTTTCTACTTCAAAGCACCATGCCGCAAACCTTTCCTAAATTTGGCGATAAAGGCGGCTGTTTTTACATTTCTGAAAATCGCCCAAAAATTATTGCAATTGGCCATATTTATCTCACCCAATTTCTTACATACAGTTGTAAAACACTCTAAATATTGACACCTAGGATCTACGGAACAGTTTGATGCCCAGTATGCATAGATATACCAAAGCAGCTGGCATGTGCGGACCCCAAATAAAAATAGTGCATATGAAATTTCTCCGCTGCCAATTCGCCTTTTTGTGAAACTGAGCATTGTCTGCCAAAAGACCCTCCTAACAGCACAAAGACCCCCGAGAGCAATATATTTTTGGAAAGTACACGCTCTGATGAATCCAATACAGATTTTGGTTCTACACCAAACTACCAAACTGCAAAGTTTTTCTAAACATAGAGTTTTTTTACAACATTTCTGAAAATCGCCTAAAAATGTTGGTTTGCCACATTTATCTCACACAACATTTTACGTACAAAGAAAATTCCCCCTAAATATGGATGTTGGAGGTCTACTGAATAGTTTGATGCCCAATATGCATAGAATTACCAAAGTATTTGGTATGTACGGACCCCAAATGAAAAACATACATATGAATTTTTACGCTAACCAACACAGATGCTGAAACC
Source organism: Xenopus borealis (assembly GCA_024363595.1). NCBI lineage: Eukaryota > Metazoa > Chordata > Amphibia > Anura > Pipidae > Xenopus > Xenopus borealis. Next base: position 93,495,881 of record CM044440.1, read on the forward strand.
AGTACCCAGACTGTGCGTTATGTGCTGTAAGACCCCCAAACTGTAAAAAGACCCCCCAGATAACCATACATTTTTAGAAAGCATATATTCTGACATTTACATTTCTATACCAAAGCACCAAACCGCAAAACTATACTAAATATAAATAAGGAACAATAATGCAGGGATAAAATTGCAATAAAACCACAAAAATAGTGTAAATCAATTAAATAACAAAATAACTGACCGACGGCATAATTAGTGGCCCAAATCAATTATCCAATAGTCACGTGTTGAAATAACAAGTTTTTAGGCAAATATAACAGTACAATGAATAAGTAAAGAAAAAAACAAAAAAAGTTTTATTTTTTTGTGTATACATGTTTGTGCACTAATAAAAGTTGTCTGAGTGTGCAAATATGTGTAAGTGTAAATAATTGTACAAAAGGGACCAAGTGTGCTAAAATAAAAAATTGAAAAATTTAAAAAATACAAATTTTTACTAAAATGTGCATGTAAGTGTATGTGTTCTGTAAGTGACTAAGTGTAGGTAAGTGTGTAATAAAAACATGCAATTACCTTTTTTGTTGCAGGAGATTGCTGGAGTTCATGGAGAGTCCTGGACAGCGTGTTTGCAGAGTGGGGGAGGCTCTGCAGGGGAAGGAAGCATGTAAGCAAAGTAGCAGACGCTCCTCGCAATGCCTCTGCTACTTTGAAGTTGGATCTGTGACAATCTAGTCGCAGATCTGACTTGACAGCCCCCTAGCATCATTGCCACCGAAGCAGAGTGATAGCTCTGCTGCCCAAGAATGTACATAGTACGTTCTTGGCGGCCAGAGCCTTTAACTGCCAGCACGTATGCCGTACGTGCATGGTGGTTAAAGGGTTAAAGATGCCAGCAATAATGGCACTGGGGTGTAAAAAAATAATAAGGTTAACATAAATAATTATAAAAATGAATGGTTGCAACCAGCACCCAGCAAGATGTTCCTGCCTTTTGAAACTTCACAGTGGGTAGTGTTTGTAATAAAGTAAAATAAAAAGGCTTAGTCTTGTCTACTCCACTTTATGTAGTGTAACTACAGATGAAGCCACTTTGGATTGTGTGTTTGACACAGAATAACAACTCAGACTTCACACTTGTCTCATTTAACACAGAAAATTGTGTCACAGTATCCCTTCTAATTAAAGTGTTCATCATTGTGAACAATGGTGCTTTGGTATGCTAATGAAAAGGTTAAATGCATTAAATGAGTTAAGATAACTTTAGATAACACAGTTTCTTCAAATAGCCCTGAGTCATGATGCATTTAACACACAAATCCAAGTGGCTGCATCATAACAGTTTCTTCAATTAGCCCCGAGTCATGACGCATTTAACACACAAATCCAAGTGGCTGCATCTGTATGTTCAGAGTGTTGGAGTCAATTGAGCCAATTACACTGGCAACTCACACATTTATTTATTAGCTTATTGGCATGGCTTGAAATAACATTATCTCACTTTTTTGTTGTACAAAATGTCATAAGTAGTTGACTTATTCCATGCTAGAATATCTGTTTCAACAGAGCATTTAACCATTTTCAGGAATAGAACTTGCAAGGACTCTCTTTTTCACTAGAACTGCACAAGATATCGTTGTTCAAAATATATTAGGACTGTTCCCACTAGTTCCTACATGTAAATTGTTAAAAAGAGAGAGAGAGAGAGAGAGTGAGGAGAAATAGTAAAGTAGCTTGGATGCTTGAGATGTCGATTTTCTGAATTTCATCATATGCAATTTTTTTGTGAATCAGTGGTGAAAATTCTCCTTGGAAAAAGATACACCCATTTACTTTAATGCATCTGGAGAAAAACTCACCATAGCAAAAACGCCCATTGACTTTCATACATTAGGAGAAAAATGAAATTAAAATCTATGGGTGTTTTTACACGCGAGGCAATTTTCAAAGGTTTAGGTGTGCTCTAAGACTATAAGTTTTACCTACATCTCTGAAAAGGAGAAGAATAACAGTCATGGGCAGGTTCAGATTATTGGCCCGGGGATCACCGGGGCTGCTTCCTCAGCGCCCCCCCCACTGCATGTGTGAGCTCCCCCCCCCCCCCCTCAAGCGAGCGTGAGAGCTGTGGTTTTGCCTAGACTGGCCAGTTGCATCAGGAAAAGTGCAAAAGTTGTAGCATGTGGATCTGGGCTCATGGGGTCCGCAAGAGCCAGGGACCCACCAGTTTTTTCCACATGTACCATCAGCCGAATCCAACCCTGATCATGGGGTGGAAATCTGGAGCACAAGGGAAGCAAAATAAAGGAAAAATATGTAAAATTGTTGGGAAAGTTAGTCAGATGTGAAGAAGAATTTCTACAGTTTTTAACGTGGATTTCTCTCCTATAGATATTCTGTAACCAGTGAGGATAGATGTACAGTCAAGAAAGGGAGTGGAATCTGAACAAGATCATGTCTTGTCCTGATGAGTGCCTAAAAGCTACTTTTAGCCAAAATACAAGCACTAGGTTACATATCATTCATACATCTGTTTGTGGAAGCTTCTTCAAATTAATATTCCTGAGCTTTGTCATTCCCATATCTTTGTGTGTAGACAAAGGTCTGATGAATGATAAATTCTAGCTAATTTCCTTGTTGACACATTTTACTCACCGGTTATAAATTCATTTCAAATACTTTAACAAAACTTGTGGAAAAGAATATTAAGTAAATGCATTAGAAAAGTCAGTAATGATTTAACTTAAAATAACGTATTGATCCACAGAGTTCTGCAAATGAATAAATGAGGCACACAAAAAGGCATATTGTATGTTATTATGTATCACTTTGTGTGTAACTAGTATTTTCAATGTTTTAAAGTTCCTACAGACAGACTTATTGTTTCTATGATTTTTTGATTTTCTATCTGGACAAATAAAAAGCAAGACAAGGCATATATAGTATAGTAAAATGAAATTAGAAACCGTGTCATACTCAATTCTTATACTAATTGGTAAATAATAAAAAAATATAAAGTAATAAGTAAAGTGACATTGTTTTTGCTAAGGTGGGTTTTCTGTCATAAATTTAAAAATGTATTTCTAGAGGGAAAAAAACAATCTTCTTAATTTAAGGCAAAACAGTAAATATTTATAGTTCATTGGCAAATAATTTGCCTAAAGACTGATTGTAAATACATAAATATAATTTTGGAGAAGGAAATCGATTTAAAAGCCCTAAAGTAAGAGCTGCCCAGTCAGTGTAACATTGGTTCCTTAAATCAAAATTGTGGTCAATTCTCTGGACATTAAAGAAAAATTACCCATTGAGAAACAAATGCAACTTCTTATTCAACTTATTATGAAGTAGAATAACATGCACAGTGTCACATACAATTAGTACTGTCAACTAAATAGTACATCTCGACTGTGTTGGTGACCCAATTTAGTTGATAAACCTGGGATTATGAGTAAAAAATAGTAACATAAAGGAATAAATCCTGAAATGCTTTTGTGGCTTCCTAACTGGTAGTTCAACTTACATTTATTGATAAGGATTGATTTGGGGGAGCAGAAAACTTCAGTCAAGCAGAATGAACCTCCTAAAGTATACCAGTGAACCCAATATCTGGGGTCTAATTTTGCAAGCACTAAATATTAAAGTAATTGTATAGGCCCAATGTCGAAAAAAAAAGGGTTAATGAAAATCTTGCAAGTCTTGAGCCTGCTGAAGCCCTGCAGCATATTAAAGAACAATTAGCTTATTAAGTACTGGGTAAACCCAAGTACGTATATATTTTCTAAATTTGCAAACAGACTGCCATGTCTAGGGAATTCGTTATCCAAATGTGATTGTTGTTTTGCAAGCATTTTACCATTTTTTTCATAAAAATGTAAACTATGGCCACTGATTAATTGACATCTGCCATTTTATTTAAAAGATAAAGCATTACCATTTGTTAGTTAACTACTAAAAGGAAAAACTGAGATAAATAAAGCTCTTAGTGCTGAATAACATATTCCATGTGTTTTATGTTTTAGCATAGAAGAACAAAAATATAATGTGAATGCAAACCCCAGGCCTGTGCTCTGTTACTATGGTTCTATTTAAACCATACATATAAATAAGGTTTATTTTCCCTTTTAATGCAGTTTTGTATAATGAAATCCACAGACACTCCACTATTCTCAATAATAAAATGCAGTGAATAAAGAAAATCTTTTAATTCGTATAGAAAAGGGCCAGCATTTATGATATTTTATATTATTTAAAAATGATAGAATCTATCATTTTTATAAATTCTAATTATCACAAACCTGCTTTTGTACTTCATTTTGTTATGTTCAAGGCACAAAATAACACCATGCAGAGAATTTTTCCACATTATCCTGCATATTAGAAACTGTCTCCTAAAAATGCAAGGGTTCTTCAAAGTTGTGGATGACCTTATTTACAAAGGTTTCTCATTTCTTAAACATCATAATTATATTTGCCACCCTCATGAGTCCAACTAAGGCACAATGTCTATAACCTAAAGAATATTAGTTTCTCTCACTGCAAAGTTTCTAGTACTTAAAGGGCACCAATCACAGCCAAACATATTAACAATCTGACCAGTACAATCTAAACAAGTTTAATCAAACCATATGCAGCAGTTTTTAAAAAATCCCATTCTTTGTCAGATTTTCACTGAAGGAGTCCATACTGTAACTACAACATGCAAATTAGTTCACAAGGATGTTCAGATTGTAGCACTGCCCTGAGTATTCTACTCAGAATGCCTAGCTTTAGAAGAAGTATGCTAGACGTATCACAAGATTTCTCTATTTTATCCCCTGCTGGTGATGTCATTATGCAAATGAAGGGCACGCACTAACTGCCAGAAGGTGGAAGCACCTTAGAAGGTTTATTAGGCAACCAAGAAATTTCAACTGAGCATGTGCGAGATTTCAGAGCTGCCATTGGCTGTGAAGCTATAGGTAGGAGGGGCTCGTGAAATCCAAGATGCCTGCCTCTACTAGAACTGCAGTGGAGATGAGGGAGATTTTGCAGAAGGTATAGTGAGCTGATAATTTACATTATACAAACAATTCTGTTTTAAATATTGGATTTCTTGAACTTTCACATAGTGTATTTACTTAGTAAATTATTTTATTTATGAATGGTGCCATTTAATAATTATATTTTACAATATAGGTTCTTTTATCTATAGAAATCAGACAATTCTGCATACTGTACACATATTATAAACAAAATACAGGGCATACTTATAAGTGCATATATAATAATATAATCATAACAGTCTTAAACTTGGAGTAAAATAAAAGGTGTATGTATAAAACTATTTTGGTATAATTGAAGAAAATGACATCATGCATTGCAGGGAAATAATTCTTTACAGAGACCTAAGAACTTTGGATTTATTAAAGTGTGTATTTTTTGTATCAACTAAATAATAACATTTATCAAAATTAGTTACATGCTTTCATTGTGCAAAGGTGAAAAGATAAATATAAAAGAAAGAATGCAAACAAAAAACCTTGAGGTTTGCATGCTGGAGGAGAACATAATGTGCATCACTGTGCAATTAATGCAGTTGGCAACATTGTTTAACAATGAATAATTTTGTGATGATATCTGAAAAAGTATTTCAAACACATTTTGCAAGAGTGGGTTGACTTTTAGGGATTTATGTATTAAAATACAATTTTTTCAGATCAGACTTGTAAATTTCTTCTGGTCCCTCCATGTCAGTACACATGGGCAGTATTGCCCCTCCCAGACCTGGAGGTAGGACCT
>CM044440.1:93501746-93529359 GCA_024363595.1 Xenopus borealis
TTTTTTTTTTTTTTTTTTGGTGAATTTGGTAGTCAAACACAATTTTTGTTTTTTCTTTTGTATTTTTTGGGATGATTCCCAGGTAATGGAGAAGAATGTACCTGATGCCCCAAGATACATAATCTGTAAATTATTGTATATTGGGAAGAAATGCAGGTGTGCAAAAATAGCCCCCCTGGTATATGCCCAGCGAGGCACAAGATTCAATCTACTGCATTTTGGAAAGAGACACAGGTGTGGCTTCCCACATTGTTACCTGTGAGCTTTTTGGCCTTCCCATTTATTTTGAGTTATGTGAGGCTTTACAGAACTTCCACAACAAGGTCATGGGTGTGGATATGGGCTAGTCATAACAGCCTGAAACTGGTGAGTATGATTCTTCAGTATCCACTGAGGGGCAAATTCACTAAGATCCAAAGTTGTGCCAGCGACAGCTTCACCGCATCTTGCCAAACTTCACCAGTTGTAGTTTTGCCAGCGTTACCCAAATTTATTGAAATGCAAAAATGCATTAAGGGAAGTGAACAAAGTTAAAGTACAATGGACGCATATGCTGCAGCCACTAGATTACACTACACAAGCTCAGGAAACCTTCAAAGGAACAGTTCAGGGTAAAATTATAAACTGGGTAAATAGATGGACTGTGCAAAATAAAAAATGTTTCTAATATAATTAGTCAGGGAAAAATGCTAACTTTAAAGGCTGGAGTGACTGGATGTCTAATATAATAGCCAGAATCCAACTTCCTGCTTTTCAGCTCCCTAAATCTGAGTTAGTCAGCAACTTGAAGGGGGGCCACATGGGACATAACTGTTCAGTGAGTTTGACACTGATCCTCAGCATTCAGCTCAGATTCAAAAGCAACAGTTATGACCAATGTGGTCCTCCCTCAAGTCACTTATTGGATACTGCCTGGTAACCAAGAGAGCTGAAAAGCAAGAAGTAATGTTCTGTTCTGTTAGGTTAGGTTAGACTTAACAGTCACTCACATTTTTGCCTAACTACATACTATTTATTTGCCCAGTTTTTAATTTAATACAGAACAATTCCTTTAATAAATAAAATAGTGGTTCTATTGCCCTACACATGTGCCCAATGTATAGTTGAGTTGCCATATGTTAGGAAATGTACTATCTACTCTGTTGGACTTTGCGTGGTCTGAGGTGGCGAAGTCAAGTCTTGCGCAAGAGGTAACGTTCATCCGCATCTTAGTGGATTAGTGTAGTTACGTCCCTTCCTCAGTGCACAGCTTTGCCTGGCGTAAGGGTGCGAAGTTGTGCTAGAGTCTGTCTAGTTCACTAGCAAAGTTATGCCAGGGACTATCAGTTAATTATTGAAGTTCTGAAATGACATCATGCAAGCGAATTTGTGCTAGTGTTAGCCGCTTCACAATTTTGTGAATTTCCCCCTTAGGGGCAAATTCATTAAGATCTGAAGTTGCACCAGCGACAGCTTTGCCACACTTCACCAGGTGTAGTTTCACTAGTGCTACGCAAATTCACTAAAATGTGAAGTTCTGTTCAGGGAGGCGAACGGTAATGAAGTTACATAGTTATGGTTACATAGTTAAATTGGGTTGAAAAAAGACAAAGTCCATCAAGTTCAACCCCTCCAAATTAAAACCCAACACACACACACCCACCTCCACTCTTTCACACAAACCATACATGCCCATAGCTATACTAACTGTAGAGTTTAGTCAGTGGCGTAACTACCAGGGGTGCAGAGGGTGCAATTGCACCAGGGCCCCCACCCCCTTGGGGCCCATCGGAGCCACGAAAATAGTCTTGGAGGTGGTTATCTAGGGGGCGATTTTACAGCACACATGCGATCAACACTCCAGCATGCTATTTATAGAGGTAAGGGCCCGACAGGGGGGCCCAGGTGCCTATCCTGTACCAGGGCCCACCAGGGAGTAGTTACGCCACTGAGTTTAGTATCAAAATAGCCTTTGATATTGTCTGTCCAAAAAATCATCCAAGCCCCTTTTGAAAGCATCAACAGAATCAGCCATCACAACATCACCCAGCAGTGCATTCCACAACCTCACTGTGAAAAACCACCTACGCTGCTTCAAATGAAAGTCCTTTTCTTCTAGTCTGAAGGGGTGGCCTCTGGTGCGATGATCCTCTTTATGGGTAAAAAGGTCCCCTGATATTTGTCTATATTGTCCTCTAATGTATTTGTAAAGTGTAATCATGTCCCCTCGCAAGCCCCTTTTTTCCAGAGAAAACAACCCCAACCTCAACAGTCTACCCTCATAATTTAAGTCTTCCATAACCAATTTAGTTGCACGTCTCTGCACTCTCCCCAGATAATTTACATCCCTCCTAAGGACTGGAGTCCAAAACTGCAAGTTGTGCTACCGTTACTTCGTCAGACAAAGGGAACAGACAAAGCGAACTTACGCTAGCAATGCCTAATTTGCATACGGCGTTCAAGTTACAGTAAAATGGTGATAAAATTCCAAAGAAAAAAGTACTCCAACTCAGACCTGCCAAGATCATGTACAGTAAAAGTTAATGGCAGATGTCCCTTTGACATTTTGAAGATATCCTAATATTACCTGGGATTTGTATAATAATACAAAGATTTTGTGGTTTTTTTGGGTGATAATCTTAAAAAGTCAAAAATTTTTGGTATTAAATCTTACAAATCCTATTTTTCCACTATTTAAATTAGTATTTTCCTACACAATAAATTTTTGTGATTTGGTTGGAGTGGTTTTCAGAAAATAGTGAAAACATTTTGGATTTTAATAAATAACTCCCAGAATGTGAATATGACCTATGGGAATTTTCTATTCTTCTAAGTACAGCATCTATTTGCAGCACCATGCTCATTAACATAAAATCTAGACATGGTACACCATAAGTTTTGGCCTTCTGTACCAGCCCAAGACTACCACCTCCATTTAGCAGTATCATTCCCAGGACAGATGATTCCAGTAGTTTCCTATCTTCCATTCCATGCTTTTAGGAACTAACTCACAATATACAGTATAAATAACAACTGATACATACAAACTTTTAAAATTCATAATACAAGGCTGATGAAATTATATATTCAAGTAGACTCTGAGCCCTAACCATTCACTTTATACCAACTTTATAGACTTTTTAGTCTTTATGAGGAACCTCCTTTCATTCTATGTTGTGAGAGCTGCCAGCTTGTTTTTTATTTTGTTATATCTATTTTATGACAGATTTCATTATTTGATTGTGCAATGTTGTTATTCTTGTGGATCTTGAATTGAATCCCTGATGCTTGCTTATTTTTTTCATTAAAGGAAAACTATATCCCCAAAATGAATACTTGAGCAACATGAGTGGCATATTAAAGAATCTTATAAAGCTGGAATATATTGCCCTTTTACATCTCTGGCCTTGAACCACCATTTCGTGATGGTCTGTATGCTGCCTCAGAGTTCACCTGACCAGAAATACTACTACTCTAACTGTAACAGGAAGAAATGTTGAAGCAAAAGAAAGAACTGCAGTATGTCTGTTAATTGGCTCATTTGACCTAACTTTATAGTTTGTTTGGTATGTTTGTGTGCACCATTGAATCATATGATCCCAGGAGGCTGTCCTTATTTTTTTTAAATGTCAATTTTCTATTTATGATTACCAAATGGCACATGCTACTAAAAAAGTATATTATTATGAAAATGGTTTATTTACATGAAGCAGGGTTTTACATATGAGTTGTTTTATGTAATATATTTTTATAGAGACCTGCATTGTTCGGGGGGTATAGTTTTCCTTTAAGTATCTATCTAAATGTACCTTTAAATGTATCTAAGTGTAAACGTATTCTGATTTTGGCATCTGATGTTTATGGGGCAGATTTATCAAGGCTCAAATTTCGAAGTGCAAAAACTTCAAATTCAAATATTCAAATATTTTTTCGTTCAAACAGGTCAGTTTTTGATCAAATAGGTCCGTATTCGATCAAATTCAAATTGATCTATTCGAATTTTTAGCTCATTTGATTCAAAGTTTTTCCAAAAATAATTTACATTTTCAAAGTCCATCAATTGACTCCATATAGGCGAATGGTCGAATTCAAAGATACAGTACATGAAAAATTTAAAAATTCAAATTTTTTGCTAAATCGAATCGAATTAAGATTATTCCCTTGTCGAAGTACACAAAAAACTCAGAATTTTCTCTTCAACCCTTGATAAATCTGCCCCTAAGTAAGCTAATGAAAATATTTCAAAAACAAGACTGAGTAAATAAAAAATTATGTTACACAACAGTATAGAAACAAGTGCATTCTGACTGATTAATAGCCAACTCTCTAGCTTCCATTTATATAACAGATTTTTTGAAGACCATCAGCAGCAGTTCAGAGAACAATCATCATGTGCTGAGCTTGGAAAAAAAAGGCTTCATAAGTAAAAGATTATCATCTGCACTGGACAACTTTGTTAAATGTTTTAGGCTTTAATTCTTAAGTATTTTCTGTCCCTGGATGCATGTTATCAAGATAATGGAAACTTTAAATTGATAGGTATGCTAGAGACAAGATTTTATAAACAAAATGTTTGAATTGAAGTCAAAGAGGAATGAATTTCAAAATATGGGATTGGGAGCTAGTAGTAACTACTATGTAGATATGGTAGAAAACACAGAGTCTTCTCCCCAACTGAACTTTCGTTTATGGATGACAATTTTTCTAACATACAGTACAATACATCTTCTAACATATTCATGAGAAAGAAGATTACAATACTACACTATCTACAACTAGGTAACTAACCTGCCTATTATATATTTTTTGAAGATGAGGAATATATTCTCCAGTAGACATAGTAGACATGTCCCACTGCAATACCTTAAACTCTTCTGGCCTTAACCTGTCCTAGGCTAGCCCCAGCTAAGGTAAAGTAAAATGAACCCCTAACCTGAGGTGGAAGACACATGGTGGTTTTGGTGTCATTGCTGTTATAGTCATTAAGGATGGCAAAGATTAAAGTGAACACTAGCAATGAATGAATCTGTCCAGTTTTGCCTTGCCAAAGAATTTTCCAAATGGTGACAAATTGTGAATGCATTGAAGCCAGGTATGATTTTTTTTACACACAACAATTATTTACAATTAAAAAAAATGTTCTCATTCCAAATGTCAGTGGGTATTTTTTCTTGCACCATATTTTTTTGTCTTGCTGACTTTTTGAGGAAAAATTCTCAAAATGGCAAAATTTTGACAAATCCATTGTAGTCAATGGGGTTTTTTACGTGCTAAATAAATTGGATGTCAGTGCGCTTTTTTTGCTAACAAAAGCAAAGTAAAATTCTAGCACAGATTTGGAAAACTGTTCACTACCAACAAGCATAACATTTTGCTGTAATCTAGTATCAGATGAAAACTTTTTTTCTTCCCTTCCCGATGACCACTTAATCCTTCTTAAAGAAAGATGCCAATAAAACTGCTTCATTTAGGGGCAGATTTAGCAAGGGTCGAAGTGAAAATTTTAAAAATGTAATTGTTAGCTATTTGTGTGTATTTTGACTAGAGAGTAGTCCAAATTCAAAACTTTTAATTTAACAATTTATCATGTACTGTCTCTTTAAGAATTCAAAGTCGACTGACCATCTAAAAAATTCAATATTTGAATAGTCTATTTTTTTTCAATTCAAAACACATTTTTTCTAATCAAATTTTAGCCTAACAATTACTTAGAAATTCGGTTTTTTTTTTTCATTAAAATTTTCACTTCGACTCTTTATAAATGTGCCCCTAGATGTAATTTAGAACTGCTGTGGTTAATAATGAGGATTCAACTTCAACATAGAATGTACTAGGCAGGGAGCAAGCATCAGATAGACTTAGACTACAAGACTGTACTGTCCAGGCAGGGTGCAAGCATCAGCTGAGAAAGCAAGTTTTTTTTATGTTTCAAGTTGAGAAAAGAATAGGCAGCAAGGTATACAGAAGAAAAAAGGCAGAAAGGTCAGAACACTCAACAGTCAAATGTAATGCTACTGTTTATAAAGGTAGACAATTTAAGAGGAAAACCCCTCAGAAAACACTAATAACAATGCCTTGCCTGGCTTGGGTTTAAGAAAAATGATACCTCCCAAACAATTGTAGGCCTCTATAAAAATATATTGCATGAAACAGCTCATACTGTATGTGAAACCCTGCTTCATATAAATAAACCATTTTCATAATTATATACTTTTTTGTAGTACTGTATATGCCATTGGGTAATCATAAATAGAAATTTTACATTTTAAAAAATAAGCCCCCCCCCCCTTGGGATCGAAGGATTCATGAGTGCACATAAACAAACCAAATAAACCATACATGTTAGGTCACATGAGCATTAACAGACAGAGTTCTGTCTTTTGTTTGCACACTAATAGGGGCAGATTTACTAAGGGTCGAATTCGAGAGTTTTTTAACCCTTAAATTTGACCCTTAGTAAATCTGCCCCTATTAGTGTCCATGGGAATAGTTAGGGAATAAAAATCCCCCAAATTTGAATTCAAATTCGAAGGATTTTAACCACAATTCTAATGGTTGAACGATCGAATAGGAAAAATGTGATCGATCGATAAAATCGTTTGAATCGATCAATTCGAACACCATTCGATCTAATTTTTTATTCGATTAAAAAGAATGAAACACAATTCGGTCGCTTTGATCTGGTGAACTAGGCAGTCGAAAAAAAAAAAAGGGGAAGCACATCGACTGTCGAATAGTCGAATATTCTAATAGATTTTTATTTGAATTATTCGATTCGATTGAATTTTCAAAATTCCCTGGTCGAAGTGGTGTTCAAAAACATTCGAAAATTTGAATTCAAATCTTTTTGAAAATTCGATCGAACTTCAAATCCTTCATGTGAATTTAGTAAATCTGCCCTTAAGTATTCATTTTTGTGATATAGTTTTCCTTTAAATAATCATAGACAGGAATATGTATATGCAATATCATCAACAACAGTTATGATTTGTCCCTTTCGAGATGGCTTCTGATTTGAAATGCTCATACTCTGTAAGTCATGGGTGATACTATAACACTATGGTATCAGAGCCATTTGGAATGGGATACAGTAGGTCAAATCTAGCAACTATGATGTTGATAATATTCTTTGTTAATCTTCTACAAAAGTGTATTTTACAACTACAGGTAGTTACCTGAATGGAGGCAATTGCATTGCTGCTAGTTACATATATGTTACTTTTTGGACTAGACACGCCTTAATCAATTCACCAGAATTTTAATTTGTCATTAATAGTTATGTTTTGTCTTTGTGATGTACATAATTAAACAGCTTAAAAAGCTTATGTTGAAAAACTTGTTTAAACATTTTATTATTTTTTGATCTCATCAAACCTATGGCAGAACATTACACATAACCCAAACCAATTTAAATGCATGTAAACAGCAATTTGAGCAGAGGTACATTTTAGAGTACAGAGATCTGTTTCTGTCCCCATTTGGCAGAGCTGTATTCATGAGTGGAGGGCATTAAGAGGCATGTAGGTGTACCCCCTACTGCCCACTACCTGCTCCTGAACTTACATTAAGGTTTAGGGAAACATTGAGGACAAAGCTAACCTTTAAGCGCCGATGTTGTGCTCTGAACTGAAATGCAACCTGAATGAACACTAAGGGGCACACTCTTTCATCCCTCAGTACTCTTGCACTTCTGCCTCCGGTCTAGGTAAATTACCCCTAATATACTTGTTGAAATGATACTGGTTTAGTAATTTTTTTAAAAAAAGAACAATTAAATACATTTAAAACGGAAAATTACAAATCTTTATGTAACACTAGTGCACATATGTCCATAGACTTTGTCAATCTGCTCTTCCACAAAACTGAAGCATTATTCTGAGGCTAAAACTCTTCTGGCACAGAGCATATTGCACCACAACATAAACATTACTTACTACCTGATGCAACAATAATTTTCCAGGTTCTGCTGCTGTAGGTCTTTGAAAGAACCGCTTCCCAGTAATACAGCCACACAAATGGTCACCTGTTATGGTAATTAAAACACAACATTAAACAAACCTTGCACATTATAACAGAATTCACTGACAAACACTGGCCTGCACTGCTTGTGTTAGTTGCAGCAGTCCCTCTGCTCAGAACCCTGACTTATTGGTAACATCAACTAGGCTAAGTATTACGTAGTGTATCTTGGCACTCGTATTGCTACTATTTATTATGTTGCGTAAAATGGAATTTGCCGAAAATATAAGGTATGTTTTATTTTACTCCATGCTAACATGAGATTTGCCACTTTTACACTGTTTCAGACTTTTGTAGGTAAGTTCTGGGGGCTGAAATTGTTACAAAAAAAATTATTGTAAAAAATTAACAACATTTTTACACCATTCTTTACATGGTGATGCCTGGCAATGATTGGTGAATTATTCTGCTGTTTTTTTACACCACATAATAATTTTGCCCCTGAAATTATTAATTTGTTCCAAGTCTAGAAAGCAGGTGATGAAAAAGGAATCATATAATTGGTTTCTATGAGCTTCTTGACTTGGACCACCTATGATGAGAAAACCCTGAATAATGAGGGCTAACTGGTCACTTATAGTAAGGATCAGTCAGACCTCAGAGAAGTACAAATCAATTGCTCATATAAAAATATAGTTATTTTCCATGCTGAAATTGATTAATGAATTAAAAAAAATAAAAAACCAAAACTTTTATCCACCATACAGTATGTAATAAGAGTCACTAAGTTTGCAATAGCTACCAGAAAGTTGGTTGCTTTTAAACAGATGACTAGTAAATGCTACCTGTTGATTGACTGCCATTGTTTACTACTCCTGGGCAAACTTAGTTCCTTTTATTACTTAACTGTCTAAGCCTAAGATTAAAAGACATGAGGAGTCATTTATAACTGAAAGTGCAGTGAGCAAAGTGCAATATTAAGCACAATCTGCATTTTTTTTGCCACAATGCAGTATTTTTTTTCTAAGAAAAAATCAGGTCATCCGGTGTAATACAGTTGGCCTTGGTGCCTTAAATCTAGTGCAACTGCCAACTTATAAGCAATTTGGACAATTGGAAAATAAGTCCAATTTCCAGCATTCAGGGTGAGTGACATTTGTGCTCTATTCTTTAGGCCCAGCTAAAAATTGTAGTATATTCATGGCATTCTCTAACCAATTTTGGCTTTTTAGTATGAACCATTCTAACAGTAACAGAACAGATTTTGATGAAACAAAAATGCAATCAATAGTCTGTATGTGTCCAAATCATGGCAACACTTCCTCTGGGACAGAGAAACTAAAAATCTAGTTTGTGAGACTTATTCAATCTACATTTATTAATAACTTCAAGTCCCTGGGGAAATTCATACATAAGACATATTCTCAAGCAAAATGAAAGGTGATAAAAGCTTTTTAAGTCTCTTAATCTATATCACAGACAGGTTTTGAAAGTTTTATTCCTCCCTCTTATTTGGAGTTGTAATTATTAAATAAATTATATAGTTACTGTAGGTATGGTACATATATATATATATATATATATATATATATATATTTGTCTCTATAAATAGACAAATACAAGAGGTCCTCAACACTCAACCCATTATCAATATAGTTAAGACATTGAGACATTTTGTGCATACAGCAACTAAAAAATTCCCTACCCTTCAAACAAAACAGGGATTGTTTGTCCATATATTGCAATATATTTAAGCTGGCCAATAATGATGGGCGAATCTCCCGAGTTTCGCTTCGCCGAAAAATTCGCGAAACGAGTCGCGGCAAGCTTTTGATGTGCGTCGCATCAACTTCGTCGCATTGTTTTCTGCGCAAATTTATTCGCCAGCGGCGAATCACAGGAATTCGCCCCTGGTGAATAAATTCGCCCATCACTACTGGCCAACTACTTCAAAGTCATCCCATATACATACAGTATATGGCCAGTCCTACATTCAATTTTCATCCCATTCATTAAGAATTCTATTGCTTCATCACACATTCCACAAAGGGACTAAGTTTTTCCTACAACTTACTAGCTGCTTTCAAAGTAAAACTCCCAATCTTGGTTGTCACCTTAATTAGACTCCAGTGGGATCACCCGACCACCTCCCTGTTTTGTTTGAAGGGTAGGACAATTTTTTGTGTCTATATGCACAAAATGTCTCAATGTCTTAAATATATTGCTAATGGGTTGAGTGCAGAGGACCTCTTGTATTTGTCTATATGTATTTTGTGGTCACAGCCTCATTGCACCCCCTGATGCTGATCCTTCTTCCTTGTATATTGCTACAATTGATCAAGCACCTCGCCGTCAATTGGGATAGAGTGTGGTCGTCCAAAGAATTTATATAATATATACATATATATATATATATATATATATATATATATATATATATATATATATATATATATATATATATATATATATATATATATATATATATATATATGTGTGTGGCACAACAATAAATAGCCCCTCCAACCAACATCAGGAAGAAAAACCTTACAACTACCTCACATGACTATGAATCAATTAAACATGCTAAGAAGTGATTGTCCTCATCATCTCACTATAAGGGGCAAATTTACATAATTTGTGTGAAGATATCGAAGTTCGATCGAATTTGATCGAAGTTCGATCGATTTTTTTGGAGGACCAAATATGCAAATTCGGCAGCTTCGATCATTGAATACCGAATATTCAAATTATCGAATAGATTGAATGATCGAATATTCGATCATTCGATGATCGAAGGATTTTAAATCTAAAATTTATTCGAATGCCTACTTCGCCAGATTGAACCTACCGAATACCGAAGCCTATGGGAACCTCCCCATAGGCAGCTTTTGCAAAGACCTGCTCGAATACCATTCATACGATTGAATGCCTCGATTATTCGAATCTTACAAATTTTTCGGAGGTTGATAATAAAAGGACGAATTTTTCGTGAAATGGAACGATCGGTATTCAAACTATTCGATAAGCATTCAATAGTCGAATTTCGAATAGATTCGAGGGATTTTAAGGGAATTTTAGTAAATTTGCCCCATAGTGTGTGATCAGTATTCATACTGTTTTTATCAAATATCAATATATGTGGTATTCTAGTGTCTAAAATATTAAAATTACAATTGAAAAATTACTAGAGGAATTAAAAATACCATTGTATACAAAGTGTTTCATCTGGATGTGTAGTGTGATCAATTAAAAAAATATCTAAAAAGAATGTAAACAAGGTTTCCATCTAAACAACCAAGGACATGTAGCAAAACAATTACAATGTTTCTAACAAGATAGATCGATATGCCTAAAACGTATTGTGGATAGAATCCTGTATAAATCCGTGCTAGCAGGATCAAATTAACCTCCCAGGGAACATACTGGATTGAATATACTATATGTTACATCTTTTATCCAATATATATTGTTCAGTCTACCAAAAAGCATGATAATCTCAGGCTACATAGAAATCTGAATACTTTAACCTTAATGGCTATTAGCTATAGGTCATTAAGCCCTCTAGGGGTTACTGTATCTAGAGTCTGCATCCACTTGGCTTTTCGCTGTAGTAATAGTCTCGATCGGTGCCCACCTCTCCTTGGAGGGGGAACGTGGTCAATTAGAACTGCTCTTAAGGAGGGCAGAGGATGTTTATGTCCCAAAAAATGTCTAGCCAAGGGAGTGTCAGCTTTGCCCGTGGCCAAGGCTGTACATATGACAGAACGATTATTGTTCATGTGCATCCGAAATGTTGTTACACACTTCCAAATGTAATAAAGGCCACATTGGCAAATTATACAGTAAATGACAAAGTCAGAGTTACGAGATTTTATATTGTTTTCCTCTATGTGGGTGAGGGAAGGTTTCACCAGTGAGTAGGTATCCACAAGTCCCTATGGAGTTGGTAACCTCTTTCCAGAAAACGTTTACACATTTCTTGTGCTTGTTGTTTCGCTGTAACCAAGTCAGTATTAATCCTAAACACTCTCAGAAATTGTGTGTAGGGTATAGATTTAAGAATGGAAGGAGAATGATAACTCTCTGCGTGTAAGATCGTATTAAGATCAGTACCTTTACGAAATAAAGTAGTACCAACTCCACCTGCAGTGCGAAATATCCATACATCCAGAAAATCCACACAGTTCCTATCATAAGTGAGGGTAAATTTAACAGGGGTAGGCAATGCATTGAGTTCAGCAGCAAAGGTCTGTATTCCAATGGAGCCCCTCACCAAATCATAAAAATATCATCGATCTATCAACAGTACAATATTAGCTGCTCTGAATATTTAGAGCAGAGTAGTATTTTCCAAATGATCCATATACAGAGTGGCATAGGAGGGGGCCACATTGGATCCCATTTCTGTTCCGGTCTTCTGTAAGTAGTACGTCTGCTCAAAATGAAAATAGTTACATGTCAATAGCATCTCCAATAATGTGCACCAATGGAGTGGTGAGTGCTGATTATTCCTTTGTGTGTATATATACAGTATATATAAAATTTGAAAAACTGCTGCACACACTTCAAGTTGAGACACTGCCCTAGTGCCAACAGAAATTGTGTACTTAAATAAAGAAAAAGCTGTTGCACTCAAGGGACTTCTTATAAAAATAAAAAAATATTTTATTTAGATCAATGTTTCGACCCTCATTGGGGCCTTTGTCAAATATAAGAAGAAGTCCCTTGAGTGCAACAGCTTTATTTGCCGAGAACTTCCCATACCAGTCAGTTGAACTGATGAAGCTGCTCGGATGAGTAGTGAAACGTCTTCAATAATCACCCAGCAAGTTTTAGAATTACTTATATTAGATATCATCATACAGGTTCCACCTTATAATTTAATGGCCAAGGCCTATAAAATATGGGTTATATAGAACTGATTTCCCATTAATTTTTGACAATGCAGTTTCTTTGCATATTTTGATACTGATTACTGTTCAATCACTGGATATTCTGAATATTTAGTATAAAGTTATTTCTAGTTATGTTGACAAGAAGTTTCATCTTTGCCCCTTAGTTTCTTTCTCCTAAGATTTATCAAGAGAAATGTCACTCACTGGCTCTCCTTATCACTGCTGCATCTACAGCATAAAAAACAAGGTGGGTGAAGTACACATAGGGGCAAAAATGTGCGGAGATTCCCTAGCTACGCCTTCACTGTACTTCGCCAGGTGTAATTTTGTTAGGGCACCACTAATTCTCTAAAATGTGAACTTGCGCTCAGGGAGGCAAACGGTATTGAAGTTGTGCAACTGCTAATTCGTCAAGCAAAGCGAAGTCACACAAGTGATGCCTAATTTGCATACGGCATCAAGTTAAAGTATAAAGGACAAATATGCTACATCAACTACATTACACTGCACAAGCCCAGGAAGCCTTTATAAAATAAAATAAAGTTGTTCTATTGCCCTACACATGTGCCCACTGTATAGTTGAGTTGCCATATGTTAGGAAATTTAGGGGGAAGGAGGGTACCCCAAAACATTTTTCAGCCTATCATCCTTAAAAAAATCTGCATTTTTTACAAAAAAAATTCAGCTATTTTTTGAGAAACTCCTATCTACTGTATTGAACTTCGCCTGGTCTGACCTGGCAAAGTAAAGTCTGGCACAAGAGGTAATGTTCAGTAAAACTTAGTGAATTAGCGTAGTTACATCCCTTCGCAAAAGTGCAATGTCGCCTGGCGTTACAGTGCAAAGTAGCGCTAGAGTCTATCTACTTCACTAGGAAAGTTATGCCAGGCAAAGTGGCAAAAAAAGACATCATGCAGGCGTATTTTCGATAGCGTTAGTCTTTTCGCCCTTTAGTGAATCTGCCCCATAGACTTGGTTGGGTGGCATGAGAGACAACCTGGACTTTTGCTCTTAATGCTTCATTATCTGTATTATCATTGGCAGGTTGACTACAGTATCTTGGATGTAGGGACAGGAAAATTAGGTCAGAAATTTTTAAAGACTGTGTACACAAGTAGAGTATACAATATTTGGATGTACACCAGTCCAGCCAAGGAAAATTTCTTTCTCAATATGCTTTCTTTCTCGGATCTGACAGTTTGATAAAACTTAAACTAACTGTTTAAAAAAACAAGTTCCATCATCTTAATCATTAATTATTTATATAGTGCTAGAAAGTTACATAGTGCTGTACACTAATTTATCACAAACAGGGGTCTTACAAAATAAGATCAGAGGGCCATGTTCACAAATGCTTACAATTGCATCTAAAGTTTTAATTTATGTTGTACAATACATTCACAGGAACATGAAGAACGTGATATAAAAAAGGTAAGGATAAACCATGCAACAATCCTTAAACATCCTTTCACAAGTTGTTCTAACAAAATGGCACAGCATGGCAAGATAAAGCATGGCAAGAAAATTCAGCGAAGGGATGATGACAGCCGTTCAGAGGATATGATGTAACACAAAAACAAAATCTTAGATTGATGAAAGAATCATTTTAAAATTTTAGTATTAGAATGGCTGGAAGTGAAGCCTGCAAAAGTGGATATGGTTCTGTATGGATATGAAATAATAATTGGATTAGGTCTTTGCAGACATGAATCCCAAAACAAGGGTCTGACAGCTAATGTATACTCTCTGTTGTATTTGAATGATCTCACTTTTAACCAGCTTTGTATTAAGTTTCAACATATCTAGTAACGCATCACAATTATTCACATAACAACCAATAAATAGGTAGCAAGGAGGTCACCATACACAGTTACATATTTAATTAGTGTTTAAAATTAAAGGCGCCATTAAAGGCATTAATAGAGTCTGCCATCACATCATCACCTACCACAGCATTCCACAGCCTCATAGCACTCAATGTGAAGAGCCATTTTCAATGCGTTGAATAATTTTCAGTTTCTCAAGTTTAAAGGGGTGGTCTTCATAAAAGCAAACATCTGATTGCTTTATTTGACTGAAATTTGCAACGTTTATTATATTACTGCTTAGTGTTTTGCAGACTGAAACAGTCCAAATAAATTTGCAAGTGTTGTTAATTAAATGCTCATCGAAATGTTTATGTTTTAACACAAAACTCTCCCTGTTAAAGTCCTATGTCATCTTCCTTGGTCATATTTCTTGCTAAAGCCAGTGCTTTATTTAACCAGTCAGTAGCCACCAAATCTGGATAGCAGTTTAAATTCCAAACCAAAGAGCTACATAACAAATTATTTAATACACACCAACAATAAAGAATGAATGCCTACTTACTGTAAATGCCTTACAACTCCACAGTCTGTATTAAGCAAAGGTACTGTATGTGTTTCTATCTCTTAAATGCTATAAACTGTTATTTTAAAAATACATTATATATTTCTAACAGTTAATATATATGAGGCTTCCCGTTTGATGGGCTTACAGCTTAGTACTTTTCCTGTCTTGTCTTACAATGTAATAATTTAACACTTATGTTCTGATGCCTAGTTCACAATACTTCTGTCCTGACAACTTCAGGATAAAACACTTGATGTCTTACGATAATCCTCTCACAATTGTACATCACTGGAAAACTCCTGCAGGCTTAATCCCTTTTCTTGCTCACACATACTGTATCTATAAATGTGCTTCATTTCCTGTCCTTGCTGTCACATCTGAAGACAATGTTTTTTGAGATTTTGAAAGCTTATGTACGATTATCTGCAAAGACGTGTAAGTGTAACACCAGTTTTCCTCAGTGTTAGAATTTTATAACTTGTAATTGGATCTTTCCTGTTAAGAACAAAAGCCGTAGGTTAAAGAAATAAGAAGAGCAAAAGGCATGATTGAGCTCAAGTGAATGTTAAAAATCAAAATTTGTGAAATTGCTAATTACTCTTCAAAATGTTTTTTAAACAATTTGTATGGATCATAAAAGAAGAAAATTAAAGTTTATTGTGAACAAAATAATGATGTAAAAATAAAAATAGCATAAATTGCATGAACATGAGAACAATCTAATAATATTTGGATCAGTTTCACATCCATTAAGGTGAGATAGGATCATGGCTACTTGAAAAGCCACGGCAAAAGTTTAACTTTGAATTCATTCAGTGTTCCCACAGGTGCGAGGGATTGATAGCTGCAGAACAAATGTTTGCCTCTGTGTCACTTATGACATTGTAAACCCAAGATACAAACAAACAGGGGGGTGTGGGAGCACTCAAAGGCAATTATATTGAATTATTTAGGAAACAGGGGCCCAGGGAAAGTGCATGGTGCACACCCATTATATTTAAATATATTTAACTTAGCCTTCGAGTGCTCCCACACCCCCCTGTTTGTTTGTATATTGTAAACCCAAGGACTGGAAACTTCCCTCACCCACAACATGTATATTTGTTATGCTGTGTAATTTTGTTTGTAAGAATGTATGATGTTATATACAGTATGTTGCTTGGATTATTGTATGTGTCACACAAACCAGAACAGATGCCAAGCACCCTGGTCTCAGCTCGTGCTTCAGCAGTAGTGTGACTGCCTTTGGCCTCGGAAGGAGCCCTCAGCTACTCAGATGCCACCTGGACTTAACGAGAGGTGCAAGGCGAAAGTTCTGGCTAGTAAGGGGCAAGACAGTTAAGCAAAGTCTTGGGCAGAAGGTCACAGGACAGGACGGAGCAGGTAACGTAGTCAAATCAGGCCAGGTCAGGACAGGCGGAACACAGATGGAGTCAGACAGGCCAAGGTCAAAACCAGGAAGACTAGCGGGGGATCAGGCAGGATCAGAGTCAGATAACAAGCAAGGGTTAAACCAGGAGATCAGATCAGAATGGTCAGGCAGCTTGAGAAAAGGCCATAAGGGGCCTGAAACGTTGCTGTGTCCAGATTGTTACCATGTGTAACTAAATAAAGACTTTTTATCCTAAGAAGACCAGTGCTGTACTTCAAACTTCTTCCATAGGCAGGCAGGGTCGGAATACAGAGTGTAGAATTGTCAGGTAACAGGCCATGGTCAGGATCACAGAAGTCAGGGGTAGTCAAAATCAGGCAGGGGTCACAACAGGAATCAAATAGAGTCACAGACTAAATAGCACAGGCACCAGGAACTCAGAAAGCAAAACCTATAACGGGCAATGTTATGATCTGGAATGTCTTTGAATACTTTAAATTTGGCGCCATTGCGCACTGACATCACGTCAGCATGGCTGCGCCTTTAAATGAACCTGGAAGTGCACCACGCATGCCTAGTAGAAGCCGGCACTGGAAAGATGCAGCATTAGAAGAAGAGGTGGCGGGCGTCCCCTCCGAGGGGGCGGCAGGCGTCCCTGCCGCCCCCCCACTAGACCACCAGAGTAAGTTCCTTACAGTATGTATCAGATTTGCTACAGGGCTTTGACTCCTGCAACAAGAAACTTTTGATTTTTTTATAATAATGTCTCTGGACTGGGGCCCCCACCCCAGCCACAATCCCAACAGCCACTGCCCCAGATGCAACACCCTTTGGCTCTTGCCTTGTTTCCTCTTCTCAGGACCTGGTCGGGGCCGGGTAAAAGTCAATCCATTTGTCTTCTATTACACATGTACATACTCAAATAGATGTGCAATTTTGTAGTTCATATTTCAACATGTGTTGAGCTTAATGGTAGTAGACGAATACGGGATAGATATAATTTAGAAAAATCAAGTTATAAAGGGCGGATGTGGCCCGAAACATGTCGTGTCTGTAGTCCTAAATAAACACTTTGTAGCAGGTATCCTGCCTGGATTGCTCTCCTCATTTGTTTGGATGATCATTGTGAAGACTTACGGTGAAGTCTTAAAGGGGAAAGAAGCATCCTTAATTATCTACGTTTGGCAGTGCGCTGAAGTATCTACTTTTGTACATCATTCTACGACTACACTATTACAAAAAGCAAATTGAAATACTACAAGCTGCCCATCGCCAAGCAGCAAACCTAGTTCATGATGGAATAAAATTCCAGGTTTATGCCTACATCGCCCCGGCCACGCTCTTGAAACGTAAGTTGCTAGCTCCGGTCACCAAAATGTTACAGTCTCACCAAATTAAGTACCACTGGTTGTTCCCATTTGGCCTGGCCTTTACTCATAATAGTCAGGCCTATTACGACTAATCAAGATGGCCTAAAACTCTTAGGTAAACTTCGACTGGCAGAATCTTCAGTCCTTAATTCTTCATCAAGGTCCCCACAACCCTGTCCACGACATGTTTCACCAATATGGTCCAAGACAAAGGGACATACATCAAGCCCCAACAAATCCCAGCGGGAATTAAGTCAACCTGAACCTCCATGACGTTGACAACAGGGCAATGGAACCCCACATTTTCCCCACTGGATGAACGCCCAAAAGTTAAGTTGTAAAGGCACAGGACATTGGAAGCCAATTTATCATCCCTGAAGGCCCCCCCTCTTTTCCCCCGTGTTTTTTTTTTCTGTTTTATTTTCTATTTTTTTTTTTTTGCTCGTTATATAAATCTTCTATAATGGTTAAGAAGAGATATCCTATGTATGGTTGGAATGGGACTTCACTGGAATGTACTCTTCACCACACTGACTCAGTAAACTAAAAATCTGAGACTTCAACCGGTACTTCCTATAACAAAATTAAGACAATTCTACCACACCCAGGACATGACATTATCGGAATAATGATTAGGCATTGAACAACTATACTCAACTAAAAGCCCAGTGACAGCGATGGGTAATAATATAACCCTGAAGTATTAGTCGACCTTCATATTATATATATTAAATGGTGATATATGTATAAATACTTAATGTTTATATCACGTTGCTATCATGAGCATAACATAGGTATGTCAAGATAACCATTCAGGATAACTATAGGCCAATATCTAACACCTTACCACGGCTTCTCTTGTCAAGGCTATACATTTATACCTATAAGGTGTGCCTCACCTCCCCCCCTTTTTTTTCCTTCTTTCTTTTCCTTTTTCTCTTTCCTTTTCTTTTCTCCCTCTCTCTTTCTCTCTCTTGTTATGTTAGTCCTCTATTACCCCCCCCCCGTCTTAAACCGGTCACATAAATATCAGTCTTCCTGAAAGTCCTCCCTCAGGGGTCTGCCTGCATGGGTTAATCTGGTAATTGTCTTGTATGTTATGGTTATTTATACACAAACTAAATTCCTGTTCTTACTGTTGTTTTTATGCTACGTTTTGTACTGGAGACTATCTGTTAGGAACTGTAATATATCAGGCAATGTATATTCAATGATTAGTCAATATGCCATAGATGGGAACCAACACACCCCCCGAGCCAGTGTAAGATTTAATGACACACAAATTATGAACACTCAATATGAATTTAAAAGTTATTTCACATAATGCCCAAGGGCTGAACTCTCCGATAAATTGGAGGAAAGCCTTTTCATACTATTCTTCATTTCAAGCTGCTATCATATGGTTGCAGGAAAACCACTTCTCAAAGTCATCTTATCCTAAATATCTCCATAAAAAAATACCCATTGGTATGTATAGCAAATGCCAATTCCAAGACTAAGGGGGTTGCAATCTGTTTCAAAGCTGGTCTTTCAATTCAAATTATAGACAAACACAAAGATCCTGGCTCTTAGACTGTGGCTCCACAATACTAAAATTACACTAATCACACACTATGCTCATAACTCTGCTCAATCTAAGTTTTTCAAAAGCTAGTGGCTTTTACCTCAAACTGGTCAGAAGGTCATCTAATAATGGGCAGTGACACTAATGCTATAATAGAAAAATTTTGGGATAGACAAACACATTCCAATGTACCATGCCCCTCAATGCCACCCTCAATAAGTGAAGGTTGTAAAATTGGTAAACTATATAATGTGTTGGTTAGACATATGGAGAGAACTCCATTTAGGAATCAAACAATTCACACATTATTCAGCCCCACATAAACTTTATACAAGAATAGATCACATATGGGTTTCCCAATCGTTGGCCCTTAACCTCAGTCATCTAGAATTCTAACAGTCGCATGATCAGACCATTCCCCAGTCGTGGACAAGGTTAAATTCCTAGATTTACATAAAACATATGATAATTGGCGCCTAAACGAGACTTTACTTAAAAAAGCGGAGGATATCTCTCAATTGGAAGTGGTCCTTAATGACTACTTCACAAATAATAACGGATCAGTGCCTTCCCAAGCCACAATTTGGGAGGACCATAAATCAGTTGTAAGGGGCCATCTGATCCAAATGGGAGTATTTCATAAAAAACTCTGAAATGCCGAAACTGATAGGCTGACTAAGCAATTAAATGATTTGATCACATCACAGACCAAAACCCAGAGAAAGACCTACTGTATCTAGCCAAATACACAAAACTCGGATATCGTTAGATACAGTACTCACCACTAAAGCTCAGAGAGCAAATCAGTGGACCCAACAACATTTTCATATTCATTCTAACAAGCCAAGCAGGTTATTTGCAAGAAGGCTACGTAATAGACTAGATTACACACCAATTTAGAACATAAGAACATCTTCAGGGCAAAAACTTAACTCATCCATCCCATTTATCCCACTTAGCACAGAATATTGTGTCACAGCATCCCATCCAATTAAAGAGTTCACCATTGAAAACAATGGTGTTTTAATATCTCAAATCCAATTAGACAATTTTTTAAGGAACTTCAGCTCCCTAAAAATCAAGGAAGATTTTAAATCCTCCACGGACTCAGAAATTTCTGAAAGTGAAGTCCAATCTGTAATCAAAGCTCTCAAGCTTTCTAAGGCACCGGGCCCTGATGGCCTCACTGCTATTTATTACAAATATTCTCCCACATATTGACACCACACCTTACGAACATGTTTAACCAACTTCTTGTGGGAGATTCCCTGCCACAACAGACTCTCACAGCCAATATTTCCCCTATTCCAAAACCACATACAGATCTCACTGATTGCAAAAACTTCCACCCAATTTCTGTTTTGAACATTGATGTGAAAATTATGGCTAGAATATTGGTAGCGAGACTCAACACAATTCTCCCACATATTATCCATAGAGATCAGGTGGGTTTTGTGAAGGGACACCAGGCTGCTGACGCAATTCGCAGACTTACAATCCTGACAAATCAAGCTAAGGTTCTTAATATCCCAACAATGCTCCTGAAACTAGACATTAAAAAAGCATTTGATTTGGTGGCATGGCCATATATGTATTGTACCCTTAAGGAGTAGGGGTTCGGTAATAAATTTAATAAATGGATTGCAGCATTATACCATAACCCACTAGGTAGGTGTCACGAACGCCGCCCGGAGCAGTTCCAGGAGCTCCGGGCGGCGCGTCCCTCTCCTGCGGCGGCGGATCCAAGATGGCGGCGCCCATAGCCGCCACGTGTCTTCAGCGCCGGCCGTGACGTCATCGCGCCGCGCCAGATGCGCAATGGCGCCAAATTCAAAGATAAAGGGACGCCAGAGACCCAGGTTCAATGCCCGAGAATAGCTCAACCTAGCTATTGTGTTCCTGGGTCTCTTAGCCTTATATCTTTGTTCTGAACTCTTGCCATTGACCCTTGCCTGTTCCTGGACTTTGAAACCTTGCTGCCTGCCATTGGAACCCCTGCCTGGACCTAACTTCGTTATTGGACTTTCCCTGTATTGTACCTTGCCTAGACTCGCTGGATAGGACTTCCTCCTTGATCCTCACTTCACCCCCCTCGTGGGAGCCGGAGGCCCCCGCTGACAGTAGGATTACTATTGGTCCCAACTCATCACCCACCTTCCCAATCACCCGTGGAACTAGACAGGGATGCCCCCTTTCCCCACTCCTGTTCGACTTGATGATCGAGCCACTGGCAATAGCGATTCGATCAGACCCTAATATTCCCGGGTTAAAAATAGCGCCCAACGTACACACCCTAAGCCTATTCGCAGATGACGTAATGGCACTGATCACACGTCCCCTTACATCCCTCCCAAATCTCTTCAGATCACTACAGACATGTGGGTCTCTTTCTGGAGACCTGCTCAATCATTCCGATAGTGGACATCCAAAAAATTAACAAGAATTGCTAATCTATATTGGCCCATGCTCTGTCCCGTACCTAAGAGAAACATACAACCTTCCAGACTCTGAGCTCTTCAGAGCTACCCAACTTCTCCACTGGGTCACCGAAAGATGGAAACAGGTAGAACCAGACAAACCATCCTAAACTTTCTTTGAAAGGTGGTGCCACAATGAATCTATCCCTCCTAAATCGCTGTCATTACTCTACCGTAACATGATATCTCCTAAGGAGGCCACTAACTTGGGATATATAAAATTATGGGAAAAAGACCTGGGAAGCACAATATCAGAGGAGATGGTATAGAACATGGTCAAACCTGAAACACAGTTCAGCTAACACAATATTAACTGAGGCAGGATATTAGGTACTCATGAGATGGTACTTAACACTGGTAAAATTATCAAAGATCTATCATATTTCTAATGATCACTGCTTTCGAGGATGCAAAATCCCAAGTTCAATGGGACACATCTGGTGGCTATGCCCACGAGTGGTGCGCTTCTGGGTGCGAGTGTTCCAACTGATTCATTCTGTCCTCCAGCTAAACCTACGAAAGAACCCATATGTGGCCCTGATGGGACTACCACCAAACGAAGTTCCGTTTCTAAAATGTAAACTGCTTAATCATATATTTCTAGCAGCCAGGCAAACTATAGCCAAATGCTGGAAATCTCCAAACATAAATTACAATATGTTCAAAAACAAAATAGATTGGATTTATGTTAATGAAATATGAACAGGGCAAGCAATGGATAGGGCATCAATAATTCAGAAAATATGGGAACCATGGGTCAAATATAGGTCTATAGATTCTCCCCCCTTGTGAACCCATCAGGCATACAAAGGTTGTATCTAAAATACACATTACTCAATTATACGAAACAAGACAAACAGTCTTCTTTTTTGTTTGATCACTTTGAATGTTTTTTGTATACCAAACAATAATGGTTAATGTTACAGAGATGTTAAATACTCACACAAGGTAACTAGCATGCTATTAAAGAATATTAGTAAGGTACCTTCATTATGGTAATGTGAAACAAATGTAAACATATATCTTTCCCTTATGGTTTAGATATTATACATATGTGTTGGCATAACAAGCACTAAAGGTAAAACGAACTGAGCTGTGAATCAAGTAAAGAAGGTAATATAACATAAAGGTAATCTCGGCACTAAAGTACAGTACTTGGATACAAAACTTTATAGAACATACACTAAACACATTAATGTCAATTCATTATGGCACCATAATGTTCAGTAACGGTCAGAAGTAACAGAATATTTTCAAATTATCTCCATTATTCTAAAGGAAAATTTACAAAAATGTATGCTTTTGTGATTGTTCATTAAAATAAAAATATTTAAAAGAAAAATTGCAAGTTTTGTAGTTCATATTTCAACATCTGTTGAGCTTAATGGTATTAGATGAATATGGGATAGGTATAATAAAAAAAAATTCACAATTATAATACAATTATAATAGAAAAAAACTCAAACCTAGCCTCACATGAGTCTGTTCTGTGGTTCTTGGTGTGCTCCATTTGAATGCATAGAGTAAAGGAAAATAATTTACAAGTACAAAACCATGACAACCAATCACCAGTCACTTCATACATCATATTTGTTACATTATTCTTTCTAGTGGCCTCCTATGGCCAACAGCAGGCAGGGGATTTTTCTTGCAAAAAAATAAGAAAACAATCAAAAACAGAATATCATATTTAATTATCTTATTATGTTTCCTTATCTTGCTAGTTTCTGAACAATCATGTTTTAAGGCAATTATTAGATAAGAACCACTTATAATGACTAATGGTATGCTTTACACATGGCTATAATTCTGTAATTGGGAAGAGGAAAATTAAATATATTTCCATTGTACAATTTGGAAAAGTGACCAAAAAAGGGAACAAAACTTAAAAAAATGAGTACTTTCTCATGATTATGTTTTAAAAATTAACATTGTTATGGTTATGTAATAAAAGACTAAATTTGCCCATGTGCAGTGACCCATAGCAACCAATATTTTGCATTAGCTCTCATTGCCAAGAAGTGGAACACATTTAAAACATTATATAGACAAACTTAGTGGACATCTAATTATTCACTTTCTGAAGGAGCTGCATTTGAACATGTCTGAATTTCTTCAGTTTATTAGTTTCCCTTGTCAGGTACGTATATTCTAACCCTGCCAAGAGTGTCACAGCTTGATCACTTAGGCTGACATCTGTTAAATGAAATGACCTTAACCCTGCAGTCATTATCCCGGATGTTTCTTTTATAAGGGTTCTATTCTGAATTGCCCTCAACAGAGCATGTTAAATAATTTGAAACATTAATATTACAATACCTTTGAATTTAAAAATTTTTATTACCCTGTAGAGCATATTTTTCCTTCTAACTTGTAAAACTGAAGGTCCTGTCGCCAATGTAAACTAGTTATGAGTAACACATCCACTGGCATCAGAACAACAGGATGTTATCTCTTGTCCTTCACAGTATAGTGTATATATTCTGTGCTGTATTTAATTTGCAAATATCCAGGGACCATTTATTTAAAACAGCAGTAGTCACTTGTGTGTGTGGGAAGAGAAATACAGCATGACATCAAGTACTATTATCAAAGTAAAGTATAGCACACAGCTGTCATATCTGACAAATGCATTGTTGATGTATTAAACACTCAGCAAAGTAGTAGTCCACAATGAC
Organism: Xenopus borealis; assembly: GCA_024363595.1. NCBI lineage: Eukaryota > Metazoa > Chordata > Amphibia > Anura > Pipidae > Xenopus > Xenopus borealis. Next base: position 93,526,417 of record CM044440.1, read on the forward strand.
AAGAATTATTCAACCCTTTCTCTTTAGGCATGTGGCACAAAGGTTTTTTTTACGAGCTGAAGCCTAACAGAGAGAAGAACACAACTATCATTCCAGTGCCAAAAAGTCTGTTACATGCCTAAATGATTATTGCCCCATTGCACTTACACCAATGAAGTGATTTGAAAGGGCAATCATGCCACATATTAAAAGTATGCTTCCTGATTCATTAGATCCCCTTCAGTTTGCTTATTGTTAAAAAGTGTTCCAGTGATGATGCTATTTTAACTGCCCTCCATTTGTCTCTGTCACATTTAGAGGAAAAAAAAAATATTTATTGATTATAGTTCTGCTTTCAACAGAAGTCAATTGGTAAGCTTCAGGAATTGGATTAAGTATCTCACTCTGTAACTGGATTTTAGACTTTCTCACAGCATGTGAGGTGTCATTTTATAGAGGAGTTATTGAGAGTATACTGATAAACTCTTTATGGTGTGGTATGGAAATTGCAGTGGTACTGATTGCAGGAGGCTGTAAAAGATTGTGAAACAGGAGAGATTATTGTTGAGACTCTACCATCAATTCAAGATGTTTTAATAAATGGTGTGCTAGTAAGGTAACCAGCATTGCAGCAGTCCCATTACATCCTTTCTGCAATTTTTTTGATCTCCTGCCATGTGGCAGGAAGTATTGTAGCATTTGTGCTTGCACAGCTAGGTTTTTTAGTACAGGTATAGGATTCATTACCCGGAAACGCATTATCCAAAAAGTTCCGAACTATGGGATGGCTGTCTCCCATAGTCTTCATTATAATCAAATAATTCAAATCTTTAATTGTGATTCCCATTTTCTCTGTAATAATAAACCAGTACCTTGCACTCGATTCAAACTAAGATATAATTAATATTTACTGAAGGCAAAACAAGCCTAATGGGCTTATTTAATTTTACATGATTTTTTAGTAGATTTAAGGTACAGAGATCCAAAAAGAGCTCTTATCCACAAAACCAAAGGTCCTGATAATGGGTAACGATACAAATATTTTAATCTTGTGGTGACGACATTACAGTAATTGGTATTTTTAAGTCTAGATAGATAAAGGGGAAAAGAGATGGTTGTGGGGAACTTGTTCACTGTACATGTATTATAGTGATAGTGCATTATCCCTAAGATACACTGTAGAAGTGCATTGAAAGAAGACAGTTTTTTGTTTTTCTGTATATAGTTTTATTTGTTGCTGTATAGGTTTTATCATATTGTGCTTATTGCTTATTGCAGTATATGCTCTGCGAACAAGTAACTGGAGCACAGTGTGAAGGGAGATATATTTCCCCTAGGTTCATATCTTACTCCCATATGTACAGCAGTCCTGAATGGGTTAATTCCCATAGAAAGTCTCACCTGGGGAATAATTAGCAGGCTAGATCGGCTAGCTGCTAGAGAGGGGAGTTGCTCAGAGTAAGATTGAGCTACAGACTGAGATGGCTGAGGACCTGAGGGTAGTCATTTGAAGTGGTTGTTTGTTTTCCCCACAGGAAAAGGACATTGAAAAGGTGCTGTGACTTTGGGGGAATTGTACTTGTGTGTTTGGCCAGGGAATCCCAGTAGGGGACTGGTAGTAGAGGGAGAAACAACCCTGTTTATTAGTTAGAGCCCAAGTGTGGCCAGGATTTGTTTTGTTTTATGCTGCTTTGAGTCTTTATATGTGAACAATAAATGGAATTTGCCCTTTTAAAGAGCCGTCTTGTCATCTGATCCTGCTCACATATGTAATAATATATCTCTGTGTGTGGGGGGGTAATATGTGAGAGGTTATGGTTATATATAAGTGGATGTGTGTATGGCTGGGAGCAGGGAGGGAAAAAATATGGTAGCTTTGTTGACTTGACTTATACCTGAGCAGTAACTCATAGCAATGGCTAAAAATGTTGGTTTCACTGTTTTACATTGTTCAAACATATGCCATGTAAACAAATTACAGGGTTTGCAACCACATTCAGCTGTTTCTCTGCTAAAAAAAAACAGTGCAGAATATGATTTATTTGCCTTATGTGTGTCATTGCTCTTAGAAGTAGAACGCATTCCTCCCAGCAAGACAAGTTACTGCCTAAGAACTTATATTATTACTCATTATTTTTATTACTCATGAAAAGTGATGAGTGCATATTTTCACCTGAGACAGATTTACAGTGAATTGAACCTAAAACTACAACTTGCATTTCGTTTTGCTGGGAAAAAACATGTAAGAAAAAACATCCATTGACTCCAATACACTTGGTCCCAGAAAAATGCAGAGGAATAAATAGTGAAAGTGAAGAGGTGTGTGAATATTTGCTAGTGGACACTGTAAAGGGTCTTCAGCAGCTGCAGCTTGTAGATCATAGGTGTCTATCTCTAGTCATTTAGCAGTGGTCACGGAGCCTTGCGGTGATTCAATTCAAGGGTGGAAGGTACACTTTCTTTGCTCATTATGTAAGGTCGATCCAGAGGGGTGCAAAATGGTCATACAGATAAAATTCCAACATGTTTATTTGCTTTGTAGTTGCTAATGCATTTGGTAGGAGAGGGTTGGACATCTTTTTCCTGCAGTCATACAGTCATACTGAAAGCTTTAGGCACGAAGGCCTCTGACTCCATTTTAAGAGGTCATGCTGTGGCCACTGATTTACTTCTGTCTGGCAGTCCGAGGTAATAAGAAGAGTATATAGTTGGGTAATTTACTCTTTTTCACTTTAGGGTTACAATCAGGCTTCTAATAGGTCTCGATATGCTGCAGGGCAGTATGCAAATCGCCAAGTCCCCCTGAAGCTCTGTGCAGCATGTCTTACCCTTATAGATGCTCAAACCAGTAGCCCGGACTGGACATTATTTACATTTATTTATATAACGTCCTAGATAGGGATGGCGCGAACATCGGCTGTTCGCGCTCGCCGGAAATTCGCGAACGTCGCGCGACGTTCGCCA
>CM044440.1:93533508-93545075 GCA_024363595.1 Xenopus borealis
TAAAGTTCGCCTTCCCATTGAAGTCTATGGGGTTCGCGAACCGTTCGCGCCATCCCTAGTCCTAGAATGAAAGAATGGATTTTCACTCTGTAGACATCCCCAACAGCTAATCTTTGCATCAATGATGAACTATCACAACCTTTTCATATCTAAAATGGAATCCGTGAAGGAATCCCCCATTCCTCTTTGTTTTGTCAACTGGAAGTTTTCCAAGCAAAATCCAAAATAATCTGGATATCCATGGCATCAGTATACAGGTCTGAGAGAACTCAAATTAGCAGAATATGCAGTTGATTTGCTGTTCTTCCTTCGGGAATCTAGGATTACCCTCCCAAATTTATTGACAGAGCTAAATAATTTCAGTGCAGTTAGCAACTTTTAAGTTAACTTAACATAATCAGTTTCCCCGAACATCTCTATTTCTTCTGTCATTTTTGCTATTACATATTTAGGATTTCCTAATCCTTAGCATACTGTTGCTAAAAACTACTTAGACCACCTTAACTCTTTTAAGTTTTTAAGTCAAACAAAACACTGTCATGGTCAGGCGGAATCATTAAATAAATTAAAGATGAATATACCACCTTTCTTTCTTTATATTTCCCAAGTTATCCCCCTCCCAAACATATTTTTCAAACATTAAACACAATAACCAGAAAATTTGTATGGGCTGACAAAACCCCAGGCTATCAAGATCTACAGTAAGTGCTTTTAAGATAAATGGAGGGCTTAGCCTCCCAGACTGGGAAGGATACCATAAGGCCACAATTTAATGTTTTCCTTTCAAATTAAATCTAAATTGTGAAGAAGATTGGAACAGGAGTCATCTTCCAGTCCTTTAAGGGCTGCTCCCTGGTTGTCCCCAGGGGAGAGGATAAAACAGATTTTAAACTAGGGGAAGATTTATCCAGGGTCGAATAAAAAATTTGAAGTAAAAAAGTTATAATAGTCCAAATCCGTTCGAATTTGCAAAAAATTAGGAAATTGAAAATTTATCATGTACTGTCTCTTTAAAAATTCAAATAAGACCATTCACCATAAAACCTGTTGAATTGCTGTTTAAGCTTATAGGGGTCCTCCTAGAACCTATTCAGAGTCAATTGGTGGACTGATTGAATACACTGTTACTTCGATTGGGATGATTCACATTAGAATGAAAATGGCCTATTCATCCCGAAAAAAACCTTAATTTTTTTAAAAATAAATTTCAATTGGTCTTTATTACTTCGAATTTAAAAAAAAACTCCAACTACTTTGAAATTTGACCCTTGATAAATCTGCCCCTAGATGTTTGGGTCACACTAGTTAAGACAGAGAAATGGATTAACTCACCTACCCCACTCTTTCCCGTTATCAGTAATCCTGCATTCACCCCAGGCCTAGATTTAGAAAAAGCAGGGCCAGCAGGCAGCGACCCTTCAGTTTTGCTGGCTATATCGTCTGAAATGGTCTTTTTAGTTGATGGACACATCGTACATTTAAATGATTATTTTGAGACAATCATGGTCTCACGATTACTATTGGATCTTTTAAAAATCTTTAAGTCTATGGCCAGCTTTAGAGAGATTTAAATACAGACAAATTCAACATTTTATCCATCCAACATTCCCACCACACAATAATAGACCAGATCTTACAAAAATAGAACACATATGGGCCCAAATGGACCCCTCCTCCCAAGAGGGCAATTCCCTATTTTACATACATAACTCATGCATCTCAAACTTAGTCCTTCCTCCTTCTTTAATTAAAAATGGGGGAAAAAACAGAAATATCAACATAGCTGAAAAACAATGGCTAAAAATCAAGTAATTCAAATCCTCTCACTGTGCCAAAATACAGGAGCTCAATATCACACTATAAGGTATAGATACCCAAAGAAAATCAATAAAGTATACGCTGCAGTTTCGTCTATTTGTTGGAGGTGCCAGAAAAATCCAGGCACCCTCACACATATACAGTATTCTGGAACTGCAGTATCTTGAATACTTACTGGTCTGCTGTTCGCAACACCATTGAAATAGTTACCAATATTGAGATTCCAGACACCTTATGCCTTCACTCTTTGATAAACATACCCCTATGAAAGCAACTAGAAGGCCCAGAGACTTAGGGGTATATTTATCAAAGAGTGAAGTTAAGAGTGAAGTTCCGCCACTAGAGGGAAATTCAGCTGCTCACCATTCATTTCTATGGGATTTTGAAAGGCGTATTTATCAAAGGGTGAACTTTCACTTCACCCATTGATAAATAGGCCATTCAAAATCCAATAGGAATGAATGGAGAGCAGCGGAATCTCCCTCTTGTGGCGGAACTTCACTTTTTGATAAATTTACCCCTTATTCCTTATTCAGAATGAAGGTTTGCTGCCTCATAGAGATTCAATTGGCAACATGTTAGGGGCTGATTTAAGAATTTCACATGAAATGATCGAATTCGATTGTACTAATTTTTTGGGTAATCGTAAAGTGAAATTTGGCCTCTTCAATCACCGAATAGATCGAATGATCGTATATTCGATAATTCAATCATTCGATGATTGAAGGAATCAAAGTTTTAAATTTATTCGACTGCCTACTTCGGCAGATAGAACCTACCGAATTGCAATAGAAGCATATGTGAAGCTCCCCATAGGCTTCAGAGACTGTCAGGCTCAAATACCATTCGTACAATCGGAGCGTTCGAATCGTACAAATTTTTCAGCCTTTTTTTTTCAGATTTTTTTCGTGAAATTGAACGGTATACGATCATATGAATTCATCGAGAAATAGTATTGCAAACAAAATGATAGTCGAATACTTATCGAATTGCGAATTTGGTCGAGCTAATTATGGGAAATAATAGTAAATTTGCCCCCAAGTGTTGGAACAGCAATTACACCTTCCAGCTTATATTATTATGAAGCATTCATATGGTCACCCAGACAAGAATATGCAACATGCTGTTTACTCATCCCCAAGTTTAGTGTCCACTTACCTCTCCCCATATCTCTTTTCTCTCCCTTTCCCCCTTCTCAGAACCCCCATTCTACATGGTTTCACTGTCTACTGGCACATTAACACAGCCTCCTTATCCTGAGAAGTAACAGCAATTAAATATTCTGTATGAAAGATCTTTTGAGTAATAGCACAGGTTACTATGCTTATGAACCTTCGGTTTTCCACACCATTCTTTTCCTTATGTCCTACTGTATGCATGAAGAAAATGCTATGTGTATGTAATTCTTAATGTCATAACTGCAGAGACAGTAGGGGTCATTTATGAACACTGGGCAAATTTGCCCATGGGCAGTAACCCATAGCAACCAATCAGATTGCTGCATTCATTGTTGTACTTGCAGCTGGCTTCAAAAAGCTAATCACTTATTGGTTGCTATAGGTAACTGCCCATGGGCAAATTTGCCAAGTGTTCATAAATGAGCCCCAGTGTCTTTTGTATAAAAATAAAACTCAAAAATCATTATGCAAAAAAATTACTTCAGTGCATTTCGAACAAGAAAAATGCAGAGGGTAAAAAGGTACTTGTAGCCACTGCATTTAAAGTGTGAAAAACTGCCTGTGACACGTGTATCAAATTAATTTGACATAAAAAAATGTACTTTGATGCAAATGCATTTGGTGGAACAAAAATACAGTGAAAAAATGTCCATTCACTAGTGACGGGCGAATCTGGGGTGTTTCGCTTCGCCAAAAGTTACACTTCGCGAAAAATGGATGCGGGCATACATTTTTGGATGCCGGCACCTATTAACGCTTTGCCGAAACATAGCAAAATTCACAAAATGTTTTTGAATGTGGGCGTCCAGAAACGAGACACGGGGAAATTTTTAGCAGGCAAACATTTTCTGGTGTTTTGTGATTTTATTCGCCTGCGGCGAAACACGGGTGTTTGCTGCGAATTCGCCACAGACTAATAAATTCGCCCATCATTACCAATCACTCCAAATCATTTGGTGCAAGAAAATACTGCTCATTTACTTTAATGCATTTTGTAGTACTTAGCAATTATTAATTTAAGAACATTGTCCACTCTGGGTAGGGGTTATATAATTTTTATTATTCTATTAAAACAAAATCGACAACTCCCATCCACAATTTTACCTTATCAATAAAATAACTAGAAACATTTGGTGCAGGAATCATGACAAAAATTCTAACCATAGAAATTTTTCAGATTTCATGCCCAAAAACTATGAATTTTTCAGACTATCGCCAAAAAGTCTCAAATTATTGTATTTTTAATTAAAGATATCATGATATCTTCCAACTGTAAAAGAGACATGTGCCATTGACTTCTACATGACCAGGCTTGAGATAGAGTATTTTCAGACATGGACTTTTAATAGCCTCCTCTCAGCCTGCATAATAACTTACTCCACTTTCAACAAAACATTTAACAGTGTGGTATGTCTCATTTCCCAGGAAAATCTGAGTAGTAGGGTTTTTTCTGAACAAAGATTTTTAGTGAAGCAGTATTCAGGTGTATGAAATGAAATCAAATGTGAAAAACTAGCTGTGCGACAATTGGGTACTCTTTTGCAAGTTGTTCTTCTCTCGTCTAAAGAGTGACAGCATGGGATCCTCAAGGCAACTCTCAAAACATCTGAAAACAAAGATTGTTCAGTATCATGGTTAAGGAGAAGGCTACAAAAAGATATATCAGAGGTTTAAACTGTTAGTTTCAACTGTAAGGAATATAATCCAGAAATGGAAGGCCACAGACACAGTCGCTGTAAAACCCAGGTCTGCCAGGCCAAGAAAAATACAGGAGCAGCATAGCAGGATTCTGAGAATATTTACAGATAACTCAAAGATCACCTCCAAAGAGCTACTAGAACATCCTGGTGTATCTGTGCATTGTTCTATAATTCAGTGCATTTTGCAAAAAGAACATCTGTATGGTAGGGTGATGAGAAAGAAGCCCTTTCTGCACTCACTCCACAAACTGTTGCTTGTTGTAAGCAAAACTCATTTAGACAAGCCACAGTCATTTTGGAACAAAGTGCTTTGGACAGATGAGACCAAAATTTATTTGGTCAGCAAAAAGTGCTCTGCATGACAGAAGAAGAAAACTATATTCCAAGAAAAACACCTGCTACCTACTTTGAAATTTGGTGGAGGTTCCATCATGTTGTGGTGCTGTGTGGCTAGTTCGGGGACTGGGTCCTTGTTAAAGTCAAGGGTCGGATGAATTCAATCCAATATCCACAAATTCTTCAGAATAATGTTCAGGCATCAGTCACAAAGTTGAAGTTACATTGCAGGGGTTGAATATTCCAAAAAGACAATGACCCTAAACACTTTGAAATCTTTGAGGCATTTATGAAGAGGGAGAAGTACAATATTCTGAAATGGCCTTCACAGTCATTGAAAATCTATGGGTTTGAATCAGGCTGTCCATGCTTGGCAGCCATCACATTTAATTGAACTGGAGAGATTTTGTATGGACAAATGGTCAAAAATACTGCCATCCAGAATCCAGACACTCATCAAAGACTATAGGAGGTGTCTAGTGGCTGCTTCATTTTCAAAAGAAGGCTCCACTAAGTATTGATGTAATATCTCTGTTGGGGTGCCCAAATGTATGCACCTGTTTCCACAAGGCATGTTATATATTAAAAGGAAGTTGCTACTCTGAAAGCTCAGCCAATAACAAAACTCCAAAATAACAAAACTCCAAACAGATAAGAGGGGTTCCGAAACTTTTTCATATGACTGTAAATCTCAAAATATTTGAGTTTTTCTCCTTTACAACTCTGATCATGTAAATGTGTGGTTTAGTAAATAAACCCCTAGGAGTAAAGGGTCTAATGTAACCAATGGTTTAGTGAGGAATACGCAGTTATGGATAAGCTACCAAAAATGCAAATAAAAGCAAATTATAGAAACATTTTTTTACAAAATGTTATGGCAGACCCTCACCGAATGTATAAAATGGTATCTCCAACAGAGTACCAGCCACGTCCTGCAGCAAATCTTCAAAATCAGCTTATAAAATAAACTCTGGAGAACCGTATCTTATAATCTGTATAAAAAATTACTCTCAAAGTATTTTGATTTTTATTTCTTTAAAAATATAGATGAATGTTTGCTCTCACCATAAACATGACATCTGCTACATAGGGTAAAATATATTTCAGTTTTTCATTTAAAATAAGTTTGTGAACAGCAATCATCATTAATATAATGAATTTTTTAATCAGATGGAGAGTTTTGTAAGATAAATGTAAAAACGAAAATGAGTCTGATCATAAAAGCAATGTAATGCCATTTACTTGACAAATTGAAAGGACAGATGGGATGGAGGCTGAGCAGAACACTTGCGCAAGTCATTATGATTTGTTGAAATTCCAGTTAGAATGCAATCCTTAATATATTATTGAAAAACAAATCTGTTAAAGCAAGCCTAGTATTTTCATAAAATATGATAACATTTTAGAGGAGAAGGATTTTTATTACACAGACTAAAAATTCACATTCATATATAGATGCTGTAGGTACATCAAAATCATTCTTTGTTTTACATAATACCATGTGAGAAGACAAGATTTTGTCCAATGTGTTTATCACAGTCCTTTCATAACTGTGTCCCAAATTATGAATTTTTACATATTGAAAAAAAGCATAATTCTTAGCAACATGGCAATATACAGAAATCTACATTATTCATTTTTTGTTTATTTGTAAATTTATACAATTCAAAAATTTCAAGTTACCATGATCCGTGAAAGAATGGAAATAGTGTTAGTTCCTCTCCAGGTATTTTAATCAGTGCTGAAAATGCAGACAGGTACAACTGTTTATAACACATTTTTGGGTAGAGGACCCCCTTTAATAAAACCTGCTTATGTAGTTAGCTGGTTTGTACAAGCTGACATCTTACTTCCCTATTCCAGGCATCTCTAGTTTTGATGGAATCAATCTTGTGCCTGGTCAGTAGAGTAAAGTAATATTTCCTCAAGTCTTCAGAGGGATGCCTAGGGTAACTAAGATGGTGGAGTGGGTGCTGTGTTACTACTTTTGTTAGCGCTAAAGATTGTGGCACTGAGCTTCTGTTGTTGCTCTCTTTTTGCAACATCCCCACTGCTCTTTTGCTCAACATGTTATACTGTAGCATAGCAAGCTTTAACATGACAACAGGAAACTATATTTCTGCATTGCATAATTAAAAAAAAAAATCTTGTATGTTTTGTATAGTTCTATATTTTTGGTTCAAATTGGATGCCTTGGTCTGTACAAACAATGCACTTATGCAGTTCACTCACATTGTTTGCCAGTTATATCTGCTTTAACCTGTTAAAAATGTATTTAACCCTTGAAGTGCCAGCAGAATTTCACATTTTGGTTAACCGAAATGCCAGCCGTTTTTGAAACATTTGTGCTCTCTCAGTTTAGGGGCATTTTTTTTTTGGGAGAAACTAAGCTTTCTAAATCTGTACAGCAAAAACTCTCGGCAGTATATTACCAAATTTTGAAAGGCAGAAAATGGTGTACTTTACATTCCAAGGCCAAAAAATCCTGAAGCAGTAGGTTTACCCCAGAAAACTGTATTTTTTGAAAAGCACACATTCTGCTGATTCCAAAATGGGTAACTGTCTCTCTACTCCTAACTACCAAACATCAAAGCTTGTACGTAGCGTTTTTTTATAAAAATGCATCAAAATTTTGAAGAATTACTTCAAAGGATTTATTTTGCTGCTCTGCATATCCCACACTGTATTAGGTACCAAGAAAAAGCACCCTGAATATGATTGCCAGGAGTCCACTGAACAGTTTGCCCAATGTGCATAGGTTTACCAAGGTATCTGGCATTTAGAGACCCCAGTATGAAATTAGTGCATCCAGATTGTCCAGGACTGTATTTCAGCTAATGAAAAATAAACATATTGACAGCTTTTTTGTGTAAAAACACAGAAATATAGGCTGAACATTTTGGTGAAAATTGCCTCAAAGCTTCAACTTTCCAGCATTATATCGCCTGTGTATAGCTACATACCAAGAAAAAACACCCTAAATATGGTTGCTAGGGGTCCTCCAAACAGTTTGGTGCCTATTGTGAATAGGTTTACTAAAGTATTTTGGCATTTAAAGGCCCAAAAATGAAGTGAGCACATACAAACAGTCCTGTGGGTAACTTCAACACATTGACTGCTTTTTTTAGTATATTAGCAAATACAGTATACTATTCACAATGGCAATAAAACATTTTATTCAGGCAAAACAACACCTAATGCAGTAAGAAAAATAAAAAAAGCTATAAAATTGTGTGTGTGTACACTAGGGAAAGTGTGACTGTGTGTGTGTTGTGAATGTGTGAAACCCCCCTGATCTCCCCCCCCCAAAAAATGTATGCGTAAATCTACGTGTTATAATGTAAATTGTGTGTGTGTGTTGCACTAGCCTGCATGTTGGGCTGGCTGAAGATCATTGCAAAAGGAGCAGGAGGGTCCGTGATTAGGGATGGCGCGAACAGTTCGCCGGCGAACTTGTTCGCGCGAACATCCGCTGTTCGCGCTCGCCAGAAGTTCGCGAACGTCGCGCGACGTTCGCATTTTGGGTTCGCGTCAATTTGGCGCTTTTTTTTTTGCCGCATTTTTTTGCCCTCTCACCCCAGACCAGCAGATACATGGCAGCCAATAAGGAAGATCTCCCTGGACCACCCCCACACACCCCCTGGACTAAAAAAAAAAATGTGCATACCTCCCAAGTCCCAACTGTCCCTCTTTTGCGAGCTCAACCCTCTGTCCCTCATTTGTACTGGAAAGACCCTTTTTTTGGAGGACCCTCTTTAACTGGAAAGACCCTCACTGAACAGCCAGAAAAAGAAGCAAAGATTTGAACTTGGCTTTTGGCAGAGAGTCCAGAACAGCGTCCAGAACAGCTAACAGGTGCAGGTAAGATACTTTGTAACACTTTTGACATAAGAAAATAATGGATTTTTCTTTTCCCTTTATCCCCCTCTGGCATGCCACTGTCCAGGTCGTTGCACCCTTTAAACAACTTTAAAATCATTTTTCTGGCCAGAAATGTCTTTTTTAGCTTTTAAAGTTCGCCTTCCCATTGAAGTCTATGGGGTTCGCGACGTTCGCGAACTGTTCGCGCGTTTGTCGCAAGTTCGCGAACGCGTCCGCAAACTTTTTTGCGGCGGTTCGCGCCATCCCTATCCGTGATGCTGAAGCGTCCATCCATGCGACGATCTGGTAAGTTGGGGCTCATTATCTAGAGGCGGGGGAATGAGCAGATAGCAAAGGTGCGGCTTTAGAAGCCGATCCTTCGCTTCCAGGGAGGAAAATGCTGCAGATTGAAGAATCTACGATCTGTGGCATTTCAAGAGACTTTGACACAGAACGTAGATTCTAGGATCTATGGCATTTAGAGGGTTAAATGTCTACGAAAATGTAATAAAGAACCCCTTTGATTCCTTAAAATGTAAACATGAGACATACAGACCATAAAATGAACAAGGAAGAACTAAAACGTTGTTATATTTTCTTTTTAAGCTCCCAAAGCACTGCAGAGAACACCAGGTCAGGAATCATATATTTTCTCAGTATCTTACATTTATTTTCCCACTGAGCTGTCAAGCTATCTCATGCTGTGATTGTAAAACACAATGTATGACAGCGTAACAATGGCTACTATGCTTATCCATCCTAGGAAGGCTGGAAGAACCTTTGCTTATATAATGGCAAATCAAGTCATTAGACAGAACTTGTAATAATTATTCTACATACATTTTGCTTAATACTGTATTTCTTAAAGTTTTTTCATCAAGGAAAAAGGTGGAGGGGTAATACTTTAAACAGTAGGGGCAGGCCAAGGGGTAGGCAGAGTAGGCACATGCCAAAGGTGAAAAGCTGGGCAGGGATGCCAGGCATGTACCTGCTCTGTAACTTACACTGTGTCTAGTCCAGTCACTCCCCTTTGTCTTCTGGTGCCTATGCACATGCCAATTGGCGCTTCATGCATGCGCAAACTCAGCTGGTGCAGCTGCTGGCCAGGTTGCCTAGGGCGCCTGACTGGTGTGGCCCTGGTTTGGCTATAATATAAATTACTGACAAATCCACAGTGATTGGCATACAAAGACACATTTTTGTGCCTTTTATGTGACAAACATTGCTGCCAAGGCTTGTACACATGTGACCTCTTAGGCAAAAACCAATTTTTTTTGTATAAAAACGTCAGGTCGCTAGACAAAAGTTGTAAAGTTAATCTGATAAAGCTAATTTACATTTCAAACTACAAATCATACACACATACATCATTATTATTATTAATTATCAACATGTATTTATATAGTGCCAACATATTTCGTAACACTGAACATCTATGATTTAAACAAGGGTTCAAGTCCTTAATTTAAAGATATTCTAAACTAGTCATTTGGGTTTTCACCTTCAGGAAGATTGCAGGGACCAATATATACCAGGGTTCCACCTGAAATAAAAAGAATGTTTACTGTACGCATGGTAATTATAAAAGATCTAATATAACACTAATACTTAATACAAGTACGTATACATATTGTGAAACGCATATATTATACTCTATAAATACTTCAAGGCACAACAAAAAGAAAAGAAGAATAAAATCATTCAACAGAAGGGATGCAAAAGTAATATTTCTTCTGATAATACAAAGAGTTGTTTACAAAGCTCTCCATCAAAAGGACATGCTTTTTTCTCAGGAAGCATTTCTGTCTATGGTCTGACTGCACTGTGCACCTTGCCTTAGTAAAAAAAAATCCAGCATGATGTGCTGAAATCTGACTTGCACATCAAAATGATACAGTCAGTAGGGGACTGGTAGCACTGGCCAAACGGAAAGACACACACATGACAGCTTTAACCCTTTCACTGCCAGCCATTTTGTCCAAATGCGAACATCTACTGCCAAGCAGTTTTTAGACATTTTGTACTCTTTCATTTTAAGGGCCTTTTCTGGGGCAGTCTTTTAGATTACTCAGGAAAACAATATTTTTTTTTTCAGGACAACCTGAACTTTCAGAATATGCATGAATTTTGGTGTAATTTTACTTCTGTAAAAAATATAGGCTTCTAAGTGTCTAATAAAATAAAAAAAATCATGTTTCACAAAGAACAATCACATATTTCAGAAACATCATTTATGTTATGTCCAAGAAAACACTCGATTTGGAAAGGTCTATGTCTCCTGAACATAAAAATACCAAATACATATAGTTTTATGGAGATTTCACACTTGTATTGATCAAAATCTACAAGCAGTACACTACCAGATTTCCAAAGCACCGCTGCCCAAACGGACTACTGATATCAAGGCCAAACATTCCACTAACAGTAGATTTACCCTAGAAAACTACCCATTGTTAGAAAGAGCAGACTCTGGTGAATAAAAAATGGGTAAATATATCTTTGTACTCCAAACTACCAAGTTGCAATTGTTTCCTAAATTTATAATGTTTTATTGAAATTGGTGATTTTTTTTAAAAAAATGACTCAAAGCTTCCTCTACAGCATCATATCTCCAAAACATCATTGGGTATCAATGTAAAACACCCCAAATATGAAAGCCTGGGGTCCACTGAAC
>CM044440.1:93549337-93562679 GCA_024363595.1 Xenopus borealis
ATTTCCACCCTGCAGCATCCTATTTCCACACATACTTTGAGGTATCAAGATAAATCACCCGAAATATGAAAGCCTAGGGTCCTCTAAACAGTTTGATGGCTAATATGTATAGGTGTACCCAAGCACGCGGCATATAGAAGCCCTAAAACGAAGACCCCCCATATGGTCAGTCATTTCAGGTACTGCCAAATCAACAGATTTACATCATTTTGAGGGGGGAAAAGCTAGAAAAAAGTAAGTTCACTCCCAAAAACCATACATTTTCAGAAAGTACACATTCCCCCGAATACAAATTGGGTATGCATGTCTTTCTATTTCAAAGCACCAAGCCACAAACCTTTCCTAAATTTGGCGATAAAGGCTGCTGTTTTTACATTTCTGAAAATCGACTAAAATTATTGCAATTGGGCACATTTATCTCACGCAATTTCTTACATACAATTATAAAACACCCTAAATATTGACGCCAAGGGTCTACGGAACAGTTTGATTCCCAGTAGGCATAGATGTACCAGAGCAGCTGGCATGTGCGGAACCCAAATAAAAATAGTGCATATGAATTTTCTCCGCTGCCGATTCGCCTTCTGTGAACAAAGACCTGTGACTGAGCATTGTCTGCCAAAAGACCCTCCTAACAGCACAAAGACCCCCCAAAACCATATATCTTTGGAAAGTACACATTCTGACGAATCAAAAACAGGTAATTATGTCTTTGTACTCCAAACTACTCTGCTGCAACACTACGCTAAAAGCTGCGGTTTTTATGACATTTCTGAAAATCGCCTAAAAACATTGCAATTGGTCACATTTTTCTCACCCATTATCTTACATACAATTGTAAACCATCCTAAATATTGATGCCAAGGGTCTACTGAACAGTTTGATGCCCAATATGCATAGATATACCAAAGTAGCTGGCATGTACGGACCCCAAATAAAAATAGTGCATATGAATTTTCTCTGCTGCCGTTTCACCTTCTGTGACAAAATAAGCCTACCGTGAATTATTTTCCACAAGACCCTCCTAACGGCACAAAGACCCCCCAAAACCATATATCTTTGGAAAGTACACATTCTGACGAATCAAAAACAGGTAATTATGTCTTTGTACTACAAACTGCCATCCTGCAACACTATGCTAAAAGCTGCGCTTTTTATGACATTTCTGAAAATCGCCTAAAAACATTGCAATTGGTCATATTTATCTCAACCAATTTCTTACATACAATTGTAAAACATCCTAAATATTGATGCCAAGGGTCTACTGAACAGTTTGATGCCCAATATGCATAGATATACCAAAGTAGCTAGCATGTGCGACCCCAAATAAAAATAGTGCATATGAATTTTCACTGCTGCTGTTTGGCCTTCTGTGAGAAAATACACCTACAGTGAATTATTTGCCACAAGACCCTCCTAACTGCACAAAGACCCCCCAAAACCATATATCTTTGGAAAGTACACATTCTGACAAATAAAAAACAGGTAATTATGTCTTTGTACTCCAAACTACCATACTGCAACACTACGCTAAAAGCTGCATTTTTTACATTTCTGAAAATCGCCTAAAACATTGCAATTGGTCACATTTATCTCAACCAATTTCTTACATACAATTGTAAAACATCCTAAATATTGATGCCAAGGGTCTACTGAACAGTTTGATGCATAGATATACCAAAGCAGCTGTCATATGTGCACCCCAAAAAAAAATAAAGTTATAAAAAAAAACCTATAAGTGTATACATGTGTGTGCAACTCTAAAAAAGTGTAAAAATGTGTATATATGTTTATTTGATTGTGTAAATATGTGCATATGTATGAAAATAAAAAAAAAGCCAGGCAATAAAAAAAAAGATCTACTGTTCTTTGTGTGTGTAAATGCATATATGTATGTGTAATTACATGTATGTGTGTGTGTAACTGGGTAAATAGAAGGGCACTTACCGTTTTTTGGAGGAGAAGGGGTAACAATCAGATCTGCAGACTCCAGCATGGCAAACAGCAGCAGCAGGAAGTGCATGGGCGGAGCTTAACACCAGATCGAGTCTTGGAAGAAACAGCACAGAGGAGCAGCAGAGAACACGCTGGATCAGGTAAGAATTCGGGTCCTGCGACAATCGCATCGCAGGACCCACTTGGGAGGCCCCTAGACTCCTTGTCTAGGGGTTTAGCAGCCAGGAGAGCCTCTCTGAACTTTGATTTTTGCAGAAGTGCAGAGAGGCAGCTCTTTAAACAAAGAACGTACAGTAGCTCCTACATTCTTGGCACTTAAAGCCTTTTTTTCAAAGAACGTAGGAGATACGTTCTTGGCAGGGAAAGGGTTAAGACCTGAATATAGGTGATCTAGGACTCTGAGACTAAAGTGAAAATTGATTAAAATTTAGATTCTAAATTTTACCTAAAATTTTTGAGTTTAAATACAAGTTTATTAATCGCTTTATGACCAATTTGTAATGAGGTCATATATATTAATAGGAATTGTAATGGCAAAATTCTAAATATTATTCACTCAGGGGCAAATTTACAAAATTTGTGTGAATGATTCGAAATTCGATAAAAAAAAATTTAAAAATTCAAATAGTTTTTTTGGCCACTTTGACCATCGAATTTTAAAAATGATTCAAGTAGATCGAATAAAAATCTATTTTATCATTCGATGGTCGAAGTACTTGCCCTTTGAATTTTTATTTAATTGCCTACTTCGCCATATTAAACCTACTGAATTGCTTTAGAGAAGCAGCCACTTGGATTTGTAAAATACATCATGACTCAGGGCTAATTGAAGAAACTGCTATCTAAAGTATCTTAACTCATTTAATGCATTTAACCTTTTCATTAGGATACCAAAGCACCATTGTTCACAATGAGGAACACTTTAATTAGATGGGATGTTGTGACACAATTTTCTGTGTTAAATGAGAATTGTGAAGTCTGAGTTAAGTTATTCTGTGTCAAACACACAATCCAAAGTGGCTTCATCTGTACATCCCTGTGGGAAGCTCCCATAGGATGTTGGCAAGTTTTTTTTATCGAATAAAAAAAAATCATAGTTACATAGTTAAATTGGGTTGAAAAAAAAAGAGTCCATCAAGTTCAACTCCTCCAAATTAAAAACCCAGCATACACACACACACACACACAGTGGCGTAACTACCAGGGGAGCAGAGGGTGCAATGGCACCAGGGCCCGCTCCCTCTCGGGGCCCACTGGAGAGGCTAGGAGAACTCCAACTCATAGGGGGAGAGCCCAATAGGGGGGCCCGGGTGCCAATCCTGCACCAGGGCCCACCAGCAAGTAGTTACGCCACTGCACACACACACACACATCTCCACTCTTTCACACAAACCATATATGCCCATAGCTATACTAACTGTAGAGTTTAGTATCAAAATAGCCTTTGATATTATGTCTGTCCAAAAAATCATCCAAGCCCCTGTTAAAAGCATCAACAGAATCAGCCATCACAACATCACCCGGCAGTGCATTCCACAACCTCACCATCCTGACTGTGAAGAACCACCTACGCTGCTTACAATGAAAGTCCTTTTCTTCTAGTCTGAAGGGGTGGCCTCTGGTGCGGTCATCCTCTTTATGGGTAAAAAGGTCGCTTGTTATTTGTCTATAATGCCCTCTAATGTATGTGTAAAGTGTAATCAGGTTCCCTCGCAAGTGCCTTTTTTCCAGTGAAAACAACCCCAACCTCTACAGTCTACCCTCATAATTTAAGTCTTCCATTCCTCTAACCAGTTTACTGTAGGTGCACTTCTCTACACTCTCTCCAGCTCATTTACATCTCCTAAGGACTGGAGTCCAAAACTGCACTGCATACTCCAGATGAGGCCTTACTAGGGATCTATAAAGAGGTATAATTATGTTTTCATCCCTTGAGTTTATGCCCTTTTTTATGCAAGACAGAACTTTATTTGCTTTAGTAGCTACAGAATGACACTGCCCAGAATTAGACAACTTGTTATCTATAAAAACCCCAAGATCCTTCTCACTTAAGGAAACTCCCAACACACTGCCATTTAGTGTATAACTTGCATTTATATTATTTTTGCCAAAGTGCATAACCTTGTATTTATCAACATTGAACCTCATTTTCCAGATTGCTGCCCAGTTTCCCAACTTAGACAAATCACTCTGCAAAGTGGCAGCATCCTGCATGGAACCTATATAGTGTTGCCACCTCACCTCCTTAAAACCGAACACATATGGAATACACAGCCTGCATGGCTAATTAGCAATACATTTAGATGCATGCTGCAGACTGAACTGATTTATGTGCAGCCATGCATCATGCATCTAAATTAATTGCTAATTAGCCATGCAGGCTGTGTATTCCATATGTGTTCGGTTTTAAAGGGGTGAGGTGGCAACCCTAAACCTATAGCTCTGCACAATTTAGTATCATCTGCAAAAATAGAAACCGTACTTTCAATGCCCACATCCAGGTCATTAATAAACAAGTTGAAAAGCAAGGGACCCAGTACAGAGCCCTGCAGTACTCCACTAACAATACTGGTCCAATTAGAAAATGTTCCACCACTCTTTGAAGTCTATCTTTTAGCCAGTTCTCTATCCAGGTACAAATACTATGTTCCAGGACAACATTCCTTAATTTAACCAGTAACCTTCTGTGTGGCACTGTATTGAATGCTTTAGCAAAGTCTAAGTAAATCACATCCACTGCCATCCCAGAATCGAGGTCCCTGCTTACCTTCTCATAAAAAGAAATTAAGTTAAGGTGGCCATACACTAAGAGATCTGCTCATTTGGCAATGTCGCCAAACAAGCGGATCTCTCCCCGATATGCCCACCATGAGGTGGCAATCACAGAGCTAAGTTCACTAAGTACCCTGGGGTGAATCCCATCTGGCCCTGGACCTTTGTTTATCTTAACATTTTCTAGTCTCTTTTGAATAGAAAATGGTTAAAATAGTTCGAACTGTTCGATTCGAACGATTTGATCGATCAATAAAAATTTTTTTATTTGATCGTTCGATTAATTGAATATCCTTAAATCCCCTTGAATTCGAATATCGAATTTGAAGGGTTTAAATTCTATAAAAATTTAATGGTCTAATTCGAGGGTATTTTAACCCTCAAATTCGACCCTTAGTAAATTTGCCCCTTAGTGTTCAAGATGAATTGAAAACTTTGCCAACTCATTGACAGTTATGGGTGGAATGTGATTTCACTGCGTTTGAGATGTTTCATCATGTTTCTAACAATTGCTTTTTAAATTGGCATTTTTTATCAAATAAGCAAAGATTTGAGATTTCAAAAAATTTCTAACTAGAAAAATCCAAAAATATGACTTTTATAAACAGTCCACCCTGGTTAAGTTGTTTTCGAAACACAAAGATGTTGCGTGAAAGTGTGACAAGACTAAAAAGAATGAGCGCATGGTTCATTTGCTATTGTTAGGTGTTATAATGTATTTCCACTACCTTTTTATAAGGCTGCAATTCATAAGAGAGTTTACTGAATTATCTCGACTATAAAGTGTATCTATGAATTATGCTATGTACTGTATGTGCTGTGCCAAGCTACACAAATCAAGCTGTTTTGCCAAATATGTACTAAAGTACTCAAATTTTAAATGCAAGGATCTTTTGGCCTGAGCTGCACTCCATGATTCCAATGGCCCCTTTTACATTATATATATTATTAATTATAATTCAGTTGAGCAATACTGACAATTCCTAATCATAGAAAAAAATATTTTATACATACCACAATCAAAAACATTGTTACAAGGTTTTACTTAAGGAACAATGAACTATGCAATGTACAATGGGGGTAACTAACTAATAAGGCTTCATTAAAATGCAGCTACATATGAAGCACGATTTGAAAGCAAATTTCTGACAGTGACTTAACATCTGCCATATACCTCTAACTATAAAAATCTGCAAGTTAAAAGTATTTTGCAAATGAATTTACAACAGGAACTAACCTTCTCTTTTATAATGAATTTAAAGAATAATTCATTAAAATAAAATATCTTCTAAGTTTCCATAAAAAATATTCAGTGGTCAGAAATCATTAATATATAATGGAGAAGAGATTATTATTTTACTGCATCATAAAGTTTAATGTTAAATATATAAAATTGAAAATCAGCACAGATAAAAGAGAAGAAATGCTGATTCTTACAAATATACACACATACACACATACACACAAACACGAGATTTTACTTCTAGCATATGATTTTTTGACAACAGGAACTGATTATATCTGAAACAAGATTATAATAACACATGTATTTACTTATAAATTGCATGATGAACATGCATAGTGATTCAAGTGCTTCACTTTGGAAGAACATAGAACATTTAGCCCACTAAATCAGAAGTACTAACTGACCATTAATCACCAGAAATATTCTGAAATATGCCATGCAGCATACACTCATTCATCATTACAATTTCATGTATGGATCATATCAAACTTGAGAGGTGAAAATGAAACTAATAGAAAAGTGTCTTATAACAAAATAGAATGATTGGATTTGAGAAGATAAAGTACTCTCACTATCCATGAGTGTTTGTACCAACCAGTGAGACTTTTTATTGTAATGACTAGTGATTATCTAAGCTTCCCTGTTTACATAAAAATGTGCAAAACTACAAATACATTTCAGAAAATGGTTACATTTCATTGAAATGTCACCATATGAGTCAAGGGGCATTTTTTTTCTGATGCACTGAAATTAAGACTTTTGGACATTTTTATGAAAGGTACTGTATGTTAATTAAAAAAGGTCTAAAATTCGATCAAATAGCCCCAACCCGACAACTCAAATCAAATTTGAATCAAGGTTTCCACCGAAAAAAAACCTTGACTTTTTTTTTTTTTTGATAAACAACATTTATTTCTCCCATTGGAAAGTAGGGGGCTTCATTTTCTCAACAAAACATAACAAAAATTTGTCTCATCGCTACTATTAACATTTTCAAAAAGTTTGAGGGACCTCTGCTCTTGACTTCTACATGAACTTTGCAGGTTTTAAGTGGTGAATATTTAAAGTAGAAATGTTTTTGGAGTCAAGGTGTGTTAAATCTCACATTTGAATTTGAGTTGGTGCTTTTAAATTCGAAATAAATAGATTAATATGGGACATAAAATTAAGGTCCAGACAACATCATGGCCTATAGCACATGATGACTAACACTGGGACCTATTATCCAAAATGCTTGGGACCTAGGGCTTTCTGGATAACAGGTCTTTCTGTAATTTGGATCTTCATACCTTAATACTAGACAATCATATAAACCAAATAAGCTTGTTGTGCTTCCAATAAGAATTAATTATATCTTAGTTGGGATCAAGTACAAGGTACTGTTTTATTATTCTAGAGAAAAAGGAAATCATTGTTAAAAATGTGGATTATTTGATTATAATGGAGTCTTTGGGAGCCGGCCTTTCTGTAATTCGGAACTTTCTGGATAATGGGGTTCCGGATAATAACCATAAATACAAAAGCAAAAAGCAGCTTTGATATGAATTGAATCCTGGACCTCAGTATGGAAAAATTGTGAGCTGGGAGTTTAAAACACTACACCACATGACATTTTGTTGGTCTTGTTGTGTTAGAAAGGTAGTGTACTATATATGCTATTGGATAGTTAAAAAATGCCTTAATTGCAATGTAATTTTGCCTTCCCATTGAGTTCAATGCATTTTGGGAAAACGTTGCTGTTTTGTGATTTGTTTTTAATTTGTTTATTTTTTTATCATGGTTTTGAACATTTTTCACTTATCACTAGTATTGTCAAGTCACATAATTATCTGCTGTGCACTGACTAACTTGACCCTCCGCTGAAAATAAATATTCAGATGAAAAATGACAATACAATAACGACAAATTTACATTTGCACCTGCATTTTTGCACTTTTTTTGGTAAATCTACTATTGTCATCTGCATTACACCAACCACTGTTTAAATGTGTTATATCTATGCATTGTTAATTTGTCACTTCTAAACTAGTCACGTTATATTGATTCTAAGTTCTCCCTGTAGTCTTGTAATATGTACATTTTACTACCCCCTTTTAAACCTCTCTCCAAATAAACTTTGTAAGTCAGGTTATCTCTGTATTCATCCTCCGTCTTGCTCCTATGAATCCTATGTGATTTCCCCAGACCTGTGTGTAGCAGTTCCCAGCTTCTACTCTCCCTATTTATTAAGACCTCTTTAGGGGACAGCATTTGCTGTGGTGAGCATTTGCAAGGGCTAAGTGATTCATTTACAAGTGATCTGGAAGAGTTCAACAAGGAGAGCTACAAGGAGAGACAACACAGAGGACTCTATTACTACATTAAATGGACTGATTTCAATCTTAAAAGACATTGATTGTGAGTTGCCCACCCACTACAGTCATACGTTACCTGCTAGAAACTGTAATGGCAAAGCTAATCATTTTTGCTCTGTTCTATTTACTTACCTTGCACTCTGCACCCATCCACATACTCATGCTCTTATACACTTTACAACTACTTGCAACAAGACATTGATGTGTAGTCACTTCAAATCCTCTTCCCATATATTCTTCCACTTTTACCTACTTTTGCTAGCTGCAGAGGATATCTCTCCAATCCTTGGACCCTGCTCCATACGAACATATATTCATCCTAGTTTTCCTGCAGACTTGGGCAAATCTTCTCCTCTACTTTCTATAACCTTATTCAGATCCTGACTCTTCCTTCTTCCTGTCTTCCCTTTTCTTGTGTCCTTCTAAACACCCTCTCTTTAACTAACAAATCCACATTAATCAATTATTTGTTTTGCACAGAAACATGGCTCTCACAGAATACCACTGTTGAGGCTGTACTCTCTGATGGTGGTCTCTCTTTCTTTCACACACCCCCACCCCCAATCCATTGGATGTGGTGGGAGAGTTGGAATTCTCCTCTCCTCTTGCTGACAGTTCAAACCTATTCCTATTCCTCCAGCCTTCTCATTTAACTCTTGCATGCCCTACAGACCCCCCTTCAGCCTCCTCTGCTGAATTCCTTTCTGACTTTTGACACCTGGCTTTCTTTCTTCCTCTGCACTGACAGCCCTGCAATCATCCTTCGGGATTTTAACTTCCACATTGATGATGTGTCACAACCCTGGCCATCTTGTTTTCTCCACCTAATCTCCTCTTTTGAGCTCCAGCAATGGACAAGCACCCCTACTCATGAGGATGGCAACTTTCTGGATCTAGTCTTTACCAAAAAACGCTCTTTCTTCTATGTCCCTCAATGTCAGTACATATAGGTATTGCCCCTCCCAGACCCGGAGGTAGGACCTATAACATAACCAATTAAAAACTAACCACGGCCTATAAGACCACATGACTTCCTCCTCACCCCCGTTATTTTTTTGTCCTACTGAACAGGAGGTAGGATCTCCCTCCTCACACTTTTTTTTTTTTTGTGAATTTTGAGAGAGGTCAAACTGTTTTTTCTTTTGTGGGCATACCCATGGTCCTAGCCATGTGCTAAAATAGCCCCCCTGCTATATGCCCAGCAAGGCACAAGATTTAATCTACTGCTGTTTGGGAAGAGACACAGGTGTGGGCTTCCAAAATTGTTGCCTGTGAGCCTTTTGGCCCCCCTTTTTTCCTTTTTTGGAGTTATGTGAGGCTTTACAGAACTTCTGCAAAAGGGCCATGGGTATGGATATGGGCTAGTTGTAACAGCCTGAATCTGGTGACTATGATTATGCAGTATCACCTGGTGAGTATGATTTTTTTTAGTATCCACTGTGTATGTTTTAAAATGCTCAGGGCACTGAGAAGTCTGCATGCTAATTTGCTAATTAAGTCCCTCAGCTGAGAGACATCAGGGCTTTGCCTGAAATTTCCATCCAGCTAATTAGTCACTATCTAGTATGGTGCAAGTGTGCATTTTGGTCACGTTGCTATTGCTGTTTAATATTTTAAGTTGCGTCCTCTGTGCAGACACAGAGGTTATATTGGCTCATGTTTCAAGGCGCTTCCAGGAGACTAGAGGCCTGCCCTGCTCAAGCAGTATGGCACCTCCTTCCTTTCTTAGGTGTCTGCTCTTAACAGAGTCCCACCTGATTGACATTGCTGCTGACAAGCATGAGCTATGTGGTAAGGTACCTGTGTTCCTCTGACTTCTTGTATTATTTTAAGTTTTATGTTGTGAGCTGGAATCCTCTGTGCAAAATGCAGTATCTAGAGGTTGTGCGGTTTTACTTATTTTAAGATTGCTCTTTATTTGGATTGCATGGGGCCCCTATACACCCTGCAGCTGCAGGGTCTACTTCTCTGTAGTTGCACCACTGAGTATGCTCTTAACAATCAGCCTACCTCCAAGGCTTTGATTGGAGTTTTTATACTGTCTAGTGCATATGTTCTGGTTGGGTGCCGGTGCTCCTCTGTCTTCTTGTATCGAGGTCATCTGAGGTCTTGGGTTGTGAGCCTGAGTTCTCTGATTAGACACAAGAGGTGTGCTCTTTTTACAAATGGTATTTCCAGGACTGGCTCGAGGTTGGTTCTGCTTTAGCAGCATTGTACCCCATTTTTATGCGGTGGCAGCTGATTGGCATTGCTACGGTTCTTATCTGTGGCCCTTGATGGGCATGTTTTTGTGCCTTGTGGCAATCCTGGGCAGGAAAATGGCCATTGGTTTTGTCTTGTCTACATTCCTTGTATGCATGCATGGTTCTGGTTACACCAGTAGTAGGCATGATTGGACATTTGGTTGGATTCTAACATTGGTTGTACTATCAGCTGGTGTTTTCTCTGAGTTTCTTAGCCCGTAGCTAATTTTGTGGCTGGTATTCAGCAACTGCAGTTGGTCATGTTTTGCTGGTTTTACAGCTGTCCTTGCTTCTGCTTTTTATGTATTGTTTTTGGTCTTGAATGCCACTGCTTATTATCAATAAGGTTGGCTTGTGGACCAGTGTTTTGGTTATTCTATAACTGGCCTGTGCTCTGTGGTTACATGTGGAAATCGACTTTGGCCAGTGCAGTTGGTGACCTTGTCTCCAAGGGTGGCATTCACAATTGCTGGCTCATGTACTTTTTCTCATGTAGTAGAGTTCCACTCTGCTGTTTTGCATACACTGCTGCTGATTGGCATTGTGGCCTGCTAGTATGACAATGGCCTTGCACATCTAGGTTGGAATATACAATAACGGGCTAGTCCGCCACTGGTTGCATGTATGGTAGCTGGCTCATTTGCCAGTGGATTGGGCATCATTGTGTGTTGGTACCAGTGTTGTAGGCCTTAAGCGTCTTGCATGCCCAATTGGTATTTTGACCCCAGCAGTTTGCTGGTTCAGTAGCCTATTGAATTCAGTAGTGGCAATGTATGGTCACAGTTTTGGCTCAGTTTTTGCAGAAACTGTAGCTTGTGCAGCTTGAGAGTTAGTGGCCTCAGCGTTGTGGCTGTTTTTGAGCAGTGTAATTGGCTGGAGTCCCATTTTCTTGCTTTTACAGCAGTTGGCTGGGGCAACAGCATATCGTTCTGGTAGATGGCCTTAAGTCACGTTTGGCTGGTCCAGCAGCTGATTCTTGTGCTGTTATATGCCCAGTTTAGATTTTGGTGGTTTGTGGAGCTACTGGGCTGTACCAGTGTGGCTCTACTATGGTAACAATGAAATACTGGATTAGGATAACCCAGAGTTGTGGTTCATCTAGTTTAGTCTTCATTAGGTATCTATCAGCATTGAGTTGGGGGATCTTTGGCTGATCTCTGGAGTGGCATTGACTCCGGTCAGCACTGGTGTGAGCTGAGTAAATTAAGATGCAGGGACTAGGCTAATGTGGGTTTTTGATAGGTTTCCTGGTGGTTTATAGGGTGTTTTAGTTTGGAGATGGCCTTTGCCATCATTCTGGTATGTTTTGGAACATGTTGTTCATGTTCTTGTGTCTTTAATCTAGGTTAGGGAAAGGACATATAACACTAACCTACATTCCCGCAAATCTCCCACTTAGCGGAGGCTTACTCACTTCGTCGATTCTTCTGTAGCTTCTGGAACCTTCCCTTCTCCTTTCAAACAGGCCTGTATTCTTAAAAAGGCCACACTTGTCCCATCCTGTCTGTCAAATTACCTTCCTGTCTCACTTCTACCACTTGCCTCTAAACTCCTAGAATATATTAACCATTAAGGGCACTGGTGAGGGTTTGGAATCCCTCTGGGTAGAGATTTCGACTGGGCATAAGGTTACAAAGATAATTTTCATTGGTGTATGCTATAAACCACCTTGTATAAGTGACAATTATGAAGCCCGGCTACTTTTACAAATAGAAGCGGCTTCACAACTAGGTCAAGTTATTATTATGGGTGACTTCAATTATCCGGACATTGAATCGAGTAATGGGGTTGCGAAGACAGATAAAGCTAGTAGGTTTGTAAATATGCTAAATGACAACTTTTTATCCCAGCTCGTTCAAGAACCTACTAGGAATAACTCTCTTTTGGATCTTTTAATAACTAAAAATACTGAACTCATCTCTAGCATTTGTCTGGGTGAGCATTTTGGAAATAGTGAGGGAGTAACTAAAACATTGAATTACAGGCGTGAAAACTTTGACAGTATAAGAGCATCTCTGCAACATATTAAGTGGGAAATGCTTTTCACAGGGTTAAGCACTGAACAAAAATGGGAATTATTTAAAATGCTGCTTGATAAATATACATGTCAGTATATTCCGCTTGTAAGCAAGGGACGTTGTTGCAAAGCAAAACCTTTTTGGTTCAATAGAAGTGTTGGTGCTGAGGTGGGTAAGAAAAGACGTGCTTTTAAGGCCTTCAAGTTAGCTGGGGCAGCGGAAAAGGATATAGCAGTAAGCAGTAAAAAGAATCCAAAATTATTTTTTAAATTTATTAATAGTAAAAAATTGAAACAGGAAGGGGTAGAACCTTTATTATCAGAAGAGGGTCAGCTGGTTGATGTGAACAAGCAAAAAGCTCAGATTCTGAATGCATACTTTTCATCTGTCTACACAAAGGAGGAACCAGCTAATGAAGGTTTCCCAATTAGTAGTCCCAATTATAATAATACATGTAATGATGCATGGTTCACACATGCTGAAATTCAAAAGAGACTAGAACATGTTAAGATAAACAAAGGTCCAGGGCCAGATGGGATTCACCCCAGGGTAATTAACGAGCTTAGCTCTGTGATTGCCAAACCTCTCTACTTAATTTTTCAGGATTCATTAAGGTCTGGCATGGTGCCGAGAGACT
This sequence comes from Xenopus borealis, assembly GCA_024363595.1. Classification (NCBI taxonomy): domain Eukaryota; kingdom Metazoa; phylum Chordata; class Amphibia; order Anura; family Pipidae; genus Xenopus; species Xenopus borealis. The sequence continues at coordinate 93,562,564 of CM044440.1, forward strand.
GTCAAATTGCTAATGTGGTGCCGCTATTCAAAAAGGGATTCCATTCTCTGCCTCGTAACTATAGGCCAGTCAGTCTGACGTCGGTGGTAGGAAAGCTTTTTGAAGGATTAATAAAG
>CM044440.1:93562779-93578539 GCA_024363595.1 Xenopus borealis
GACGCAAGTTCGCGAATATGTTCGCAAACTTTTTTTCCGACGTTCGCTACATCCCTAATCAAAGGCTATTTTTGATACTAAACTCTACATTTAGTATAGCTATGGACATATGGTTTGTGTGAAAGAGTGTAGGGATGTGTGTGTGTGTATGCTGGGTTTTAATTTGGAGGGGTTGAACTTGAAGGACTTTGTCTTTTTTAAACCCAATGTAACTATGTAACTATGTAACTATATTGTGTTCTCCCATATTACTTACTTTCTACACACCAATGATCTGTTGGACCCTCTGCAATCTGGTTTCTGGCCTGGTCACTCTACTGAGATTGCTTTCTGCAGAATTACAAACGATTTTCAGGTTGCCAAAGGTCAATGGTCCATCCTTATTCTCCTTGGTCTATCATCTGCAGTTGATGCAATTGACCACACTCTCCTGATGGAGATTCTATATTTGCTTGGCATCCATAACTTGGCTATATCTTGGCTTTCTTCTTACCTTTCTAACCGATTATTCACTGTCTCCTATGCTAACATCTCATCTCCAGTCCCACTTAATGTGAGGGTGCTCTGTATGCTGATGATACCCAATATATTTATCTACCACCTTCATTAACAGCTGAAACAGAGGCTCATATCTCTAACTGCATCCTAGCTATCTCAAATTGGATGAACCAATGCCACCTCAAACTCAACCTAACAAAAACTGAACTAATTATCTTTCCACCTAAGCCTGATCCTAACCCTTGGATCACATCTGAACTGGGAACTGGCACTGTATGTATGACAACATAACAAACGGTAACCTACAACAATTTAATACCCCAAATTATGTCTAAAGTTACCTCCCATTTAAGACTGTAAGCTGTACGGGGTTGGATCCTCAAGCCTTTTGTATCCTTGACACTGAGTACTTCATCTGTATTGTAATTATATTTTATATCTATGTGAATTGCATTTCTAATAATGCTAATTTTTATTTCAATGACCCCTTGTTTGTTACTACTAATATTTTGTGTTGCTGTACAGTGCTTTGTCCTCAAGGAGCGCTATACAAGTAAAAAAATATATACATCCAACTTACAGTAAATTTTAGTAATAGTTAAATGTAAAAGAGGAATGTAAAAGAAGATAAAAAAAACTAACACCATACACAATAGTGCTCGCCATGGTCATATGTAGTGATGGGCGAAACGGGCGCGTTTTGCCGAAAAATTCGCAAATTTCCAGAGCAAATTTTCCGTCAAAAACGAGTCGCGCGTCGTTTTAGACGCGACGCGCCGAAAACGACGCGACGCGCCGAAAACGACGCGACGCGCGTCAAAAACGATGCAACGCGCGTCAAAAACGACGCGACGCGCGTCGTTTTTGACGTGCGCCGTGTCGTTTTCGACGCGTCGCGTCAAAAACGACACGCGACTCGTTTTTGATGGCAAATTTTTTTCGGCTAATTTTTCCTGACGTTTCGCTAATTTATTCGCCAGCAACGAATCACGGGAATTCGCCGCGAATTCGCCCCATGCGAATAAATTCGCCGATCACTAGTCATATGTTCCATGTACAGTAAATTCATGTACAGATGCAGTCACTTGGATTTGTAAGTTAAATGCGTCGTGACTCAGGGCTAATTGAAGAAACTGTTTTATCTTAATGCATTTAACCTTTTCATTAGCATACCAAAGCACCATTGTTTAATTGGATGGGATGCTGTGACACAATATTCTGTGCTAAGTGGGATAAATGGGATAGATGAGTTAAGTCATGACGCATTTAACACACAAATCCAAGTGACTGCATCTGTAAGTGTGCATACCCATAGATATAAATACCTTCTTGAGGTCTTATGAAATCACAATAGCAAGTGAAATGTATAAGATTTAAAATAGCTATAATATCTTTTGTAGACAAGTTGCCAGTATAAAAAATACTGGCATTTGGCTTCAGTATCCATACAACAATAGAGGCTTCTAATATATCAAGGTTGATCGTTTGCCCTTTCATAACAAAGTTAAGTATATCTTCAACTTCTAATTTATAATCTTTGCTCTGCTATTACAAATAGTTTTACTTAAGCACAAGGATGCATTATGGTGTTTGCCGCTACGTGCTGATGAAAAAAGGATAGCTCAAAAGAAAAAATATTATTCCTTACAGTAAAGGTTTTTAATGTCAAAGAAAGACTGTGATTTTCCAGATATGGCTGGGTACTGACCATGATCCAGTTAAGATATTAATGCATTCTTGACTTGCTTGTGCCAAGGCTTTAAATGGATATGTGTCTCCAGGATCACAAAGCTAGGCATTACTATGGTAGGACAGCTGCCACTTTGCTCAGAGAAAGACCAGAGCGCTTAACATACTGGGTCATTTGGTCATTGATGTTCAGTAGGGCTGATTAAACACTTGTGATGGTGCATGCCTTACACTCAGACTAAGAATTAATTACCCTCTAACATAATGGAATGTGTAAGTCGTGTTGGAAGAAAGTAGTGTATATATTAACCTTTGTAAACCAACTCTGTGTAAGGTCTCAAAGGACATTAGGTACAGCTGCTGCTACATGTATGCCATAAACCTGGATAGATGGAAAATTTGGTATACAAGCAAAACCCAGTATGGAGCAACTGACCCAAATTTTAAAATACTAAAAAACATTGCTACAGTATCTACTGAACCAAATGCAAAAGCTAAATAAATATATAATTAAATATTGTATCCGCAATTGTTGAGGTATTCACCACGTCCAATACTAATTAAACAAATTGAACTCAAATTCCCTAGAAACAAAAGCTGATTGTTGTCAATAGTTCTTACTTAATTTATCAGCTACAAAATAATTGAATTGCTTACGATGCAAAAAAAAGTGCTTATTAAACTATTCTAACAATGTCAAGCATGTTTACATTATTATTTTAATGTATTTTTGAAGAATGTTGTTATACATTACATTAATATACCTGAAAAATTGCAGTAAGCTGATGTGTGTTAGTTCTTTTTCTTCATAAGGACCCATCCCAAAGGCCTGGGTATTTTCAGAATTCAGAGTATCATAGTATCATGAGTTGAATAGATTTGGGAACTTTTAAAGTGAAAAATGTTCAAAGTTCAAACTGTATTCTCTGCATTATGTACAACCTTGATTGGATATATCTGTATGGATAGCCTTGTATGGTTAGTAGGGAAAATAAACATTTTTCTCAGTAAATATATTTCTAATGGGACTATTGACATGAAATTTACAACAGATGTTAGTAATGACCCAAATAATCCACACATACAAAGAACTCTTAACAAATATATCTAAATTAATTTATGCATAGTAAAGTGAAATGCCACAGAGAATTGAACACATGAAGAAAAAGAGGTGCAAAAAGGCATGGAAAGCCAAGAAACCTGCTGAAATCTGTCAGTATTAAAAAGCAATCCTGCCCCCTATCAATAAAAATCAATATCAGATAGATTACTCCTAATGAATGGCCTATAAAAAGAATTCTCATGCACAAGAAGCATCTGATGATGGGCAAAGAGCTCTCTCAATAACTTTGCAACTTTATAATTGCAGAAACATATTTGCTGAGAAAAATGTTGATGTGTTTAATACTTATTTTTCCCGCTCTATGTATGTTTTCTAACACATTACCACAATCTTCTTCAAGCTGTGTTGTGCTCTCCATGCAAGTCTCATGAGAGAACATTATAGCTGATTTATGTATTATTGTCAATTAAATAATACAAATGCCTTTACTAGTTAGCTGCTTTTATAAGTGTGGACTCCATTTTGATATATTTGATATTGATTTGGTTTTATCATTTATTGGCTTTTTGCCACAGGCCAAGAGATGTGATGCCACATACAGTATTTCCAAATCAGAAGAATTACAATTTTGTCAAAAATGTAAATAAAATTATTGAAGCATCTATATCGGTGATCCCCAACCAGTAGCTTGCGAGCAACATGTTGCTCTCCAACCACTTGGCTGTTGCTCCCAGTGGCCTCAAAGCAGGTGCTTATTTTTGAATTACTGGCTTAGAGGCAAGTTTTGGTTGCATAAAAAACAGATGTCCTGCCAAACATTCTCTCCTGTAGGCTGCCAGTCCATATAGGGGCTATTAAAAAGCTAATCAGAGCTCTTATTTGACATCCCCATGGACTTTTTTATGCTTGTGTTGCTCTCCAACTCTTTTTTACATTTAAATGTGGCTCACAAACAAAAAAAGGTTGGGGACCCCTGATCTATATGATCTTTGAGAGATGTTTCTTGTACTGTATGTCAGTATAGATACAGCATTAAGTTTTAAGTCAAATGAGCTATAAAAAAAATTAATAAAACTTTCAAGATGCCAAGTACATTTCTCAGTTAACCAATTATATTGAGCACTAAAAATTAAAACTCTAATAATTTCATTACTTCATGTACATTGAAATGTAAATGCTGGTCAAAATAGTTTTGTCAGCTTTGCAACTGAAGATAAGATCCAGTTTTTTTTTAACATCTTACATCTGTTGATACTTCTGGGGCTGTACCTAGAGTTTTTTAAAGCTACATTGTCTAAAAAAGAGCATTGTCTAAAAAAAGAGCATTAATGGCTTAATTAGCTACCAAAATCAATAGAACATATAGGTGCTCTATTACACATTTTATTTCTTATTTGCAAATATTCATTATACAGAGTGCTAAGAATTACTTTGACCCCAGTCCTACCAATTTGCTCTAATTACTGATTTTTCAAAATGAAAATTTCTCTTATCAATCTCTTATCAATAATAGATTAGTGGCACATACACTTACTTTCCTCTATTTCATCTCTCATTATTGACTAATTTTAACTCAACTGTCTCATCGTCTATTAGAACCAGATATCTCCAATTTGTAAGCAAATTGTGAAACATCATTTGTTTATCTACTAACTTTTTTTTACATTTTGAGCAAAGAGTAGATCCACCAGACACTGGTAAAAATATAATCAGAGATAAAAAAAATTAAAACTCCCTGATTCAATGATTACTGGGAAAATATTTACTATTCATTATGCATCTTTTTTATTGTCACTGTCATGATGCATATTTACATGAACTGAATTGTGGAGGTGGCTGAATGGGAGGAAGTGGTTTATTTTTCCTGGTATCAGTTGTATACTTTTATTGAACCCCTTAATGCTTATATTTTTCTTCCTCTTCTCATTTCCTTGACTGTGCACTTGAAATCCATTCATACTTCAGAAAACAATTAAAATGATAGAATTTAATGATGAAGAGGTCACTCTGGAGCTCTGAAGACATGAAATGGAAAATGTCTATATTGAAAGAAAGGTTTTAAGGCATACATAGGGAAATTACTGGAATTAGGAATATCACTGATGGAAAGGAGACTGTGAGAACTCGGGAACAAACTGTATATTAAGAGCTACCTGTTTAAGGGACAAAGTAAGAAATTGAAGATGGTCTGGAAGGAAAGCTGAAGAATCAGTACAGTCCTGAAGGAACTACAGTTCTTCACCGTAAATCTTCAACATGGGAATAAATAACTCACTAGCCCCCTTATGTAATACAGTGTAAGGCACAAAGTTTGCCCAGGAACAATAACCCATGGCATTTAAACACAACTATTAAATCTGCCTGTTGATTGGTTGCTATAGGCTACTGCACATATTCAGTGTTATGGGGGAATGTAATATGTTCAAAATGTGTGCATAGATACCTTTGCGAATCTTTATGACCAGGTTTGCCTCCTTTTTGACCAATTACAGATCTCAACTACTTCCTCTTATAATTTGCAAAAATGGCTGTTCATTTGCAGTGTATGTATTACAGTTTTGCAAATGCAAATAATAGTTTTTTATGACAACATATCTAATAAAACTCTAGAGCAGGTGTTAATGTTAACCTTTACTTACCGATAATGTGCAATGTAGTATTCACCCATAGCGATGGGTCGAATCTGTCGTTTTTTGGTGAAAATTCACAAAACGCATTGAAGTCAGTGGGCATCAAAATTATTTTGACCTGTGACAATTTGATGCAATTGACAATTTTTATATGTGCATCTATTTTGACCAAATGCTTTAATAATTTTAACATGCATCATTTTTTTTTTACATGGCTGTTTTTCTGCTGGTGAATTTTTGCAGCAGTTTTGCAAAAACATTCGCAGGCAGCGATTCTATGCCGGGCAAATTTATTCACTGATCACTGTTGGCCAGCTAATGCTTTTTCATTGCAAGCAGAGCTAAACATTTACAGAAATTAGTGCCTTTTATTACATAAACCCTTAAGCTTGTTAAATGGCTTGTGGCAGAAGGAAAAAACTAAAATCCCTATTCCTTAAACTGTATGTAGAAAGCTAACTAGATGGACACTCAAGTTCTTACGTGCTTTATTCCCCTCTGCTGAAGGTCTGGGGCATGAGCACCCAGACCCCTCTAAAAAAGCGATAAGCTTATTGATTACTAATAGACAAATCCATGCACTTCACAATTTTTTTATACAACTAAATATAACTAAATGGACAAACAGATATTTGATTGAGAGATAGATTATTTATCATTTCAGACTATAATCTGCAGTATAATGCATAACATTGTTAAAAAAACTCCTGTGCTTCAGCTACTGGGACAATCTTATTTTTAACCTTTTATTTATATGATCAATACATGAAGGGAATCATTCATTGTTGTATAAAACATTTCTGCAGAAATGCATATAGCAGTAAATGTTGTTTAGTTTAGTTGATCGTACTAATGCTGACCTTTCCACTGGCAAACTTTGATGTAAAATGCCAACAATCTGGTTTATTTTTGTTTACAATAAAGATTTTGAAATGTTTATTCTCTGCTTTTGTAGACTTTAAATGGCAGGCTAAATTGAAAAAATGAACATCACTTAGCATAGCTATATTTTCCATACAGCAGTAAAACATACTATAATGATTTAAAGTGGTGCTGACATTTCTTAAATGTTGACACTACCGAATTCATGGAAAACAAATACCCCCTAGGTTTTGAGGTTTACATTAGTAAAGGAAGATTATCCCTGCAATGTGTTTTCTTCTTTGTGTCAGGAATTGGGGCTGTCACACAGAGCTTTTTAAGGCTCTTATCATCCAGGGTCACACTGGCATGTGGTGTAGCAATAGCAGAATTTTAGGAATTCAGTCTGAATACTATGGATTTGGTGCATGCCAATTGGCAAGCCTACAAGACACATGAAATATATATTGAATAGGTGAGTTTGCCTACATCATTACTGCTTATTAACTTGATACAAAAGGTGAAGAACTGCAGACCAACAAACAAAAGTATGAAGTACCTACAGTATGTTAATTGACCTTATGAGAGTGATGCTGTTTTTTACAGATTTTACCAGTATTATTTTTTGTAGATCTTCCACAGTGCAATACTGCACATCAAAAGACTCACCCTAAAGAAATGTAAAACATATTGCAAAGTTAATAGCCTATACAGTATCTGTGTCAGGAAGTGTTCAGTTTTGAACTCTGGACTTAGTGATAATTTACCAGTGCACTTGCCTGTCATGCCATTGGAGGACCTTTGTCTTGTTTTGTTCTTTTGTGTTCCTGATTAGTGATGGGCGAATCTATCCCATTTCGCTTCTCCGAAAATTAGCGAATTTCCAGCGAAATTCGCGAAAAACGAAACGACGCTGACGCCAGCGAATTTTCTGCAGGTGAACTTTCGCTGGCGTTTCACGAATTTGTTTGCCAGCGGCGAATCACGGGAATTCACTGCAAATTCGCGCCTAGCTAATAAATTCGCCCATCAATATTCCTGATCGACCTCAGTCCTCCACATTACATCTCATTATCCCCACCTGTTTCACATGAGACAATCCTGACCCTTTATACGCTTGTCTGGTGATTGATCATTGTAGCCCACAAGCCTGATCCAGCCCGTTACTTTGTTGTTCTTGCTTGTTCCCTGCCTGATTCCTGTTTTGTTCCTTACTGATTCCTGATCTGAGTCCTTGCCTTGTTCCTGTGCCCTTATTCCTGATGTCTGCCCTTGCTTACTGCCTATCAAGATCTTCAGCCTGTATATGGACTTTGCTGGCTAGCCGCATGCCTCCTGACCACTGCCCTGGTTAAAGGACTTATTATTGTTATTTTGTTGTCTTATATTACATTGCTAATCTAGTTTATGCTTCTTCAATAAATCATCTTCAATAAATCATCTTCCTTCGTGAACATGTCATCTGCCTATTATCATGCTCCATTCATGCATTACCCCAGATATTCCACACAATGGGGCAGATTCACTAAAGCGCAAAGCGTCTAACACTAGCGCTAATTCGCCAGAGTGACGTCAATTCGTAACTTCATAAATTCACTAACACTGACTTCGCTAGGGAAGTAGATAAACTAGCGCAACATCGCACCCTAATGCCAGGCAAAGTTGAGTACTGACGAAGGATCGTGATTACGCAAATTCACTAAGATGAGCATTTTACTGAACATTACCACTTACGCTAGACGTTACTTTGCCGCCAGGTCAGACGGAGAAGTTCAATACAATAGATAGGAGTTTTAAAAAAAAAATCGAAATGTTTTCTAAGTCCCAAAAAAACGCTGGGTGATAGTCTGAAAAAGAGCAAAATTTTTTTGGGGGTTACCCTCCTTCCCCCCCTACATTTCCTAGCATATGGCAACTCAACTATACAGGGGGCACATGTTTAGGGCAATAGGACAACTTAATTTTTTTCATTAAAGGTTCCCTGGGTTTGTGTAATGTAGTGGCTGTAACATATACTTCTATTATACTTTGAAATTTGCGCGGTATGCAAATTCGGCATTGCTAGCATAAATGAGCTTTGCCTGGTGAAGTAACACTAGCTCAACTATGCTACAATTCGCCGACCTGAGAGTAAATTCGCACTTTATTGAATTTGTGTAGCGCTGGTGAAAATTCGCCTGGCAAAGTGCGTCGCACGTTAGCACATTTTCGCCGCTTAGTGAATTTGCCCCCATGGCTCCTACCTGCCAGCCACACACCTGTGGTCACACCTGAAAATCTTCTTACAATTAAGATAAAGGAGCCATTTGTATCACATTTTGATTGAAGGGACAATTTGTGAAGTTACCATAAGTCAAGACGGGAACAGCAAGACATGTTCTAAAAGAATCATACTGTGTTTCAAATCACATATGTGCTTGGAACAAATGGTATTAAAATGTTGCTATTGAATGAACAGTAAAATTTTGCTGCAAAGAAAGCTTTTTGTTGGTTTATTCATATTTATTTTAATTTCATTCTTTTTTAGCAATGCACGAAACCCAGGAACACAACTGTTGGAGAGAAATTTGCGAAATGGCGAAAAATACACGAACATTCACAAAAAATTCGTGAAATTTTAACGCCTTCACTATAAATTCATGAATTTCAAGCAATTTCATGAAAAATTCGTGAATTTTGAACTTTCACAAAATTCGTGAAATTCAAACATTTTCACTATAAATTCGTGAATTTCGAACATTTTCACATAAATTCGTGAATTTCAAATGTTTTCACGAAAAATTTCTCTGGCGAATTTTCATGTCCATTTTGCGAATTTATTCGCCTGCAGCGAATCACAGGAATTTGCTGTGAATTCGAGCTAGGTGAATAAATTCGCCCATCACTAGTCAATAATACAAGCTAACCAAGAAGAATCAGATGGCGCACACACGCACAGCAAAATGTGCTTAGCTTTGTGATTTATTCGAATCTCTGCACAACGTCTCAGGGGATCAACCCCCTTTCTCAAGTGCTCTTGAGAAAGGGGGTTGATCCCCTGAAACGTTGTGCAGAGATCCGAATAAATCATAAAGCTAAGCACATTTTGCTGAAAGCTGCAGTGTGCCATCTGATTCTTCTTGGTTACTGCTATGTATATGGAGCAGTCGAGCAGCAAGGTTCCCAGATACTGTAGCACTACTGAAAGTGATCCACGGGGTTTGGATTTATTAAAGTACAATAATACAAGCTAGATGGATGAGAAATGAAGGGGAAATTCTTCAGTAAATGGTTAACCAGCAAGATCTTCAATCAATGACTACTATCTACTTTAGTAGTCATTCAGCCAAGAGGGAGCTGCTGCGTTTGAGATTCTTATTCAAACAAGCTAGAACTAATACAGTTCAGGTAACAAAGAAAAGAATGAAGTGTAGAGAATATGCAGAAAGGTAAAGGATCATATAGACTGAAAGCTGCAGTAGCCATCTTATATTTAGTTGGGGCTGACTTATTACATTATTACTGCAGGAATCTCTATGATGTACAGAGTGAAATCTTTCTATCAAAAGCATCTTTCATGGCATTAAATAGGTCTGTTTAGTTGTAATCCTTAGGAGTATACTAGTTATGCTGTGAAAAATTTGATATAACCTCATATTATACATAAGGAAAACATATACAAACACTTTGATTTTAATTGATATATCTTTTAGCTGATGCATGAAACAAGATGGTAGTCTACAATTATACTTGATGATGTTGGCTTAATCTCTAAGCATCATTGGCCCCAAGGAGGAAGCACTAGGCCAAAAAGTCCAATACGTTGCAGCCAAGGGGTTAAGCAGGAGGCGAATTCAGGAAACAGGCAAAAGTTCCCAAGACAGGCAGCAAGGATCGTAGTCGGGGTCAAGCAAGGGTCAAAAGTCTAGAATCAAACAGAAGAATAACACCCAGGAACACCAGTAATAGGGACCTATAATAGATCATTGAACTGGTGTCCTGGACGTCTTTTTAATTTGAATTTTCGCGCCACAGTGCAGCGTCAAAAATTTTTGCAGTGGCAAAAATCACAAATATTAATTTAGTTTATGCAGCTCAAATTTTCATGAAGTATTAAAAACAATAAATGTAGCATTTTATAATTTGGCACTTAAATGCTGGTGAGGTTTAATAAGATAATTACTTTGGTTTCCAGCCAAAATCATGAATACTAGGTATACATAAAAAGCAGAAAGTGGTAGTATAGAATACACCAGTGATCCCCAACCAGTAGCTCGCGAGCAACATGTTGCTCTCAAACCCCTTGGATGTTGCTCTCATTGTCCTCATAGCAGGTGCTTATTTTTGAATTCCAGGCTTGGAGGCAAGTTTTAATTGCATAAAAACTAAGTATAGTACCAAGCAGAGCCTCCTGTAGGCTGCCAGTCCCAAAGGGGCTACCAAATAGCCAATCACAACCCTTATTTGGCAATCCCAGGGACTTTTTCATGGGGGGGACCCCTGGAATACACCATATCAACAATTTTATTATTAGGGTAAGACCGGATTTTGAAGTTTTTTTACTTCAATAATTCTGCCCTTAGTGGGAACTATATGGGGAAGGAAATGCTTTCTTCACACCTATTAAAATCCCTAGAATTTACACAGTGTTTTCTCTCAGTAACATTTTTAAACATTTAAGATTGTAGTTTTTATGATTTACAGAAGAACTAAAGCTTAACTAAAGAAATAGGCTGAAAATTTTGTACATTATGTTTTGGGCTTCTGTACCAGCCCAAGGCAACCACATCCCTTTAGCAGGGAAAATAAGAAGTGTTGTTCTTATGCCTGGTCTATACAAAATGATGTGGTATTATTCTATATTAGCAGGTTTCAGTTGACAAGACAACTCTCGCCTTTTGCCTATTTTGACCTGTTTGTCAGTTTAATAGGGTAAGCTGGGTTGCCTTTGCAATGTACAATACATTAGAAGGAGGTTTCAAGGTATGCATCATCCATCACAGTGGCACTTAGTATTTTTTTTCCTCCCAGATTCTAGAAATCACAAATGCTATTTAACATGTTACTGGAAAATACAGCTTGCATACCTCTTATAAAATAGGTACATGATGAATGGACTTGACATGAGTCCATGGAAGGAAGAATTGCTCTTCTGCAAATAACCTTGTAAGAATACAATAGCAGTGATAGTGAGTTCCTCTAACAAAAGTGACAGTGCTGAACAGAGTTGCAGACCATTTGGCGGTATAAGAGCAACAGAGAAAATGTTATTTGCAATGGAATTTCGGATGTGAATTATAAAAAGGAAAGCAAATTCATAGCTGTGAATCAATTCAGAAATACAATGCATGTCTAAGTCAAATATTGTTCAAGGCAAAGAACGAGGAAACGCATTTGCTATAGCAGTTCATCTAAATAAAAATTTTAGTTATTTTTTTTTTTTTTTTTAAAGGTGATACTTTATTTGTTTTAAAGAACATTTAACATTCACAAACAATAAACTATATTGTTACAATCTTGTGTTTGTATTTAATTGCATATTATTACAAATTCAATCTCTCACTTTACAGGTCACTCATACTTATTATATATTTACCATACAGCTGAATTGCTTGTACATTGACAATATCATTCTTTTATTGAATGCTAGGGCCCAACTCCCACAGGGGCTCCAAATCTTCTCGAATTTCCAGTTGTACCTTTGGTTTCATGTGTAAGCTTAATCATGGGGATATCCTCATTAACTAGTTTTATCCATGGGCCCCCTGTGGGAGGGATGGGCCCCATTCAATGCATAATACACTTCTTAGCATAGTATAACAAATTTCTAAACCTCACTTTTGCGTGGGCCTAAATGGTTCACTATCCCCAGTAGACACACCACTGTGGAGTTCACCTGTGGAAAGCCAAGGGCATTTGCTAGTGTGGCAATTATTTGGGACCAAAAGGTGTTTATTACTGGGCACGCCCAGATCATATGTAGGAAGTTTGCTGCTGATGTACCACATCTGGGGCAATTGTCATTATCCCTTTGCCCATTGTTTTATTGGGGTTATGTAAAGTTGATGGATTACTTTGTATTGAACCAGTTTATCTCTCACTGATATTAAGTTAGTATATATTGTCTCCATAACTTCATCCCAGTCATCCTGAGTGAGCTCTGGTAACATCAACTGCCATTTATTTTTTCCAGTATGGAGTTGGGGGGGATACTTGTTAGCAAATTGTGATAAAGTCTAGACATTAGTTTTGTGGGCTGTTCCAAGGACTCTTCAATTGCCAAGGTGGACATAACCGGGGAGAGTGCTCCAAACTGTGCCCTAAACAAATGGTGAATTTGAAAGTATCTGAATAGGGGTATGTTGGGAGGTGCACATTTGGCTTTGAGCTCTGGATACGATAGGAATTTGTTATTTATTAGTAGGTCCCCAAGATATTTGATTCCCCTTTGTGGCCAATAGTGGAAGTCATCTAGAAAATTACAAAAATGTGGAAGATTGGCCTTTCCCCACAGTGGCAGTAAGGGGTCTTTTTAAAGCCATTTCAAACCTTGATACAAAAAAAAGCTGAGGGTTGATAAAGAAGATGGTGGCCTAGCCTAAATGGGCAAATTACCATCCACCATTACCACCTGTTGGCTTTGTGGGGAGTGGTAATGGTGGATGGTAATTTGCCCATTTAGGCTTTCCCGTGACCTTGCTGTGTTGGCCTGCAGTGCCATGTTGGGATTGTATGGTTCCAGGTAGAACCACCAATGTAAGTAGTAAATTTGGGAAGCTACTGTAAGTAATATAATTGAAAGTTGGGCAGAGCTAGGCCACCATCTTCTTTATCAGCCATCAGCTTTTTCCAAGCAATTCTCTGCACTTTTTTGCTTCCATAAAAAGGGGAGAATCAGACTATTGATTTTCTTTTCTTTTTTTTTCCAATATTGTTTTTATTTATTATACTTGAAAGTTGTGATAACAAGTCATACAGAATTCAAATAAACAAATAACAAAATAACAAGATGAATCAAGATGATTCAAGAAAAAGTTAGTTTGCAGATAATTATTAACTTTTTTACGTCTTATCCGGGTAATCATCATATACTGTAGCATGTCAGTGTCTCCATTTCGGTATAAGTTTTATAGAAAACCTTTATCAGTTGGGTTCTGAAGGTGATGATATTGAGTTGATAATTCTTATTTATGGATGTAGTGACTGACTTTGTAACAGTCTATTGAGGTAATGACTCCTGGGGGATTCCATTGTAGCCTGTTGAGTTCCTGTGTTTCTTACTAGTTGGTTCACTTCCTGTACAGATACGGTTCCATGTAGTAATTCCAATTCATACCAGGTAGTGTGTTGAAATATTTGTATGGTTAGCTGTCTAGTTATGTTAGGTAATGCGTTAATGTAGGTGGACCAGGTGTCCATGAACTTCACCGTGTGTTTTTCTTTATCTGTCAATGTTTTCACCCAGTCCATATGAAAAATGTGTTGTAATTTTTGTAGCACCAAAGACAATGGTGGAGGAGACTGAGATTTTATGGAGTATATCTTCTCTGGCTGCTGCTGCTAAGCGTTCAGCCAAGGTTTTTTCTGATTTTGAAGTATTGGAGTGACACAGGGATTTACTAAACATGGCCCAGGTTGCTGTGGGTGTTATTGTTTTTCCAGAAATATTATTCCAGTAACTGGCGATCTCCTCCAAAAATTTTTGAATATGGGGACATGACCATAGGCAGTGTATTAAATCTGCTCTGGCTTCTCCACATTTAAGACACCTACATGAAAGTGTCATTCCAATATGGTATCTTTTTAAAGGGGTTAAGTATGTCTGGCTCTGTGTATCCTTTTTTTCTGCTTGTGGGATTATCATGACCCACTGTCATGAGCGCTTGGTGCTCCTTACCCCAGCGGCTGCGCGGAATCCAAGATGGCGGCGCCCAGGAGCCACACGATGACGCAAGGACGCCATCATCGGCACGATGACGTTGCGTGCTGTGGCGCCAAATTCAAAATAAAAAGATGTTTTGAACGCCGGTTCAATGCCCAAGTATAGGTCTTTTTGCATAAAGATTCCTGGCTGCGTTATTCTTGGTTCCTGTTGTTTAACCCTTGCCTGGCCTTGATTCTGATCCTGTGCTACCTGCCTTTGACTTCTTACCTGGATTTGGACTATTCTGTATTTTCCCTGAACTGTACCTTGCCTGAGACTCTCTGGAAGGGGCTTCTTCCAAGATCCTGACTACCCCCTCATGGGTGCCGCCGCCCCCCCGCTGACATTATACTTGGGCCATGGATCCCAGGAAGCCACACCGGATGTCAGAAGACCCCTCCTTGGGCTGGCGTCCCATATGGAGGCGTACGAGACCCAGCAAGTCAGAATTGGGCAAGTACTTGATTCTATTGTATCCCGTTTGCCCCATACTCCCGCTGCTGTGGAAATTCCTCCACCTGCTGTTGTACCGGCCCGAGAGCCACGTATCCCGACTCCTCCTCGCTACTTTGGAGACCCGCAAGCCTGCAGGGGTTTCATGACTCAATGTCTGATTCAGTTTGAGTTCCAATCTTCCCAATTCCCATCTAAGCGGGTGAGAGTGGGTTGCGTTATGTCTTGTTTGGAGGGCAAACCGCTTGAATGGGCAACATCTCTCTGGGAGAGACATTCACCATTGACTTTTGATGTTAATGAATTTTTACTGATGTTCAGAACCATCTTTGATGCCCCTGGTCGGTCGTTACTGCCTCTTCACGTCTGCTGCAAATCCGTTAGGGCAATCTCAGTGCCAAAAACCCTGTTATACCTCCTTCCTCTCTGCAGCTGACCAATATCCCTTTGGAGGAGCCCATGCAACTCGGGAAGGCTCGACTTACTGAACAAGAAGTACTGTGACGGACAATCCCATTTAGCTGTCTCCTGCCTTGTCAAGCTGAAGAATACTCCTGCTCCAAGTAAGGCTGGTGTTTCCTTTGCTGGTGGTGTCAGTCCTAAGTAGGGATGGCGCGAACCGCCAAAAAAAAGTTCGCGAACATGTTCGCGAACTTCCTGAAA
>CM044440.1:93589285-93612369 GCA_024363595.1 Xenopus borealis
GCCGGCGAACAGTTCGCGCGAACTAGTTCGCCGGCGAACAGTTCGCGCCATCCCTACTCCTAAGCCTTCGGAAAGTTCTCATTTCGTGTTCCTTTGCAGATCCTGTTATCCTCCAATGAAATTCCAGTCTCAGCCTTCCTTGACTCAGGAGCTGAAGAAAACTTTATGGACTTAGCATTCGCTAAAAAGATTGGCATTCCTTTGTTTCCAGTGTCTCCTCCCATAAGGGTCTTTGCCATTGATGATAGACCCCTTTCCACAGACATCATCACTCTGTCCACTGGAGAACTTTCCATTCAGATTGGGCTTTGCATCTGGAAAGACTTTAGTTTTTGATCATTCCTTGTCCCTCTACCCCTGTCGTGCTGGGTTTACCATGGTTACAACTTCATAACCCCTCCATCGACTGGTCCTCTGGTCAAATCTCCAGTTGGAGTCCGTACTGCCAAAGACATTGTCTAATTTCTCCGCCTCTACAACGGGTTACAGTCTCTGCCACGGATCTCTCATCCTTGCCCTCTGTCTACAGGGACTACTCCAATGTTTTCTGCAAAAAGTCAGCAGAATTCCTTCCCCCGCATCGGCGGTATGACTGCCCTATAGATCTCCTTCCTGGAACCATGCCACCCCATGGGCGGACTTACCCTTTGTCTCCTGCAGAAACTGCTGCCATGAAGGAGTATATTACCGAGAACCTCCAGCGAGACTTTATCTGTCCTTCCACCTCTCCAGCTGGAGCTGGTTTCTTCTTTGTGGAAAAGAAGGACGGTGAACTCCATCCATGTATCGGTGTCTCAATAAAATAACTGTCAAGAACAGATACCCTTTATTTCAGAACTTTTTGACCAATTTAAAGGGGCCAAGATTTTCTCCAAGTTGGATCTCCGCAGGGCTTACAACCTCATCAGGATCCGAGAAGGAGATGAGTGGAAGACGGCTTTCAATACTCGTGATGGGCATTACGAGTATCTCATGATGCCCTTTGGCCTCTGCAATGCCCCCACCGTCTTTCAGGAGTTTGTTAACAATGTCTTTCAGGACCTCCTAGGGAAGTCTGTTGTCGTGTGTTTGGATGACATCCTCATCTTCTCCCAAGATTTGGAAGCTCCCAAGTTAAGGAGGCTCTCTCTCGTCTTAGGGAAAATTCCCTTTTTGCCAAGTTTGAGAAATGCATCTTCGAAGTTTCCAAAATTTTCTTCCTTGGCTACATTATCTCTTCAGAGGGGTTCGAGATGGATCCTGCCAAGGTTTCTGCTATCCAGACATGGCCACTCCCCCAGAGTACCAAGGTAATCCAGAGATTTATCGGCTTTGCAAACTATTATCGCCAGTTCATTAAGGATTTCTCCTCCCGTATTGCCCCTATCCTCTCTCTCATCCACAAAGGTGGGAAACCCAACTGTTGGCCTCCTGCAGCCCTTGAGGCCTTCCAGTCCCTGAAAGATGCCTTCATCTCTGCCTCTGTTCTCCGGCATCCTGAACCGCACCTACCCTTCTCCATTGAAGTCGATGCCTCTAATGTGTGAGCAGGGGCTGTCCTGTCCCAGAGACATTCTGCAGATGGTATGCTCCATCCTTGTGCCTAATTCTCCAAGAAGTTTTCCTCCACTGAGCAGAATTACGACATTGGGAATCAGGAACTTCTGGCCATTAAACTTGCCCTCGAGGAATGGCGTCACCTTTTGGAGGGTGCATCTCACCCGGTCACTGTTTATACCGACCACAATAACTTAGAGTTCATCCTGTCTCTCAAGAGGCTAAACCCCTGTCAGGCAAGATGGGCTCTCTTCTGCTCTCACTTTAATTTTGTTCTGACTTATCGTCCTGGGACCAAAAACCGGAAGGCTGATGCCTTGTCTCGCAGTTTCTCCCTGAAGGATCGTTTTCCTATAGAACTAGATCCTATAATCCCTTCATCCAGGATCATTGCTACTGTGCTACCCAGATTTGCCGAACAGATTTTATCCGGTCAGTCTGGCGCTCCGCCTGATACCCCTATTGGGCTGGCCTTTGTACCCTCTGAGTTACGCCTTCCCATTCTACAGCAGACTCATAACTCCAAACAAGCTGGCCACCCTGTTTAAAAAAAAACACTTGAACTCCTTCGTCGCCACATATGGTGGCCAACCATCCATAAGGATGTTAAAGACTTTGTCTCTGCTTGTACTGTATGTGCAACCTCCAAGTCCAGTCACACACGACTGTGCGGTTTTCTGCAACCACTACCTCTTCCCTCTCGTCCATGGACTCCTTTGGGTATGGATTATATTGTTGAGTTGCCTCCCTCTGGTGGGAACACTGTCATCAGGGTAGTGATAGACCGATTCAGTAAGATGGCACACTTCATTCCTTTGAAGAAACTTCCCTCTGCTGTAGAACTCTCTTACCTGTTTATACAAAATATCTTCCATCTGCACAGCTTTCCAGTGGAAATAGTATCCGACAGAGACTCCCAATTTATCTCCAGATTCTGGTGTTCCCTTTGCAAGTCTCTGGGAGTCTCTCTCCAGTTCTCCTCTGCCTACCACCCTCAAACCAATGGGGCAGCAGAACGGGTGAATCAAGCTCTTGAACAGTTCCTTAGGAACCATGTCTCTCTCTTTGTCAAGATAACTGGTTGGATCTTCTCCCATGAGCAGAATTCGCTCACAACAATGCTTGCCACTCTTCCACCGGAAGATCTTCATTTCTGTCTGTATACGGCCACATCCATTAGCCTTCCCTCAGGACTTCCTTCTCTCCGAAGTTCCAGCAGCCGAGGATCATGTGGCTCACATGTCGGCTATCTGGACTGCAACCAAGTCTAGTTTGGAAAAGAGCTCTTTGGTGCACAAGGCCTTCGCTGACTGCAGAAGGAAGCCTTCCCCTCTGTATAAGGTTGGTCATAAAGTCTGGATTTCTTCTAGGAATATCCGTCCCCCAACTTGGGGCCCAAGTTCCTTGGTCCCTTCTCTATATCTGAGATCATTAATTCCATGGCTGTCTGTCTGCAACTATCCCCTGAGATGCAGATTCCCAACGTGTTTCATGTCTCCCTGGTGAAGCCTGTTGTGTCCAACCATTTCTCCTCTGACCAGACCCCTCCTTCGGCTATCTCTGTGGATGCCAACTAGAATTTGAAGTCAAGAAGGTTTTGGATTCTAGACTCTCCAGGGGATCTCTCCAGTACCTCATCCAGTGGAAGAGCTTAGGCCCTGAGGAGTGCTCCTAGGAGAAGGACTCTGATGTACATGCTCCCCACCTTGTGAAAGCATTCCACAATCAATTTTCCCATAAACCTCAGCCTGGTGGTCCAGTGGCCCCCCGTGGGGGAGAGGGTTCTGTCACGAGTCGTCAGCTCTCCTTACCCCAGTGGCGTGGAACCACCCAAGATGACGGCTCCCAAGAGCCACACGTGGGCACGATGATGTTATGCGCTGTGGCACAAATTCAAATTAAAAAAATGTTCTGGAGGCCGGTTCAATGCCCAAGTATAGGTCTTTTTGCTTAAAGGAAAAGTAAATGTTTTTCTTTTTCTTTCTGTAAATTTGCTCTAAACAGCCCCCCAGATTAATGTACCTTAGTCCCTGCTGCAAGTCTGCTCTGGTTTCTGTGTTATCAGCAGCTTCTTTCCCTTCTTCCTGGTGCAGAGTGAAGCCCAGCCCCTTAGTTTACTGAGCAGTCCATTTGCTGCTGTTCCACAATAGAGAGGAAGAGGGAGCCAGTGTTTCATTAGTAAGCTAGTTTCCCCAAGCAAAAGCTGGTACACACACTGCTCTCTGCTATGTCATAGTATGCAAATGATCTCCTGGACTAGTCCAAGATATAAGGTCAGCTCAGAAAGCTAAGGGGCTGGGCTTCAGTCTGCACCAGGAAGAAGGTGAAACAAGCTGCTGATAACACAGAAACCAGAGCAGACTTGCAGCAGGGACTAAGGTACATTAATTTGAGGGGCTGTTTAGAGCAAATTTAGAGATAGAAAAAAAAAACGTTTACTTCTTCTTTAAAGATTCCTGGGTGCGTTATTCTTGATTCCTGTTGTTTAACCCTGATCCTGTGCTGTCTGCCTTTGACTTCTTGCCTGGATTTGGACTTTTCTTCTGTATTTTCCCTGAACTGTACCTTGCCTGAGACTCTCTGGAAGGGGCTTCCTCCTAGATCCTGACTACCCACTCGTGGGTGCCGCCGGCCCCCGCTGACACCCACTTAGTGAATTCTGAGCTGGAATTATCTACATCTAGTGTGTATCTGATCTGTTTATGTATTTGAGCAGTCGATTTAATTATGTCCCTTTAAGGCCATATAGAGCCTATTGAATTGTTTTTGTCTCTGTCAGTGAATTTAGTCAGATGCTGTGTAGTAAAATGGGTCAATTGTAGCAACTGGAATTGGTATGATAATATAAATGGATATTTCTGTGTTAAGACTGTAATTGGCTGTAGGGTAACCTTATCTGTGATTAAGTCTTTGATGTTCTGTAATCCCTGTGTTTGCCTTAACTTAAATATTGCATTGTTTAGACCTGGTGTAAAGTTCTTATTTTTAATCCACGAGATATGTATAGGATTGAATGGAGATATGTTTGCTTATTTTTGGATGGTGTTCCAGGTTTTATAAGTATCCATGAAGAGTGGATTATTTTGCATTCATTTATGGATATCTTTTAGTGGCGTGTGTAGAAGAGTATTGAGAGATGAGCCTTCTGCCAGTAACTCATCAATTTGTATCATGGTGTATACATTTCTGTGGTGGAGCCAATACCCCACAAATTGTAAAAGAGCTGCCTCATTGTATTCCTTTATGTTTGGGAGATTAAGTCCCCCTTCTTGTTTTTGTTGTTGAAGTTTAAAAAAATTATTCTAGGTCATTTTTTATTCCAGATAAAATTCCTAAAAATGGGCTGTAGCCTTTTTAATGTCCTTTGGTGTGATAAGGTAACATTTGGATTTTATATAGGAGTTTCCGGAATGTAATCATTTTTATTAGATGTATTCTGCCCATAAATGAAAGATTAGTGTTTATCCATTTTTTGGTTTCTTGCTCTATGTGATCAATTGTTTGTCTAATACTCAATTTATATATGTATATATATATATATATATATATATATATATATATATATATATATATATATATCATGGTGAGATTGTGGTAGTTGAATTCTGTGGAATTTGATATGTGTTTTGGCTTTATTGAAAGGAAAAGGGTTACTCCAATCTGCTGGGGTAGTGTGTTGTAAATGTAATGCTTCAGATGTTCCTAAAATGATTTTAAATCCTGCTATTGAGCCAAAAGTTTCAATCTTTTGTAAAAGTATTGGCAGTTCTATTTTTGGCTTGTTTAGAAAGAGAAGAATATCATCTGCATATGCTGTTAGTTTAAGTTGATGTGTACCCAGTGTTATTCCTTTAAAGGTCTCATTGTTCAATAGGTGTCATAACAGAGGATCCAGGGCAATATTAAAAAGCAAGGGCAAGAGGGGACATCCTTATCTAGTTCCTCTTTGTATTAAGAATCTAGATAAATTGAATCAATTTGCAGTGACATGAGTGTGTGGGTATAGTGTTTTAAATAAATTTAAAGAAGTCTTTTGATGTGTGTAAGTGTTATTCTGTCAAATGCTTTGTCTGCATTTTGTCTGTTATTCCATGGTTTCTTTTTTCTAGGTTGCACTGATAAATGGATGCTATTGCGTTTCTGATGGCCTGGATCGGATTTCGACTTTTGAGGAACCCTAGACTGGGGGCTAGCTGCTCTTCTAGGATCTTGTACCAGTTCACTGGGAGGCCATCAAGTCCAGGAGTTTTGTTTGATGGGAGCGAAGCAATAGCTTCTTTGACCTCTTATAACTTTATAGGTTGATTTAAAGCCACCTTATCAGCTGAAATACTCTCTAAAAAGTGATTGTGTAGATTATTAGAGTGGGGTATAGAAGTTCTGTATAGGTCTCAATAGTATATTGCAAATTCCTCCACTATTGACTTTGGCTCAGTGACCACAAGGTTATCAGCCCTCCTTATGCTTGGAGTTATGTTTTGTTAATGGAAATATGAGTTTGCTATTGTGTCAGTTAGAGTTAGTATCAAAATAAAAGAAAAACAAAAGCAAAGGTAAGCCTTGCATTATTCTGTGCTAAACCCAGAAGGTTCAGTAATAGATAAAGTGGACTACTTTAACATTTGTCATTTTTATTTCATATTGTATAATTAAGTAGTGATTAAGAAGTGAAATTTATAGCCAACTCATATGTAATAATACTTGTGTTATATTTTGCAATGAATGATGCAATACCAATGCAAACCATGTTGGGTTCTTTAAGTTTAAATGGCAACTCCCAGACAATCAGTAGTTGGTCTTGGTCTGGATGCCTAGAATGCAAAGTATTTAAAAGGACTGCACTGCTTTAAACTGTTATAAGTATTAAGTAAAGCAAGTTTATGCCCTTTAGTACTAATCAAAGGAACACTTCAACCCACAGGAATGACTATGCTGTGCACATCACAATGGATAGAAAATAAATTCAGAGTGAGGTTCACAGTGAAGCATCAGGAAACAGAGAACAGGCCCCTTTATGCTCAGAGTAATGTAGGATGGGTATGAGGTGACAGGAGATACACCTAAACGCCTCCCTCCTCTTTCAAATTCTCAAACTGATAAGCACAGGCAGAGTTGTATTCATGGGGTAGCTGCAGGCCTCTGTGCTCTGGAGCAGCTTTGTGTGCTTTGTTAGAATATGGTGAATTGCCAGTCAAGAAAATTCATATTAACTATTATTTTTATTTCAGGGTCCTTCCATGCCACATATATTAGTAAGCTTATGTATAAAAGCATTTATACTGTATTTAGAATATTTTATCATAGTTGTAGCTAATGATGTGGGAGAAAAGATGCTACAATGGTGATGTTGATTTTCACAAATGTCATAAAATTTTTTAGTTTTGAGTAGTTTTAGAATAGGTTTTTTTTTTAATTTTGCTAAAAACAAATATGGGTAGTTAATTAGTTTGTAGTATAAAGACATATTTACTATTTTGGATTAATATTTTCGTTCTAAAAATGTATGGCTTACTGTGGTAAACCTACTGTTACTGGAAAATTTTACCTTCAGATCTAGGGGCCTATTTATGAAGCTTAAAATCTTTCTGGTTTTAAAGGGTAAACAATCCGAATTTGGAGAGCAAAAGAAAATTAGATTTTTCTAGATTTATTATTCTCTGAAGCTGCTAAAAATCCAAACCTGAAAATACCTGTCAAAAAACTGTCAAAATCATGTAAAAGTGGAATGTGTTTTTGCCTTCATGATTTTTTATAATTTGAGTTGTTTGAAGGTGGTTTTCATTAGATAATCCGATAAATTTGAGTTGTTGAGGTGAAAAGGTTTTCTGGACAACAATTAGAAAAATTTGCATGTTTAACATTTTTTGCATGATTTTGTAGCATCTTTTTCCTGCACTGGCTGTTTCAATCAGATTCATTAGTAAATTAAGGGGATTCAGGTTTGAGAGTTCAGTCAAATTTTTTCTTTATTATAGTGAGAAAAAGTATAGTTTTTGTAACAAGAGTTTCTAACATTTGTGTTTATAGTATTAACATTCAATAATTATTTTTTACAGATAAACAAAAAGACTCCTCCAAACATGCCCCTAAAGGGAAAGAATACAAATATGTTAAACAATTGTCTGGCAAATAAGAAATACAGAGGTGCAAAATTAGTTTGACATTGAAAGAATTAGAAAAAACCAAAGTGCTTGTATTTGTCACAGACAAGCTTACTCCAATTACACTAAAGAAAATCTTTCAAAATAATTCTGTATTGTGGCAGAATCTACTTGCTAAACAGATAATTCATATTGCATGTCCAAATTCAAAAGGCTGTTCTATTTTGCTATTTGTAAATTCAAAAAAAAATTTAAATGTGATTTGGATTGTAAATTACAATTTACAGATGCTGTTTATGAAAAATATGACAGGATAAATTGGACTATTACCTTGAGAGTTTCTTTGGCAGAGTAGGCAGCAGATGAGCGTAGAAACACCTGACCTTTGGTCTTTTCATCACACGTCTGTCCGTTTGGATAATAGCACTGCCCATTGTTCATCGTGATTGTATTTGGAGTTGCGCCTGGTAGGTCAAGAATGACTGAATAATTTACTAACTTGACTTCTTTTAAGCCCAGCGACGTCCATAGAAGAGCAGTTTCCTTCACTTTGTCTGTGTTTGTTTTATTGACAGAAATCTGCATGATGTATCTGCAAGGTAAAAATAATGTTCATAATCTTATAAATTATGAAGGAATGTATTTATGCAATTTAGTCAATCAATATCTGAAAACTATATAAACACATACACTAGATGGTAAACGCATCAGATTCTTCCAGTAATAGAAGCACACTTTTGTTTTAGATTAACACCTAATTATCTGTAAAACTAAGAAACATACCAAGAGGTACATTAGAAATGTAAAACCCAGCTAAATTTGTGTCAAACATGCCATATTTGATTAATTATATTTTAAAGGATGAATAACCTGGGATAAATATTCAGTAACTCCCCAATGAAGTGCTCAGTGGAGGTTTCTGCCAGTAATTGTTTATAGGGAGAGTAGAAATGTGTTTTTGTGCTTTAAAACAATCTGGGGTCCTAGAATTGTCAGATTGCTAATGAATTTTAACATATATGGGGGACCTCCTAGAACCTGTCCTGAAAATCATAAAGTCCGAGGAATTCGAAGGATTTGATTCGAACGATGCAATCGAACAATTCGAACAGTTTTTAGTCAATCGAAAATGGACCTATTCGATTGAAATAAGTCCATTTTCAATCGAAAAAGCCCTTAAATATTTTTTCACTTCAAAATTCAACCATTAGTAAATCTGCTCCTTAGGGGCCCAATTACTAAAGGTCAAAGTGAATTTTCCAATAAAATTCTAATAAAAAAAAAATAAAATTTCAAATTAATTTTGGGCTACTTCAACTATCGAATAGCCCAAATTTAAGTTGAATTGAAGTACTGGCCCTTTAAAAGCCTTTCGACACTTCACCACCTTAAAGCTGCCAAAGTGGCATTTCAGCCTCACAGAACCTGTCCTGAAAAATTTTCTAAGTTCCAAGAATTGAATGATTCGAAAGAATTTTATTCAATCAAAAATGGACCTGAAAGGTCTATCAAAAAAACCTTTTAAAAAACTCAGAGGGTCGCATTTGAAGTTTTTTCACTTCGAAAATTCGCCCTTAGTAAATAAATCTGGCCCTTAGTGTCACATAGCGCAATCACATATATCTGAAACATAATTTATTTTATGTTTGAGAACACATCCAATTTGGAAAGTTCAATGTCTCCTGAATGCACCAATACCAAATAAATTATAGTTTTATGGAGATCTCTCACTTGTATAGATCCAAATCTCCAAGCAGTACACTACTAAATTTACAAAGCATTACCTCACAAAAAGACCTACTTTTAATTTCAAGGCCAAACATTCTACTAACAGTAGGTTTACCCTAGAAAACTATGCATTATTAGAAAGAGTAGATTCTGGCAAATCAAAAATTAAGTATCTACTCCATAGTACCAAGTTGCAATTATTTCCTAGAATTCAATTTTTTTTATAGAAATATCAATACCAGGTGCCAATGTAAAACATCCTAAATTTGAACGCCAGGAGTCCACTGAACAGTTTAATGGCCAATATGTACAGATTTACCCAAGCTTATGGCATATAGGGGCCTCAAAATGTACATACCCCATTCAAGCTATCAGTTCTGTAATTCCAGATACTGCAAAATCAAGATAAATCAACCTAAATATGAATAAATATGACCCAAGTCTTGGGTCTGCTGAACAGTTTTATATAGGGGTCCCAACATGAAGACCCCCATGTGGTCTGCCATTTCAGTTACTGCAAAATCAACACATTTACATCATTTTGGAGGGGAGGGCAAAGATATAAAAAAGTAAGTTCAAGAAAGCCCAAGAAATCCATATATTTTTGGAAAGTACACATTCCCCCGAATCCAAATTGGGTATTCATGTCTAAGCGCCGAATGCAGATTCAGACGCAACATGCTGAGTCTGAACCTGTGTTCGGTGCTTACACACGTCTCGTGGGTACAACCTCATTGAAAAGAATGAGGTGATTCTAGACCTGCGCTCCCCTGCGGCTGAATGCAGCCAAACGCAACGCAGGTCAAAAACGCCCATGTGTAAGGGCCCTTAAGCTGGCCATAGACATTTAGGTTTTATCCCTTGTCCAATGATTGTTTGTTGCAATTTCCCCATCTACAACTAACCAAAAGAACAAATCAGACAATGTTCTGGTCATAAAATTACACGCAGCAATTGTATGAAAGTTATGTCCAACAGTTATGTCCAACATATAGTAGTTACAGCCATCCAATGATATTGTCTGATCGTCTGATACCATCTGCAATACATGCAGGGATATTACTGTTAACTGACCGAAATCTTCTAACCCAGGGATCCCCAACCTTTTGAATCTGTGAGCAGCATTCATAAGTAAAAGGAGTTGGGAAGCAACACATGCATGAATAACGGTCTTGAGGTGCCAAATAAGTTCTGTGATTGGCCATTTGGTATCACCTATGAGGATTTTCAACCTACATTGAGGCTCTGTTTGGCAGTGCACCTGGTTTTTATGCAACCAAAACTTGCCTCCAAGCCACAAATTAAAAAAAAACACCTGCTTTGAGGCCACAAGGAGCAACATCCAAGGGGTTGGAGAGCAACATGTTGCTCATGAGCTACTGGTTGGGGATCACTATTCTAACATGTCTGATCGACTAAACGACCGATCACCATGGTATGCAAAATGTTTGGACAATCCACACACATGGTACAAACCTTTGTTTCATTGACTTAATCTTTTCGTCTATGGCCAGCTTTAGATATACATATACAAGTGGATTGCAGGTAATGTTTTTGCTTGTTTTTCTAGTCTTGTTCAGTTTTAAAACGATTGTGTTTGTTTTTTGACAAACATGAATAAATATTGTAAAACATGAAAGAATGATTTACATTGCAAGGTTTTTTTTTTTCTAGGAAGAAGACTCATGCTTCAATGAGGTGTATACATTATATTAAAGTATCTGTGTTAACATCTAACATGATGGGTACATTGAAAAGACTGAGTATCTTTTTTACTCATGACAGTAAAGGAAATCACTGCTAGAAACAGCATTTTTGTAGACAACTTGAAGCAATTAGATGCTGAAAGTGTGAAAAGAGAATAGGTAAATCTTTCTCAACAAACAAAGAAAACAAATGAAAAAAAAAGTCTGGATATTCTGTCTTTTACACAAAAGAAGGCACATGAAAACACTGTATAGCCTTTAAAGTGAATTTAAATTATATTTATTTATCTCAGTAATATACATCCTGATAACAGTTTAAAAAAAAACAAAAACAAAATAGATGTAGTAGATGCTATCGTCTGATTTTTATACACTGACACATATGTTTCCATAATTTTGTTTGAATGTATTATGTAAACTATTACAAACCCAGAACAAACCCCTAGGTTTCTGCTTCAACTCACACTCCCGCCTATAACAGCCCTTATGGTGAGCGACCAAGAGTTCTGGGCAGACAAGGTAAGCAAATGTGTGCAGGAGGAATGGAGAACAAGGAGCATGACCAAGGGACAGGCCTAGTCAATACCAATCAGGCAGAGCAGTACTAAATCGGAAGACAAGAACGTAGTCGAGGTCAAAGACCAGGGTCAAAACCAACAGTAGTGCAGTACAGAAACTGGGTCAAAGAGAATCGTCAGTAAACATGCAGACTTTAGGACAGGCAGCAAACTAGGGAAGGTCAGACCAGGCTAGGTCAGAAACAGATAGGAGAGACAAAGAAGATGCACCCAGGAACTTTTAGAAATAGACCTACATTGGTCCCTTTACATATTTGAATTTTCACACCATGAGAGATGATGTCAGACACGTTACACCAAATAAAAAAAAAATGCATGTGCAGTGCCTGTCAATTTTGGATTCTATGCACGTGTCCCCACCACCTCCCAGTTATTATAGCAGAATGTTACAGTCTGCAGCAGTATTTCTCCTGCCAAGAATACAAAACTTGCCTCCAAGCCAGTAATTAAAAAATAAGCACCTACTTTGAGGTCACTGGGAGCAACATCCATGGGTCAGAGACCAACATGTTGCTCATGAGCAACTGGATGCACCGAATCCATAATTTTTTGTCCATATTCAACAATCCATACTATGTATTTGGGCAGAATTCTTTTATTGTCCTGCAATGATTGGTTATGGATTGCTGCCAAGTGTTTCTTGGACATATTTTTTTTAATAAAAATAAAAGCTTTTTATTTTTGGCAAAAATCAGGTTGTGAAAAAATCCCACTGTGATTTGAAACCACATTGGCAGCAAGGTAAATAATTTGATTGATGAAAATTCAAGACAGTTCCTGTCTAGCATATCATTAACATACTGTAGTTCTGTAATTCTGGACAGATTCAGATTCATCCATATTCCAAATGTAAATTGCTGTAGGATTTTTTTGTTTTGTTGATTGATTGCTATGGGTTACTGCTACTGGGCACACTCAGAGACAATTTACTAACAATTTACTAGCATTTCTCTTTTTTACATAAATCTCTAAAAATTTGGTTTTTTTTCTATATTTCTTTTTAAGTGTAAACACAACGAAAACTTTTACACAAAAATGTGACAGGTAAAGGCACATTTCCTAACTGCCCCATGTCATTTGACTTGTGCCAGCGCTTTAGGAGGGAAAGGCTTTCTGGCAGGCTGTTGTTTTTCCTTCTCAATGTAACTGAATGGAATGCAATTCAACATGGGTTTTTAATCTTGAGTGCAGTTCTTAGATCTACCAGGCAGCTGTTATCTTGTGTTATGGAGCTGTTCTCTGGTTACCTTCCAATTGTTCTGTTGTTAGGCTGCTCGGGGGAAAAGTGAGGGGGTGATATCACTGCAACTTGCAGTACATCAGTAAAGAGTGATTGAAGTTTCTAAGAGCACAAGTCACATGGCTTGCGGCAGCTGGGAAATTGAAAATATGTCTAGCCCCATGCCAGGGCATTGATCACATACCTTCCAACTGTCCTGTTGAGGGACAGTCCCTCTTTTAACAGCTCAACTCCCAGTCCCACATTTGTACTGGAAATTTACGACTTTCTCTGCATTGAACAGCCAGAAAAAGAAACAAAGTCTGTAACTTAATTGGCTTTTGGCAGAGAGCCCAGAACAGCCACCAGGTACAACAATTTTTTACTTTTATAATTTTGAGATCTCTCTTGACAGAAGTTAGACTTACAGCTGAAAGGGCAATTCACCTTCATTAGTAAAACTAATAACGGAAAAAAATTGCTGAAATATGTTCAAATATGTTTCATAACCTGCAAAATTTTGTAACAAGAACATGGTAATTAGGGGGTGTGGCCACAAAAATGGGCATGGTAAAAAATTGCCATGCTATGCACGTGCATTTTTTTTGTCCCTCTTTTTCTTTCCAAAATGTTGGGAGGTATGTGATCAGGTGCCCACATTCTGTATAGTATGATGGATGGGTTTCATGAATCGCCTGGTTGTAGTTCAACTACTACATAATAGTTTTAGCCACAGGTGTGGAACTGATCATGTGCAGCCACTCCTGAGTACTGTGTGCAAACAATATGGGTCATTTAGGCAGGGGTAATTTTAGGGGATCATAATTTATTCACACTATGGAAAATACAGTTTTTTTATTAAATTACTGTATGAGATGCACCTGGATTGCCACAGGGGAGGAGCTGCACAGTTCATATTTGGCAGTTTGGCTTTATTAATTATACAATGTTTTCTTTTAATACTATTGACTGTGTGGAGAGGGGGTCTGGACAGTCTGTCCCTGCCTGCCCCTGATATCATGGCTTCAACCCCATTGCAGTCTGCCCCTGCCTTGAGTTACACAAGTCAAAAGGTGGCAACCCTGACACAATTTAATCAATTCACAATTACATTTGTACTTTGACAGAAATCAGACCCAATTGTTTTTTTTCTAATTCTAGGTGTTGTCATTTCTGACATGTGACATGTCTAACATATGAGTGACATGTGTGCCCGGCCGAACCGAATCCGAATCCTAATTTGCATATGCAAATTAGGGCCAGGGAGGAAATCACTTGACTTTTTGGCACAAAACTAGGAAGTAAAAAATGTTTTCCCTTTCCCACCCATAATTTGCATATGCAAATTAGGGTTCGAATTCGGTTCGGTATTTGGCCGAATCTTTCAGGAAAGATTAGTGGATTCAGTGCATCCCTAGTAGTAGTAGAACTATAGCTAAGCACAATATTAAGAGAGAGCTAAAAGCTAACTGGTGCAAGATTAGAGCTAGGAGGAGACACTAGAGCCTAACATCATATACACAATGTATAAGTGACTCATTGAAGGGACATTAGGCATATTATAATGATGTTACAGTTAGATAATAGTGGGCATGTTTATTAACATTGGAGATAAATATGTGGAGAGATTTCTGGAGATGTTGCCCATAGTAACCAATACATTTTCTAACTTTAACTGGCTGTTTAAATCTAATTGCTGATTGGCTGCCATGGGCAACAGCTCCAGAAATCTCTCCAGATATTTATCTCCAGTGTTAGTAAACATGCCCCAAACTGGCTGCTAGTGGATTCAGGGATTGTGCTGTCTTAGCACTCACACAAACACACTCCATTTATTACAACATGGCAGGTGGTTGTGGCTGCTTCATGTTTCCTCTTAGCTTAGACAGGAAGAGCGAACCAGGAACAGGAATATGAATCATAAGACAATGGCAAAACAGCAGGAATGCCCTTAAACAAAATGGCCACACAAGTAGGCCAGTAAGCTTTGTTCTTATTGGTTCAGTAAAGTGACTTACGGTATTGCTTCACAGAATAGTTATTTTATCTGTTTTGTGAAACAAAACTTTAATATTGTCAAAAGAATTAATCCTGTACTATAAAATCTTGCTTTCTGTCACAAATATCTATTTTGTCATTCAAATCTAGCTTGGCATGCACTAGTTAGTCACACTTTTATATATTCTATCCAAGTTTTTTTTACATAATTCATTCTGTAAGTAACTTTGCATATAAGTGTGTCTGTTACATGGAGATCATATATTTGTCAGACAGATTGATTGTTAAAATATACAGAATGGAATTTATAATATAATAACATCCTTTTGTGCACCAACCATATTTTGTTCTCATTATTTAATAGAAATAAGTCTTTTGTATATTTTTTATTTGTGTATATGGTCAGAAATAGTAATATACCATGAGAGACATTTCTTCTGTGTATCAGGGATAGTTTTGTATACAGAATGTATTTGGGACAAATGGCATCCCATTCGTAGGTGCAATATAAATAAAGATATAAAAAATGCAATTATGAGTCATTTGTGCAGCATGGTCAAAAATAATGAATTACACAAAAACTTCTACTAGCAATTCTATTACTAATGCCAAAACAAATCACTTATTTTTCCACAAATCATTTGATTTGCATTATGACTTTAAAATAATAACAGCTACAGGTATGGAATCCCTTATCCAGAAACCTGTTATCTAGAATGCGCTCAATTACTGTATGACTCCATTGTAAATGTCCTGACAAGGGGACTCCTCGACTGACCCCTCATCCTCAGCCATCCAACTGAACCCCATTGTTACATATTTTAATGAAACACCAGGAGCCAGAAATGGGGTACACGTCATGTATTCACATTTTATCAAATAAATAGGACCTTGCCAGCCTCACCAAGGCAATATGCTTAAGCCACAATTCCATAAGAGGTCACTACTACACTCTGCCATTCCTCACTAAAGACTTGAGATCAGCACTATGTCATTATATTCACAAATGAGTATTAGGCTATCTCTACCTACAGAGAGGATGGCCCCAAATCTGCTACCAGCAGGAACTGCACCTCCCAGCATAAGAGAAGTTCAGCAGCCCTGCTGTTAATCCTAGCTCTGCAGTGTCTCAATGCTAAAAAATCCAAGCAGACTGTCACCTAGAGCAAGCAGTAGTAGTATCTGTTTCACTCAACCCACCATGCAGTCACAGGAGAAAACATCCTTTCTCCCTCATCTATCCTACCACTTCTGTGGCAAATAAAACTCAAAATATGTCATATATACACTTTTTGATCCACAGGAAGGCAAAAATCCAGCCTGAGGCCAATACCAATTATGCCACAAGGGGGAAAAAATACTCAACACGATGGTGATCAGAAACATTCCCTGGATCAAGCATTCAAAATTAAAATAAATTAATACAATGTTGATCAATCAACCACCATGCAGTCAAGGGAGAACCCCTCCTTTCTCCCTCCTCTATCCTTTCTAAATGTCCATGTGCAGTACTCTGGTAAGGTCCTACCACTGCTGTGACAAATAGAACTTGTCATATATACACTTTTTGATCCAAAGGAAGGCAAAAAGCCAGCCTAAAGCCAGCCTGAAGCCAGTACCAATTATGCCTCAAGAGGTAAAAAAACTCCTCAACACAATGTTGATCAGAAACATTCCCTGTATCAAGCATTCAAAATTAAAATGAATTAATACAACATTGTGTACAGTGTACTCAGGAAAACATCCAAATACATATATTAATAATATGAGAACATAAAGAAAAACATAAATTTTTTCAAAATATGCAAAAAAAGTGGAGGGTGAGTAGAATGTTTCTCACTGCTCAGAAGATAAGGAAGTGAACTGCCAATCTTTAAACATAAACCAGCATAATCTGGCTGCTGGTCATTCAAATCTCTTGTCATGCATCCCCTGTGCTTATAGCTCCAGGCAGGGCCGTAACTAAGGGTAGGCAGAGTAGCTATGTGCCTAGGGTTCAAAAGCTGGGGGGCACCAGGCACATACCTCCTCTGTAACCTACCCAATGTCCGGTCCCCTCTCTCGCTGACGGTCTGTTCTATATAGCCCATGCCGGGTTGTGCATGTACGCCGCAAACGTCATTTTGTGCATATGCACCATGAGCATCATTTCTCGCATGCATGTGACCAGCCAGTGCCACGACCAGCCAGGTTGCCTAGGGTGCCTTTCCGGCATGGCCCAGCTCTGGCTCCATGGCTTTCCATTTTTTCCCTTTTCCTTTCTAATAATACAAAAGTACATTGTACTTGATGGCAACTACATGCACCTGTATTTGTGGCAATACGATTCTATTAGGTTTATTTAATGTTTAGTGTTTTGTTTTTGTGCCTTGCCGGCATGGCCCAGCTCTGGCTCCAAGGCTTTCCATTTTTTCCCTTTTCCTTTCTAATAATACAAAAGTACATTGTACTTGATGGCAACTACATGCACCTGTATTTGTGGCAATACAATTTTATTGGGTTTATTTAATGTTTAGTGTTTTGTTTTTATCAGCAGATTTAAGGAATGGTGAAATCAGAGAAAGATACCTTATTGAAAACCCAAGGTCTCAAGCATTCTGAATGACAGGTCTTATACAGTAGCTATATTTGTTTACCTTTTCTCTTGCCTGTTCTGAACTTTTTCTACTTTTGTGGAAATGTATAGTACAAAACATTGCTATTATATATTTGCTTCAGAATATGGCAATCTTTGGCCACCAGATGGAGTACAGATCATGTAACAATGCCGATTTTCATTTAAGCTGTTTAATACCTAGAAAGAAAACCTTCTGCAAATGTATGTGGGAATTTGGCTTAAATACAGCTTTCTTTTTAACTTACTGAAAATGTTGCTTATCTTAGTTCAAGCAAACATTTGCCAACAATTAAAAGAATCTTAACATACTGTATGGTAAAATTTCAATGTTCTCTAAAAAGACAATGTAATACCACTAATGCAATATTATTCTTATTAATTCTTATTATAAACACCTGACCTTTAAGAATTAAAAATATATGGCAATCAATTTTAAAAATGTATACAGCTTATATTGTGCTGCCACAGCAGTAGTTTGGTCTGTTTTCCATGTACATGAATAATGATTCCTTAAGTGCTGTCAATTTCTTTTTATGCATGATTTATTACGTGTGTATTGAACAGCTAGGGTACCCCACCTGCTGGTCGTTTCTAGTATTGTGGCCTGTCATCTAGTTTACTTCCTATTCTGAAATCCTCTCTGCCACTTTTGTTTACATCACTTCCTAGTGTGAAAAGGAAGCAGCTATCTCTGTGCTAACAGCCACAATTCACTAGTCTGTGAAATCCTCACCCATCCTTGTTTCCAAGCAGGCCTACCTAAGCATCGTTAGTATGTTTGCATTTTACTTTAATGCCTTATCATTATATTATGGGTATTTTACAGTTACATGCATCTTGGTTGTAGTTTATCACTCAGTGTTTTCCTCAGCAGACACCTGTTTTGGGCCTTATAGGGACTGTATAGCGCATATCAAATGTTTATATATGTCTTGTTGTATTTCATCTGTATTTGATATATCCAGAATGTATTCTGATACCACTGTATTGTTTGTATCTACAGTTCTACCTTCTTTTGATCATCATCATTAAACAAGTTCCAGAACTTATACAGTGTGGTGATTAGAGGGCGAGTAAACTGCCTGTTGATTCACTTCTCACAGTGATGGGGACAGGACATATATACTATTAAAGATTCTAAATTGCAAAACTTATTGACACATTTTTGTGCTGATTTTTTAGGAAACAGGTCAAAACAGAGTACTTGGTTGCTCTGACAAACTGCATTGGTGCAATTTAAAATGTACTGTATGTAATTAAAGGAGCCCTGATTTTGCCTGTGTGCTACAATTGATTTGTTGTCCTGCACCTCTGCACTAGGAAATGAATAACTTTTATGGGTAATACTTTATTCACCCCTTACTGAATTATCAACATTTGTTCAAGCAGTTGTTATAAAGGTTATCTATATGTAAAAGCATTATTGTTGAGAGTCACCAATGGTATAGGTCCAATAATATTCAGGTTACTTGCTTACTGTTAATTTATTTTATGGCAAAAGCGATTTTCAGTGGAAAGGAGCCCTAGATGCACCCTATATTCACTCAAAATAAATGAAAATCATCTTGAAACAGTTAGGAAAATCCTATTTGGTTGGTAATCAACACCTTGATTCATGTCAGACTTCAAAAATATTAGCAAGATCCTATTTTGTGAAACTACCCAAACATTCAGAATTTTTTTTAGCAGTGCAGATCAGTTAAACCATCTAATTCTTAAATTCTATAGTTCCCTATACCCAGCCTTAGTTTTCTTGGAAATAACTCAATCTCTTATACCCATTTCTTTATCACATCATATTTTGCATTTAAATGCTAGACAGGAAAAGTCTGATCCCCACCCATCAATAATCTAACGTAATCAATTTTCACTCACTGCACAACTGAAAGTTATAGCTGCTCTTCATTTCACAGTTGACTATTTCAACAATAGTTCAACAATTGGCCATTTTCTGGGATCCACCCATAGGAATCTCATAGTGATTGTTCTTCATCTCAAGCATTGAAAAGAAAAAAAGGTTACAACTAATGAAGACAAGCTTCTGGAGAGTGTGAAATGTCTGAGTGTGAACGTTTTACTCAGCTCCATTCGTGTTATTATGGTCCTTACATAGAGGGGGTAGAAATGTTCATGTCCTCCATTTTTGTGAAATTTAATTCATGCAAAAATATGTTGTATGAGTGTAGCATACAAAGTCAAATGTGATATGTTATGCCTGGTCATTGGTAAGTACTGTACTGTACATCATTATGAGTTGGCCTTTGCTTAATTGGACTGAATGTGATGCTTTTCTCATAAATCATAAACAATTGACTCAAAGGTATTAATAACGTTAGAAGTGA
Organism: Xenopus borealis; assembly: GCA_024363595.1. NCBI lineage: Eukaryota > Metazoa > Chordata > Amphibia > Anura > Pipidae > Xenopus > Xenopus borealis. The sequence continues at coordinate 93,609,111 of CM044440.1, forward strand.
CAGTGACCAAGAGCAGGTGCTTTCTGTATGAATTCTTAAAGCACACAAATTTGAGCCCGTAACTGTGACTATCATTTGACCTGTCAGTAGTAAGTGAGGTCCATAATTTCATGATAAAACACACATTTTTTTCTACAGACTTGTCAGTATCACTTTATCTTAGAACACACAATCAAAAAAATTGTACTGTGCAATGTATACAAAAATCTCTCTAGCTTCATATTAGGGGGCAGATTTATCAAGAGTCAAATTTTATTTGTATAGTTTTCTGGATAGAAAACAGACTGTTTCCGATCAAATAGGTCCATTTCTGATCAAATTAAAATCATTTGAATTGTTCAATTCAATTTGAATTCTCAAAATCACTCAGCAAAAGTTATAGGAGGTCCCCCATAGGCTAAAACAGCAATTCGGTAGGTTAACGGTGGGGAAGGGTCAAATTTAAATTTTTTAAAGAGACAGTACTTTAATTTTTGAATGGTCAAATTATTCAATTCAAATCGAATTTTGGCCTCTTCATAAGTACCCAAAAATTACTTTGAAATTAAAAAAAAAATTTTATTTCAAATTTTCACTTTGATAAATCTACCCTTAGGTGCACTATATTTCACCAGTCTCAGTCTTTAGAGGGGAATGTTGGAAGCAATAAACCAAATTTGGGGCACAGGAGACTCTGCACGATTCATTTTTCATTAGAGTTTCTATTTAAAGAAGAGTGTTGAAGGATAGTTCTCTAAATGTAACTGGCTTTTCTCCTGTGAGCTGCATTACCTCTGCTAACAATGCAGACCTTAACAAAAAAGGGAAAAATCCTTTCATACTTATCGTGATTTTCCTTTCCTGCTCCTCTCCATGTCAGAACCCAATCAACCCTAATAAATACTTACTGAGCACCTCCCACTTCTAGTCACAAGTTCTTATTTTCTTCAGGACATTATTGGGAGGGAACAATCTTGACGCGTGTCAAAAACGTGCCGTGACTCGTTTAGCAAATTTTTTGACAATTTTTCGGAGTAGTGAAACGGGATAGATTCGCCCATCACTATTCGATAAGCATTTGATAGTCAAATGCTTATCGAATTTCAACTGAATTTTAGGGCTTTTAGCCCTCGAATAAGTGAATAATAGTAAATGTGCCCCCTAGTGTTTGTAGAATTTTTCCTGGAATTTAACAAAGAACTTTTCCACATTGTTGAACAGAAAATCCGGGAACAGGAAGTATGGATTTCACTGATTCTCTGAGGGCTTCTTGTCTTGCCACTGAAAGTGAAATTACTCCCTTCCTGGAGTCCAGGACAGCCCCCAAGTATTGAAGGGTCTGTGATGGAGTCAGTTGGCTTTTTTGATAAATGATCATCCAGATAGTGGAACAGACGAATGCCCTGCCACCGAAGGTTGGCTACCAGTGTTACCAGGACCTTCGAGAACACCCTTGGGGCCGTGAATAGACCAAAAGGAAGACACCAAAACTGGAAGTGGTCTTTGCCCACCCTGAAGCGTAGTTCTGAGACTGGGACATGATAGGCATCTCTGATATCTGGAGAACACATCCAATTCCCTGGAGCAATAGCAGCTTTGATTGATTCTAGAGATTAGATCCTGTAATGCTGAACACTTAATGCCTGATTTACCTTGGCTAGGTCCAGAATTTGGCGCCATGTTCCTGATGATCTTTGAATTATGAAGAAGAATGAGTAGTTTCCTAGGCCTCGTTCGTTCATTGGGACAGGAATGATTACCCTTTGTGCCAATAATGCCAAAAGGCAGTTTTCTGGACAGGTGGGAAGTGGAGATTAGGAGGCAGAGGACACTTGAACTCTACTCTGTAACCCTTTCATATGATATTTTGGATCCATTTGTCTTCTATTGATATTTCCCAGCGGTCCAAAACAGCATCCCACTGTTTGCCCCTGGGGAGCTCAACCTTCAGAATTGTTTTCCAGAGTTGGTGGGTGCCTTACCTCTGGCCACTGGGAAAAATCCTGACTGACCTCCTTTCCAGTTGTTTGATCTCGAGGTATCAGTTCTGGAATGAATGGGCCTCTGATCATACTGAGAATATCTAGAATTCTGCCCCTAGAGGACTGCTTACTTTGGTATTTGCACTTTCTTTTTTGAGGCAGCAATTGGCTTTTGCCTCCTGATGCTTTGGAGATAAAATCTTCGAGCGTCCTACCAAACAAGGCCTGACCCTGAAGTGGTAGAGCACACAGAGCAAACTTGGAGGCCGTATCTGCTTCCCATAATCTAAGCCCTCCTTGCCGAGATTGATAGAGAAAGTGATCTGGAGGCTAGACATATCTGGTCAGTTGTAGAAAGGCCAACCCTAGTTTTATCTTCTTCAGCCTTTCTATGATGTCAGCTCTATCTCTCCCTTGTTTTAATGCTGCTTCCACATTGGACAGCCAAACTTTTAGGGCTTTGACCACTGCAAGACAGGCAATTGCGGGCTTAAGAGATTCTCCTGCCACCAAAAAGGCCCTCTTTAGGTCAGTTTCCAGCCGCTTGTCCATGGAGTCTTTCAAAGTTGCCTGATCTTCGATTGGCAATACTGTGCTTTTATATAGATTGAGGACTGGAACATCCACCTTGGGTATAGTTGTGAAGTCCTTAATGTCTTCTTCACTGAAGGGATTAAGTTTACTAAATCTGGCGTGAGTAGAACTACGTTTGGACACAATATCCCATTCTGATTTGACCAAATCCAGTACTTCCTGATGCAGAGGAAAGGACTGTGGTCTCCCCTTGGATTTAGGCAAAAATGCAGATGTAGATGCCTGATCCTCCTGTTGAAGAGCCAATGAAGCTCTCACTGCCTTGATTAAGGGCTGAACCAGGGCAAAGTCAAAGGAAGAATGTTGGATCTTGTCTTCTTCTTCAGACTCCGATGTTATCATAACTGAACCTGCCCTTTAATCTCTCTCCTCTTCTGGGTTGATGGTAACCCCTGGAGGAGTCTGCTTGCCTCCTGTGGCTGACTGAATTTCCTTGGCTACAGCCTGCCTGATCCATGATATGATATCGGCATTGGGACTAACTGACTGCCCAGCAGCAGCATTGAGACAAGCCTGGCACAGCTTCTTCTCTGAAAGTGGGGCCTCCGAGTAGCCCAGGCAGTGTGCTTCAGGAGCCTGGATAATATCCTCTCTTACAAACATCCAAAAGGTTGTGGTGAATCAAATGGTCACACGCAGGTCAAGATAAAGGTAAAGTTGATGCCAAATTACACGAAGACTTGCCTGTATCCCTTGCTTCTGTC
>CM044440.1:93616417-93713518 GCA_024363595.1 Xenopus borealis
AACATGTCGTTACAAATAAAGCACCTTTAACTTTTGCAGCAACGACCTGCGTGTGACCATCCAAAAGGTTGATTTACCACAACCTTTTGGATGTTTGTAACAAAGCTTTCATGGACGGAAGCAGTGGTTGAAGGTCATTGTTACTGAATCGACACACTACTAATTGTGAAATTTCCTCTCTTGGTACAGAGTGTTCCTTAGATCTCTCTCTTGATCTAGATGACCTCATGGCACTGTCAGAACAAAGAGACATCATTATAGCGAGTCTAGGGTTCCCCACATAGACTCCTGCCTTCTCTTTTTTTTACCTCATCTTAGGGGTGTAGACTTCTTGGGGATGGCGGCTGGGACAAAATCTTGAGCTGGGAAATCTGAGAAAAACGAAAATCTATCTTTTAAAAATTTCAGGAGGCTAACTACTACCCATTTCAGGCTACCTAGGTCCCACTACTTACCAGGTGTAAGGGACTCGAGGTTAAGGGCAGCATGTGGATGGAGGAATGGCAGGGTCAAACCAAGCCGAGCTCCCTCCTCCTGTATTTAAGCAGGGAAGCCCTGCCCACAGCAGAAGCCAACAATCCCTGTGCCTGAAATACCGCACCCCTCCCGAGGCAGAGGAGCCTATGCAGAAGTGACCTCATCATGCTGCGGCATCACTATCCTTCTCTGCTAACCCCAAGATGGCATCGGAAGTGGGAGGCGGACGGTCCGCCAAGTTCGCCCAGCTCCCCCCCCCCCCCTGGCAGGCAATGGATGCACGCCTACCTTCCGCCATCCCCGCCTGCTCTCAAAAATGCATGTGTGGGGAGAAGGAACCCGAGCCACTGGACAGCCACGCGGATCGGTTGAGCATGGAGAGCAGGGAGACTCCGCTTAGTATGAGTCCCTGGAGGACCGGCATGCTGCTGGAGACAAAAAGGGTTTAACCACAAAAACTCCATCTCCAGGATGCTGAAGGCAGCCCTAGCTATACCCTGAGAACATCGTGCTCCTGCCAGGAGCTAGGAGAGAAAAGAACCCAAAAAAAAGACAAGATGGGAGGTGCTCAGTAAGTATTTATTAGGGTTAATTGGGTTCTGTAATTGGGAGAAGGAGGGGCCATCCCATAATGTATTGACATGGAGAGGACTAGGGAAAAAATATGTTTATATTTATTTATTAGTAATAGTTACTGTGGTGTTTCTAATGTGTTCAGCTGTAAATTTCCAAATGACCTCAATCTAACAACAATTATCCACAGTAGTGACACAGCTGATCTCTCAAATTAACAAACCTTTCCTGTCTAGATATGGCAACGGTGCTCTTTCAACAGCTCTAGACTCTCTTGCTCCTTTTACCACCCAGGGCTGTTTCTGGGGTCATTGGAGAAAGTCACAAACTGATCCTGACTTCATCCACTTCAAGTTCATGCTATCCAGCTACAATCGCGTTCTATTAATAGCTAAAGAAAAGTACTTCTCTTTAATCTCCTTTCTGTCCTCTTCACTGCAACTACTTTTCCTTACATTTAACTCAATACTTTGCCCCCTCCATACACTCCACCCATTAATTTAACTGCCCAAGATCTTGCTTATCTCTTTAAAGAAAAAAATTGATCTCATTAGATTTACCAGCATACAATCTGGCAACAAATTCAGATTATTTTGCAGTCCACTCGCATCCACTTTGCACTTTTTCAACCCCACAGAACCATATTCTAGCCTGTTCAAACCCCACAACCTGCTCCCTTGACCCTGTACCCTCTTGCCATTGTTGAATAAATGCATTTGAGCCACACGTTTAAAAATTGTCACGTAAAAATTGTAGTGTGCACAAGAAATTATTTTGATGCCCGTTGACTCTAATACATTTGGATAAAAAATGTTGCTTGTGTAGAAATTAATGTACATGTAATGTAATGTAATGTTTTGGAGTTTGTAAATTTTTCTTATGGACAGATTCGCTCATCATTATTCACAACTTTCCTCCATACCTTCACATAATTTGTTGATCAGGTTCTACAGTAGGTGCATTCCTCCTCCTTTTGACACGTGATGGGTGTGGGCATACTGGGAGGGATGTGTGAGGTCATGCTCAGCCTCTATGCTGGATTTTATTGTTCCAGTGAATAGTTCTTTGCAACTTGCAACACAATGTATAATCTGGGTTCTTTATTATCTGGGTTCTAGTTTATCATTTCTCCAAGATGGCTTCTATTATTACAGTTCCTACCTGAGCTTGTTAATACTTATCAATCTTATAATTACCCTTGCCTGCCAGTACTTCTTTCTGTCTGTTCTGATGCTACAGATGCAGTCACTTGGATTTGTAAGTTAAATGCGTCGTGACTCAGGGTTAATTGAAGAAACTGTGTTATCCAAAAAGTTATCTTAACTCATTTAATGCATTTAACCTTTTCATTAACATACCAAAGCACCATTGTTTTCAATGGTGAACTCTTTAATTGGATGGGATGCTGTGACACAATATTCTGTGCTAAGTGGGATAAATGGGATAGATGAGTTAAGTCATGACACATTTAACACACAATCCAAAGTGACTGCATCTGTATGCCTGATTCTGACCATTATTGTTGCCTATTCCTAACTTGTATCTCACTTAAGTAGTTCATTAAGGTTAAAGGAGAACTAAAACCTAAACATGAATATGGCTAAAAATACCATACAGATAGAGTCACTTGGATTTGTAAGTTAAATGCGTCGTGACTCAGCATTAATTGAAGAAACTGTGTTATCTAAAGTCATCTTAACTCATTTAATGCATTTAACCTTTTCATTAGCATACCAAAGCTCCATTGTTTTCAATAGTGAACTCTTTAATTGGATGGGATGCTGTGCCACAATATTCTGTGATAAGTGGGATAAATGAGATAAATTAGTTAAGTCGCGACGCATTAAACTCACCATCCAAAGTGACTGCATCTGTATTTTATATACTGAACTTATTGCACAAATTTTAACTTGTCAATAGAAGCATTGATTAGTGATGAGCAATATAACAAACGACACCCATAGACTCCAATGGGTGAAAAAAAAGTTGCGCTCCCCAAATAATTGTTGTGTGTCAAAATAATTTTGATTCTCATAGATTGCAATGCATTTGGGTGAATTTTCATGATTTCACTCATTTTTGGCAAACCAAAAAGGGTCAGATTCACCCATCACTAGCAATGATCCAGGACTTCAAACCTGTCAAGTGGGGGGGTCACCATCTCAGAAAGTATCTGCGACATGCACATGTTCAGCAGGCTCTGAGCAGCTGTTGAGATGCCAAGTTTAGGGGTCATCACAAATTAGTTTGATCAGTCTTTAAAATAAATTGACGCTAGTTGCACTGGGATCTGTGCTGCCATGGGTTGAACTTGATGGACTTTGTCCCAATTTAACTATGTAACTAACTATATAGTAACTATATAGTAATTATCTGTATTAATCAGCCTTCTATTGTGACATTTCTATTCTATGTGTACTGCATATTGTGAGTGGGTCCCTAAGCTCAGTATGTTACAGCAGCACAGAGCATGTCTAGTGAATAAGCAGAAAAGAGGAAGGGGAGCTACTTGGGCATCTTTAGAGACACAGACCTTTACTGCTAAAGATCTGGAACAAGTAAGGAGGTGACTGGGGAATGGAGTCTATGTTCTCAATCTCAGCAATTACACCCCCGCTCCAGGTGCGTTGAATTAGTAGAAGATATTGGAGAGCTGAGAGAAAACAAAGGAGCAGAACTTGCTGCTTTGTGCGCAAAAAACGACACTTAGCAGCAAGTTCTGCTCCTTTGTTTTCTCTCAGCTCTCCAATATCCTTTACTGCTAAAGAGCTGAGGTTGCCTTGGGATTTTACTGAAGCCCAAAACATAATGTATAACATTTGTAGCCTACTTCTTTAGTCAAGCTTTAGTTCTCCTTTATGTATGGTCCTTGCTGGTCCTGCAGCAGAAAGTTCCAAAGTCCAAAAAGGGCATATCTGATACTAGTAAATCACCTTAGTCCACCTGATCTTGATTTTGGTTTTCATTTAACCTTATCCATGTCGCACTATAGTAGTTAGTTCATTGAAGCAAGTAAGTTCTTTGTTGGCAACACAGCAGCAAGTTTCAGACCTCAAAAGGCATAGATTAATACTGATACTAGCAGGATATACACCTGCTCTCTAAAGGGAACAGCTACCAATGGCTCCTCCTTTGCTTATTTATTACTGGCATGACAAAAATACTTTCCTGCTTAACAAAGTCTCATATATAGAAAGATGATCAAAATAATCCAGCATCACAGAGGCTTAACATTTTTATAACCAGTAGTGACTAAGTCAACCAGACATATCCCTCCCAGCTCAGCAATCGAACTTTTGTCAGCAAACAGCTGTTTTAATATGGCAGCCTCATTATTTCAGGCTGTGGTTAAGGCACCCACAACACATTTCAAGTTGGCAAAACAAATGTTCTTAGTAACCAGTTTTCTGGAGGTTTGCTTATCTCCACATATACAGTATCCATCATTGTTACTATTAATAGAATAAACACAGTTCACACTAGACTCATCTAGTTTCAAAATACTCAGCTGTTGATACAGATATACTGAAATGCGAAAGTTCACTTGAACTTTTTCTGTTATATAAAATATTTTTTCTCTCAATAAATAAAATCAACTGTAAACTACCTGTGTTGTTCATCTACATTTACAGGAGTAATAAAAAGGGGAGATTATTCCCAAAATGAAAGTTAAAAGAAATAAAATCAATAATATACCTTCTCAATGCTTTGTTTCGCTAATGTGTGTGATCCAGAACAGAACATAACTATTTCATAAAGTGTTTTGTAGCTCCCAGAGAAACCTAATATTGTTATATAGGCAGAAAAATTAAAAAAAATAACTGCACTAGAGAATAATTAATTGCTTGAAGGTTTCAAACTAAAATCAATCTTCTTTTTCCCCATGCTGTATTGCAAAGTTCTTGAGTAAAACGATGCTGCATATTTTTATTTAATGTGACTTGTTTTTAGTCAAACAAGCCTCTGTAGTCATATATTCAAGATGATGAACAGTTACTAATATCTATTTTATCTTCATCAGGGAAAAATGCTACTGGCTAGTGTGCTACAATGCTAAAATCATGCATGTATTTATATTCAGCTGCATTTATTGAATGAAAGTCACAAGCTGGAATAAATGATATCTGTATAAGTAACCACTGACATGCTGACAGTTACAGAAATACCAGTATCTAGCACCAGTAGAAATGATTACTATCTTTATGTAAAATCAGGAAGTATATTTAGTTTTACACTCCCCAGTGGCCTGGTACAAATAAACTGCAAACAGAGAGAGAAAGGAAGAGAGAAGTGGGGCACTAAATTCAATAGGAGTGGATATTTACACAGTCAGTACCACCTCCCATTCCAGAAACCTATTATGGTGTACAGACACAATATATTCGATATTTGAATTCAAAGGATTTTACTTCCCTTCCTATTCCCATGGTCGAATTTTTGAATTTTTTTTTCAGTTTGAAATTCGACCAATGATAAATCTGCCCCATAGTATTTTAATTTGCTATGAAGTCCAGTATCCTATCTTTTATTAATCCTTCAAAAAGCTTTCCTAATAAAGCTTGATTGTGTGCATTTTCCTAATCCTTACTAAACTAAAAAAAGAAACAGTTATAAATTACATTTTCCCTAAATCATATTACGTTAATTGCAACTTATAGTAAAACAAATGACCATGAAAAAAAATCATATATACAGTATATATATATATATATATATATATATATATATATATAAAATACTTTGTCCTTTCTGCTACTCTTGCTATGACCCTATGTTTCACTTTTTCCCAATAATCCATTTCCTTTATCCCTAATGGCACATTGGCTCCTGTAAAAACTAAACATGCTAGACACCCTTCCCCACCCCCTCCATGCACATCTGTCTCTGCTCAAGACATTGCTGAGCACTTCAAAAACAAAATTGACAGAGTATATAATACACTACTCAACCCCCCTAGGCTTCCACCACTCTCCCTCCACACTCCCCAGACTCTCCTGTGCTCCTTCACCCCTGTTACAGATGAGGAAGTCTCAAAACTCTTGGCCTCCTCTCACCTTACCACCTGCCCACTTGATCCTATTCCTTCAAAACTTCTCTGCAATACCAATCCTTGTCTAATCAAAGCCTTACCTCATCTATTTAATTTCTCGCTCTCAACTGGACGAACTATTTCTGTCTCAACTAAAGCACGCTCTTGTCACCCCCATTCTGAAAAAACCCTCCTCTTGACCGCACTACCACCTCTACGCTGACGATACTCAGATCTATCTCTCCTCTCCTGATCTCAGAACTCCGAACTCGTGTCTCTTCCTGCCTGTCTGCTATCTCTACTTGGATGTCACAACGCTACCTTAAATTAAACCTCTCTAAAACGGAAATGCTTCTTTTTCCTCCAACTAACACCAGTAACATCCCGGAAGTATCCATCGTAGTTAACAAACCCACTATCACTCTGTCTCCCCAGGCCTTGGGGTTATCCTAGATTCTGCCCTGACATTTACTCCTCATATCCAGTCACTTGTTAAATCATGTCACTTCTAGTGATGGGTGAATTTATTCGCCAGGGGCAAATTCGCTCAGTTCGCCGCTGGCGAATAAATTCGCATAACGCCAGCGAAAAAAGAGCCGTGCATTTTTGACGCGACAGAAACGACGTGACGTGTGTTGAAAACAACGCAACGCATCATAAACGTGCCGCGTCTCGTTTCGCAAATTTTTTCGCCAATTCGCGAATTTTGCTGGAAATTCACACATTTTTCAGCGAAGCGAAACCGGGTAGATTCGCCCATCACTAGTCACTTCCACCTAAGGAACTTATCCAAAATACGATCATTTATCACCCAAGATGCTGCCAAAATTCTTATTCACTCTCTTGTCATATCCTGTCTAGACTATTGTAACTCTCTTTTAATTGGCCTTCCCCTCCAGAAACTGTCACCTCTCCAGTCCATAATGAACACTGCTGCTAGGCTTATACACCTCACCAACCACTCTTCCTCTGCCATGCCATTCTGCTAATCCCTGCACTGGCTTCCACTGCCCTTCAGAATTAAATTCAACTTAATGACCCTGACATTCAAATCACTTCATAACTCTGCCCCTCCCTACATCTCTGAACTAATCTCCATATACTCACCCAACCGCTTACTCCTCTACTGACCTGCTACCCAACTCTTCTCTCATTACCTCCTCACATGCTCACATTCAAGACTTTGCAAGGGCTGCAACCCTCCTCTGGAATTCTCTCCCACAGTCTGTCTGACTTTCTCCCAAACTTTTATCTTTCAAGAAATCTCTTAAAACTCACTTTTTTAGAGAAGCCTACCTTCACTGTTAACTACCCAATGCAATACCGCTTACAGTACTACATCTCTCACCCACTTAACGCTGTTCTTGTTCATTCCCACACCTTGTGTATCATTCCCTTCCCTTTAGATTGTAAGCTTTTTCTGTACAGAGCCTTCCTTACCTTCTGTACCTGTATTTATTGTGATGTATGTAACTTCTTATGTTCTATGTATGTAATTCATGTGATTTAGTTGTATAATCACATTCACTTTACAACACTACAAAATAAGTTGACGCTATAGAAATACATGTTAATAATTAATAATAATAATTGGCAACCATACTTTATGCTACTAAAATTATTACCAATCTTTGCATTCTACAGACAATTTCTTTCAGGACAGCACTCCTACTATGTAGTTACATAACCTTTATTTATTCCTGGCAGAAGCTCAGAATGTTTTTAGTGACAATCCACATTTTATCATGTAGTGCCATTCAAAATGGTGCAGAGCTTCTGCCATAAATAAATACAGGCATTTTACGTAAACTAACAAGGGCTGTTCTAGATGATATATTTTAAACAAGTGAACATAATAGAGAAGTCTGTCTGTTGTAAGATAAATTCAGTTTTGGTATTTGAACCTTTTTCTATTCAGTGGTTGTCCACTTCAAGAGGGTTGATTTAGCAACACGGTCATCTAAAAACCAAATACCATGAATGTTTAAAAATTGACCTTATTTTGCCTGGACAGTAGTCTCAAACAAACACAAACACAATGGACACTTAAAGGAGCAGATTACCCTGTTGTTAGCATGAGTGCAGTGAATTGGGTTTAGGCTAAACAGGGAACTAAGATGCACAATCCCTATAACAGCTGGTTAGTTGATCAGACTATGCAAGACTGCATAGCATTCCCACAGTAAAATTAATTTTCCACCCATTCTGGAGTGCCCAGTACTTTGTTGCCATGTACTTTGTTTCTGTATCTTCTTTTACACCTTCCCTCATCAACATACTTTTTAATAGTGGGATGAGAGGAGAACAGAGGCAGATATAGATGATTGTAACCCTAGAATCCTTTTAGTAATTGTTCTTTTAGTAATTCTTTTTGTACATGGTATTCAGTAGTGAAAAGCAAAATGTTTCACCAGGTTTCACTGTGAAAAAGATGCACATTGTCTCCAATGGGTGAAAAAGACTGTCACCCATTTACTTCAAAGTATTAGAATTTTTACTATATTTCGTGAAGTGACATGGTCAGATTAACCCCTCAATAGTGTTCAGTATATAGAATAATTTATTGATTTGGGCTAAAGGAATGTAGGGGCATATTTATTAAAACTAATTTTTTCTGTTAAAGTTTTAAAAGGGTAAAAACTCTTTTAAGAAAAAAAACAAATTCTTTCAGATTTATTATACCCTGAATCTAGTAATAATTCAAACCTGAAAATACCCCATTTAAAACCTGTCTTAATCAAAAAGTCAGTGGCAGATGGTTCCTTTAACATGTTGTTTTGCCTTAATTACTATCAGTGTTTTAGGCTTTCATTCAATAATGTGAAAAATTCGAGTTTTCAGGCACTGAATTGAAAAAAGTTGCACGATTTAAGTGTCAAATCTAAACAATTCAATTTGACGTATGATTTTGTCTCAACTTTTTTTCACACTAATTTTTTTGAGAAGTTTTATTGGTAAATTCAGGGGATTAAGGATTGGGAGTTTGGTTATTTAAAAAAAAAAAAAAATTAACCTTCTTAATGTCCAAATGTCTATACTGTACGCAAAATAAATATACAATATTTTATGTTTGTCATTCCCAAAAATTACTTTTATAGAATGCAATTTGGACCAATTTTTTTGCCAAACATTACTCAAATAGTAGAAGTAAATCTAGAGCAGCTTCTTCAGTTCTTAAATTACTTAAATAGTATTCTTCTTTACATTTTTAATGATTAATGTACTAATGCCCTATAAATAATTCATAATGATCTTCTTGCAGTACGTATAGGGGACCCTGAAGTAATTTTCAGCAAATCTGAAAATGTTGCTAACACAGGCATTAGAAGAATTCATTGACAAAGAATAAGTGGTTAATTAGCTGTTCATGATTTACTTGGAATACACTGTGTACCACCATGGTTGTCCCTGCAACAGTCCTCTAACAGTATTGTGCCATTGTTATTAGAAAAGCAAGAAAAAAAAGGACCAGTATAGCATAACATAATTTATAGTTAGTGTTTATTTCAGTAATCATAGAGCCAAGAGCCACATGTTGAGTTCAACTTCACTGACAGACAGCATGGGTTCTAACTTGACTGATTCATGGGGGAACAATTGATGAGTATTACAGTACCCACAAACATTAATATACAGTCTGAATAGAAGTCTTTTTTAAAATGGCATTTACTAGAAGTGTTCTCTATGGTATGGAATTTGTGATGTGCCATTATTTATGTTGGTTATTGTTTATTATGTTGCCAGTATGTTATAATTATGCTACATATTATGAACAACTATTTGATGTTATAATGGATTAAGTCCTGTATTAAGGACCTTGATTTCCCTTTAGATGACTTGCAGAAGATAATGAAAATATGTAATTTCCCTCAATATACATACATTTCAGTTGCCGGTTCAGCCCCCTCCCAAGATGGGAGCTTATCTCTTTGTTTATAGTCCTTCTAACAGCCTCCCCAACAGATATCCAGTCTAAGAATCAGCCAGGCAGGTTTGAAAATCTCATCAGACATGGACCACATAGGTGCATTAATGCAGTCCTCTCCGAATTGGCCTGCACAGGGTTTTGTTATGAACTCTTCATTAGCCCAGGAGACAAACAATCAGATCAGGCAATTTGGCCCAACATGTAGGTGGTAAAGATCTTCTCATTTGGCAATCTCACCAAACGAGTGCATATTTTTATGTAGGACCAACTTTACTTCCTCCTGTTTTTGACAGTATATAACTTGAAACTGTTTCCCTTTGGCAAAATTTGGTCCTTTCCTCCACAGCACTACAAAAAATTATTTTTATATTATTTTGCACATTCTAATATACTTGTACTGTATACCAGCTGCAAAATTATTATAATTGTTTTTTTAACTAGGGATGCACTGAATTCACTTTGGGATTCAACCAAATCTTAGCCTTTTTTATCAGGATTTAGAGTCAGGCAAATGCAAGAGCTAGCCCACACCCAACTAAATCTGAACTCTGTACAAACAGAAAAAAATTTGCTGCACATACATACACTATTTCTGCACACGTGTGCATTTGCTGGTGGTGCTGAGGGTTCAGTTTCCTTTCGGTATTCGCCCAAATCCCTGAATCCTACATAATAAGTTCAGTGAAATACCAAACTGAACCATCTACACCCCCACTTTCAGTTTGGTATTCAGCTGCATTTGTTATGTAGGATTTGGGATTCAAATGAATTCTGAATTGTAGGGATCAATGCATCCCAAGTTCTTAGATAGTGATAAAAAAGAGGTAGACCATGAATAGTTATTTTGAATACAGTATAGCATACCATTTATAGTAGGTACATAATTTTTACATACAAGTATAATATTGACATTGTATTGCATTAAGGCTTCTGTAATGCAACCTTTCACTTTGGGTACAAGAAAGTACATAGAATTTACCATATCTGCCTTTTAACCAACTGTTTCCAATAATTCCCTTTTCAGGTATTACAACTTCTAAGTATGCTTTACATTTATTAAATATAATTAGAAAAGACAGTATTGCAAGAGCAGTATTGGTTAAGTTGCAGCAATCTCATGGCAAGAAAAATTGCCACAATGAAGGACATCGTAATGAGGGTGAATGATTTCCTATACTGAGTTAATGATATTTTACTTGGCTGCTTCATAACCTTCAGTGGACAAGAAATATAAAATCATGATGAAAACATATTTTGCTGTATAGCATACACTGAAATATAAATATAAATAGATATAAATGAATAAAAAAAAGATATGCACTGCCAAAAAAATTAATAAGAACATAGCATTTATTTAATTCTGTTACAATACAATATTGTTAACAGTCACATTAGGAAATAAGCTGTTAAATATAGCATTTTCTAGTGAGTGTAACAACGTAATACATCATCCACTAAGATGTTATTACATCCTTCTAAAAAGAGCAATGATAATTTTTAAAGTGTTAACAATTAACATCCTTGTTATTTACATTAATATAGATAGAATAAGACCACAGTTTACTCTACATCTATGCTATTGTGATTTTTATTATTTGGTAAAAGGTAGGTATTGTATTAGCAAAGAAATGAGTCAGTCATTACTAGCTTATCATTAACTAAAAATGTCTCCTGGACAAGGTGGCATAAAAGATATACAGTATTGTACATTGCATGTCCTTTTGATTAATAAAAGTATCTGCAGTAAAAGGACAACTAAACTAGGCTGTCATTTCTTATAATGATATAGCTGTCCATTGATCATAAAAGCATGGAGCCAAAGCTTGCAAACAAATGGCCCTTGGGGAAGTTGGACATAAACATGAATATGCACAGAGCATGTTTTCTACTGTAACCGAGTTTTCCAGTTGGAAAATAGAGAAAAACTGAACTTTCACACATTTCACAACAATCACATTTTTTCAAAAATATTAAAAACTAAAAATGAAAAAAAAAACTTTAATTTTGCCTAGGGCAACTCCAATTTGACATTTTTAGATTCTGATTAAAGTTTATTGTTTTTTTGTGTTAATAAATCTCTAAAATGTTTTTCAAACTCTGATTCAAGTTTTATCTAAAAGAAAAAAAAACTGTTGCTGATTAAATTTTAATTCAATTATATCACCCTTTAATGTGCTCTATGTTTGGCCAGCCAATGAATGGGGAAGATGGTGTTTAATAACAACAATTTAATAAAAATGTTATCTGTTTTATTTTAATCTTTATTTTACTATATGTTTACTTTACTGATATGTTGTATCTCTAACTGGTTATGTCAGGTGATGTCACAGCCTTAGTCTCCTGTCCCCTCTTGGATTTGAAACAGTTTTACACTTGGAGGCCTATTTATTGATATATAAAGTTTCTTTTTTCAGGAATCTTAAAATATTTGCAGTTTTCCTATAATTATTAAAAGCTCTAACAATTCAAGATTTATTAAATGTAAAAACTACAAAATACTCTAATACAAAAATTCACCAGATAAAAGTTGTTGAGGTATTATACTGTAGTTGTGTTAGCAGAAACATTACTGTGTTCCACAATAAAAACCTCCTACTGCTATATAAGCCCTGTGAGTGTGGATTCATTTGCATCATGGGAAATATCTTCATCGTTTGGATAGTAGGCAGGTTACTCTTAAAGGGATACTGCCATGGGAAAACATGTTTTTTTTTTCAAAACACATCAGTGCTGCTTCAGTAGACTTCTGCACTGAAATCCATTTCTCAAAAGTGCAAACAGATTTTTTTATATTCAGTTTTGAAATCTGACATGGGGCTAGATTCTTTCACCAGAATTGCCTTCACCATCTCAGACCAGGTGAAGTGCATTGGAGTTCATAAAACTTTCTCAGTCTTCAGTTACTTACATCATATTCTGAGTGGAAAATTCAAGTTCAAAAAACACTTTTCCTTTTTCAGGGTGATAGGCTGCAAAACTGTAAAGGAACAGTTCAGGGTAAAAATAAAAACTGGGTAAATAGATAGGCTGTGCAAAATAAAAAATGTTTCTAATATAGTTAGTTAGCCAAAAATGTAACGTATAAAGGCTGGAGTTAGTCAGCAACTTGAAGGGGGCCACATGGAACATAACTGTTCAGTGAGTTTGCAATTGATCCTCAGAATTCAGCTCATATTCAAAAGCAGCAGTTATGAGCAATGTGGCCCACCCTCAATTCAGTGATTGGTTACTGCCTGGTAACCAGGGTAACCAGTCAGTGTAAACAAAAGAGAGCTGAAAAGCAAGAAGTAGTGTTCTGTTCTGTTATGTTAGACTTACAGTCATTCCAGCCTTTATACATTACATTTTTGCCTAACTATTGAAAACATTTTTTATTTTGCACAGCCTATCTATTTACCCAGTTTTTACTTTTATATTGAACAATTCCTTTAATCAGTTAACCACACACATTTTCTAACATATGGAACATTATTTTACAGTGGGCTCACGTGTAGGGCATTGAAATAACTCCATTGACTTTATTAAGGTTCCCTTGGCATGTCTAGTTATCAGTGTAAATGTAATGTATTAGATGCACCATGTAACATAAAGAGGTGCATATAAATTTCTCACCATATGCAAGACCTCTAACAAATTGTTGCAAGTCAGAATTGAATGCAAGCGCATCTTTGCTTTGATTTGCTTGCATTACCGAAGTAAAGCAAGCTAAAATTTGCCAGCATTCATTGACCAGAACGAAACTTCACATTTTAGTAATTTACTGTTGTCTAACAAATTTTCTCCTGGAGAAGTTTTGCGATGGCTGCAAAGCCGTGGCTGGTGAACTTTCACCAGTTAGTAAATTTGTTCCCTTCCAATTATGTAAAGAAATAGTAGAATAATAATTTACAACCTTAACATGTCACACAAATAAAAATAAAGGGTTTGTTGACATTCAAATTAATTTTTTGTGTGATGTTGACAGCAATATTCTGAGAATTGTGGCCCCAACCAACTTTTTGGAATATCTACTAGGAGTAGGTTCCAGTAATGAATGCGGGAGATAATAAGAGACCGGATAAGTTTTGGTTGTGTCTGAACTGACACATGGTGTTTAGGATGTGTGTTGAAAAAAACAGATGCAAGTCTAATATGATTCCTAGGCAGTACGCCTTTGTGGTTGAATGAAAGGTGATGTTAACTGTGAGTGAGATCTGACAAACAGGGGAAGATCTTAGAGAAAATATTAGTTAGGTTTTAGAAAGATTCAGTTTCAGGTGATGCTGATACATCCAGGAGGATACAGTATAAAGGCAGTCTGTAACTTGGAAAAGGACAGAAAGAGAGAGGTCAGGAGTAGACAAGTAAAGTTGGGTGTCATTAGTATAAAGATGATACTGAAGTCCAAACAACTGAATATGTTTTCCTAGTAGTACAGAGTGAGAATAGAAAACAACCTAATACAGATACTTGAGAACCTGCAACAGAGAACGTAGAAGAATTTTAGTTAGAGAAGGGAATTTTAAAAGAATAATCAGAAAGATAAGATGTAAACCATGAAAGAGCAGTGTCACGAATGCTGGCTGAGTATAGACTGTCAACTGTGTCAAAGGCTGCAAAGAGGTCTAGGATGAGTATGGAATAATGACCTTTAGACTTTGCCAGGAGATCATTAGTTACTTTAGTGAGTGCAGATTCAGTTGAATGTGTTGGGTGGAAACCAGATTTCAGGGGGTCAAGAAGGGAGATGCTACACCAGGCATTTGTAAACAAGCCTTTCCAGCAATTTGGATGTGAATGGAAGAAGGAAAACTGGACATGAGTTGAAGGGAGAGCTGGGATCAAGGGAAGATATTTTGAGGATAGGAGTGAATAATGCTTGTATGTACGTTGCGTCAAAAACTACGCGCTACTCATTTTTCGGGCGAATTTTCGCCAATCAAAATTTCACTGGTGATTCGCGAATTTATTCGCCAGCGGCGAATCGCGGGAATTCGCCCCTGGCGAATAAATTCGCCCATCACTAGTGGAGACATGTAAATCACTCCTTTATGTCCCTGTGGCCAACTATGCATCCAGATCCGCTGGTTTATAGCACAGATACAGCCTAATAGTTCAGAGCCATGTATCCAAACTTGCAGACAGCCTGTTTCTATCTTGTTAGATCTCATCAGTGCAAGATATTGGAATATGGCTTCTGAGGGGTAGGACTTGGAGAGCAGCAAAAAGGAAAACCAAACCTTGTTAGGGTGAGAAGGACTGAAAGGAGCCAAAAAGCCCTTAATTCAAGATGCCAAGGCTTTCCTCCGATCCTTCCGGACTGTTTTGGATGCTCCTGGCCTGTTTCTTCAGCCTCTTCATGGCTGCTACAGATTCGTCAAGGGATTGTAGTGCCAGCGAATATGCTATCAATTTCCGCACACTAGCCGCTGAGACACCCTGGAACAATGAAGCTTATCACGCTACATTTTATCATGGACTTTTTTACTCACCTTAAACACGATCTCCCCACTCAATTGGATGACCTCATTGCATTGGCGATAAAAGTGGATACCCGGCTGAGGGAACATCTGTCTGACAAAGAGAGAAGTAAGTTTCAATTAATGCTGGCTCCACATTTCCAGAGACCTTTCCTTCCCAGTACATCTGCTTCTTCTTCTCCTTTGTCTTCTGCTCCAATTTGTTCTGAAGAACCAATGCAAATTGGGGGCGCTCAGCTCTCCAAACAGGAGAAACAGTGAAGTCGTGCAGCTGGTTTTTCCCTTTTCTGCGGTGGCAAAGCTCATCAAACTACTCACAGATTTCTCCTTCCTGCATGGCTTCAAGTGTCTTCAAGAATCTTCCATGCGCAAGCCTTCTTGGATTCTGGTGCAGCCGGAAATTTCATGGACAAGTCTTTTGCTGTACATCATGCCATACCTCTGCAAGCCTTGACAATACCACTGTGAGTCCTGGCTATCGATGATAGACTCTTGTCTATGGCTCTCATCTCACAATCTTCATCAGAAATACTCTTCAAAGTCAGCATTCTTCATACTGAGAGACTGTCTTTTCTTATCATTGACTGCCCTTCTACACCAGTGGTCCTGGGATTACCTTAGTTGTGTCTTCACAACCCAACCATCGACTGGTTGGAAGCCCAGATCTCATGTTGGAGTCCCTTCTTCCAACGGAATTATCTTCATTCCAATATTTTTCTAAAAGTGACCTCCGTGGCTATTGATCTTCACTCCCTCCCTACCATTTATCATATCTTCTTGGATGTATTTAGCAAGAAGTCCGCTGAGACACTTCCTCCCCTCCAGTTGTATGACTTTCCCATCGATCTAGTACCCGGCACCATGCCTCCTCGTGGGTGCACTTATCCTCTCTCTCCCTCTGAAACCAAAGCTATGATGGAGTACATTCAAGAAAATCTTCAGAGGGGATTCATCTTCTCCGGCTGGTGCAGGATTCTTCTTTGTGGAGAAGAAAGACAGCAGTCTGCAACCTTGCACTGCATCTTAAACAAAATCACCTCCAAAAATTGCTACCCCCTTCCTCTCATCTCTGAGCTTTTTCACCAGCTGAAAGGAGCCTGTATCTTCACCAAGTTGGATCTATAGGGAGCTTATAACCTTATCAGCATTTGAAAAGGGGATGAGTGGAAAACTGCTTTTTCGACATTTGCTTGGTCAAAGTGTTGTTGTATACTTGGATGACATCTTAATGTTTTTCAAGTCCCTAGTGGAACATCATCGCCAAGTCTGTGAAGTCCACTCTCATGTAAGGAAAAAGGCCCTGTATGCCAGGTTGGAAAAGTGCACATTTGAGGCCACCAAGATTCTTTTCTTAGGATACATAATTTTCCAGAAAGGTTTTGAAATGGATCCAGCCAAAGTCTCTGCAATCCAAGAGTGGCTGCGTCCAACCAGCACAAGATCCATACAGAGATTCATTGGCTTTGCCAATTATTTCAGACATTTTATCAAGGGCTTTTATTCCAAAATCGCTCCAATCATGTCAGTCATCCATAAGGGAGGAAAATCCCACTGTTGGTCCCCACAGGCCTAAGAGGCCTTCAAGAACTTGAAATAATCATTTTCCTCTGCTCCTGTCCTCAGACATCCTGATCCCCTTCTTCCATTCTTTATTGAAGTAGACGCTTCAGATGTTGGAGCCAGGACTGTTTTCTCTGAAAGACTATTATGTGAAGGAAAATTACATCCTTGTGCATTCTTTTCTAAAAAATTCTCCTCTTTTGAACAGAATTATGTAGGGAACACTGAATTTTGGCCATCAAACTTGCACTGGAGGAATGGAGACATTTGCTTGAGGGCTGTACGGTTCCGTTGACAATATTCAGGCATGATGGGCACTCTTATTTTCCTGTTTTAATTTCATCATAACTTTTCGTCCTGGTTCCTGAAATAAGAAGGCTGACGTACTTTCTAGGAGTTTCATTTCTGAAGATCCCTACATTGGGGGCACTGATCCTATTGTTCCCCCAGCTAAGTTTGTGGCCACTTTGCGCCCCACCATGGCTTCTCGGATTCTGTCAGCCCAGTCTTCTGCGCCCACTAATATTCCCCTGGGAGTTGCATATGTACTACCGGACCTTTGCCATTCCATCCTCTGTCAATCTCATTGTTCCAAGCAGGCCGGTCATCCTGGAATTAGAAAGACAACAGATGTTCTACAGATGAAGCCACTTTGGATTGTGCATTTGACACAGAAAAACTTAACTCATCTATCCCATTTATCCCACTTAGCACAGAATATTGTGTCAGAGAATCCCATCCAATTAAAGAGTTTTAATTATGCTTTGGTATGCTAATGAAAAGGTTAAATGCATTAAATGAGTTAAGATAGCTTTAGATAACACAGTTTCTTCAATTGACCCTGAGTCATGACGCATTTAACTCACAAATCCCAGTGGCTGCATCTGTATGTCATCTAGTTTTGTGGCCCACCATTCAAAAAGATGTCAAGGATTTTGTGTCTTCCTGTACTGTGTGTGCTGCATCTAAATCTGGCCATTCTCCTCCCAACGGGCTACTCCAACCTTTGCCCATACCGTCTTGACCTTGGACTCATTTGGCAATGGACTTCATCTTGGATCTACCTGTTTTCTTGGGGCACACTGTTATCTGGGTTGTGGTGGAAAGATTTAGTAAGATGGTCCATTTCATACCATTACACAAGTTGCCTTCAACTGTGGAACTCTCAAAACTTTTGATCCAATATCACAATTTGTTTCGAAGTTCTGGAGATCCTTATGCAAAGCACTCAACATTTCACTCCAGTTTTCTTCTGTTTACCACCCTCAATCCAATGGTGCTTCTGACAGAAATAATCAAGCTTTGGAACAGTTTTTGAGGTGCCTTGTCTCTTTATGTCAAAACAATTGAGCATATTTGTTTTCTTGGGCCAGGTTGGCTCGCAATAATGCCTGGAATATTCATCTCAGAATCCCTACACCTAAACTTGGTCCTAAGTTTATCGGCCTGTTTTCCGTAGTGGAAATCATAAAAATGGTGGCGGGTCGCCTTCAACTACCTGCTTGGATACGGATTCCTAACACTTTCCACTTTCTCTTATCTAAAAAAAAAAAAAGGTTGAACTTGATGGACATGTGTCTTTTTTCAACCTAACTTACTATGTACAGTACTATGTTACTAAACCAGCAACCGTTCCTTAGTCTTCTTCTCCCACTCCTATTCTGGTTGATGGATATCAGGAATTTGAAGTAAGCAGCATTTTGAATTCTCGTGTTTCCAGGGGTACTTTACAATTCCTGGTCGAATGGAAGGGATTGAAGAACTCTGAACCTTTGCTGCCTGCATTGACCCTTTGACTTCTCTTCCTCTTGAACCCTTTGGTTACCACAAACTGTGTTGGACTTGCTGCTTCCTCCTTGGTCCACAGATCCTAGTGGAGCCTATGGACCCTGACAATCCATCACATATTTTTCTTGAAATAAAGCATTGCTTTGAATATTGTACAAAACCCTTTCTACAGTGGTAAAAAATATGAAAGATACTGCATAAATAAAGAATATATTGAAAAATCCGACTTGTAGACAGCTGAATAGGTCTCAATTAAGAGCAGAATATGTTAACCACATTTCATCAGTTTACATTCATAATTATCACTTAGGGGTAGATTTACAAAATTCACGTGAATTGATCGAAGTTCGATCGAATACGACCAAATTACGATTTGAATATTCTAATTTGGCCACTTCGATCATCGAAAACTGAATTATCGAATAGATCGAATGATCGGATATTCGATCATTCGATTATCGAAGGAATCAAAATTTTAAAAAGCTTTGAATGCCTACTTCGCCAGATTGAACCTACCGAATTGCAATAGAAGCCTATGTCCTAAGTCCTGCTCGAATACCATTCATACGATCGAATCGTACAAATTTTTCGGAGACTCGAAGGAAATTTCACAAATTTTTTGTGAAATCGAATGACAGTATGCGATCGTATGAATTCATCGAGAAATCGAATATCGAGCAAAATGATAGCCTAAAACTATTCGATAAGCATTCGATAGTCGAATGCTTATCGAATTTCAAATTAAATCATAGGATTTTGGGTGAATAATAGTAAATTTGCCCCTTAATCTACTGCTATAAAAACATTAAATACCTCCATTAATACCTCCATATTAAAAGAAAGCATGAAGATATTTTTTACAAATAGTCATATTCTTTTCTGTTATGTGGCATTTTACAAAGACCTTAGAACTTCTGGGTTCATAAAGAAATTGAATGCTAATTAGCAACCTGATATTTCTATGAACTGCATCAGATTATTTGTATCTTCATTGAATGCAATATAATCAATTACTTGTTTTTGAGCATGGATTTTTAAAGAGAACTGTGTAAACTTTTTTTTTTTTTAAATAATCATAAAACATTAAGCACATACTATGTGTGAATTAGGAACCACTGGGTATGTTACAGATATTTGGCACAAGGAGAAGGAATATCAAAATAAAAATGGGTGAAGATGCTCACTGCTTTACATAATCCCATAAATAAAATGCACCATCATCTATTCTTTTGAAGTATGTAAGCAAAATAAATGGCCTAGTAGTTTCATTACTATCAATTATGTAGTTCACTATATTAGTGGAGACCTAGGTATAATAAGGAAATTTGCCTTTGGCTCAGATCTCAGCTACCAAAAAAGAAGCAGGTGTTCATAATTGCTGCATATGTTAACAAACCTATTCCAGCATGTTTTGAAATAAAATCATTAGAATGATTGATACATGAAATAATCCTATTGCGAATGTTGGTCGCTAGCTACTGTATGTAACTATGTATAACTATATGCACAATCAAAACAGTTACTTTAGGCCAGAACATATGAGAGTCAACTTTCTTTGAGGAATAATGGATCATTATTATATAATTATTAGTATATATCAAAGAACTATATGTATTATTTAACTAGGAAATAAGGAACTGAAGTTGTTCCTAGATTATATAGTATGTGGCCAAAGTTGCAGATACAATTACAGCTGAATCAAAATTTTAAGAATATTGAATAAATCATAAACCCTAGCAAGATACAGATTAAATTTTGAATTTAATTGAACTGCTTTTTCAGGCTTGTGTATACTGTATGTATTGTATCTCTGTGTATATACTGTATATATGTATGTTTTTTTCAGGGAACAGTTCAAGTGAAAACTGGCATACAGATTACTGGGAGCAACGTGAATGCACCCTGTCCTGTTGAGTATAGAGCAATGACATAGTAATAGTATCCATCAAGTTCAACCTTTTAACTTTTTAACCTGCTTAACTGTTAGTTGATCCAGAGAAAGACGCCTGTCAAATTTGCTTCAGAGGGGGAAACAAATTCCTTCCTGAATCCAAAATAAGAATGTGATGAGGGTTTTTTGGTAACATGATTAAATTAACAATAGATTAAGTATATAAAACTTAACAGGAAATGCATTTATTTCATATATAGACACAGGAATTATAATCCATGCATCCAACAGTTGCTTCTAATTAGTCCTACAAATATATTGGTACTAATTTATCAGGTTTGTGTTCAGCAAGAAATTAAAGCCAGGAATTAAAGGAAGTGTTACTTTCCCCTTTCCCCCTAATACATGACCACATTGATGTAAAACAAAAACGTCTGATGTAATGAATTAGGACACATCCTTGTCACAGTCTTGTCCAGTCAGCAACAAGAATTTCTAACCAAATTAGTAATGATAGCATGGTAGAGAATCAAATAAAATTGCCAATCCACCCTTGTGTTTGAAAAAAGTGCTTTGCAAATCTTCACACTATTGCTCTATATTGAGCCTTACTTATCATGAAAACAGCAAATGTTTTTTTTTTTTTAAT
Source organism: Xenopus borealis (assembly GCA_024363595.1). NCBI lineage: Eukaryota > Metazoa > Chordata > Amphibia > Anura > Pipidae > Xenopus > Xenopus borealis. The sequence continues at coordinate 93,637,772 of CM044440.1, forward strand.
TATTGAAGTATGTTGTAACAATGACTATAATAATGATATTATAATAGTAAACATTGCTAGAAAGCATTGCTGTAAATATATATTTATAACTCTGTATTAGATCTTCTTAAAGGTTCATTATTATTGGAAGATAAAAGCAGTTGTAACTCCACCTTCAAGACTTGTTTGCTAGCAAATTTATCTGAAAGTTTGGGGCAGACTCGATGCCATGAGTTTACACAATACTGTAACTATAATATGCTTTAGCAACCTTTAACCTTTTCCCAGACTGAGTTGAAATGAGCTGTCATATCTGAGAAATGTCATTGCTTGGACATTTTATTCTGTCAACTTTCATATTTTGCACAGATCGGAAAATACATCATTTCATGTAACATAACCTAGAATCAACATTTTTATCTCAAAATGCCTTATTTTTGTTTTGCAGAATTTATAGGGGCTGATTTTAGAGGCTAAAATAAAAACAATATATAGTAAAAATTATTTTAAAGAACTATAGCCTGGGTGGACATTTACTTTAAATACTAATTTAAAAAACATTTTATCTATTTTAATGCATTCTTTTATTTGTATAAGAACTTAGTACAGAATTTCTTCCTGCCTAAAAGTTGTTAAACTAATTCCCCAAAATGAATATTTAGGCACCAGATAGTATATATCATATTAAGTGGCATATTATTTTATGTTTTCCAACTGGCATATAGATATCAGTAAATATTGCCCTTTCACATCTTTTCCCTTGAGCCCCTCAGTCTCTGTGATGCCTCAGAGATCACATGACCAGGAATTATGTAGCTCTAACTGTAACATGAAGATGTCCAGTAAAGTAAAAGACAGAACTATGGTTTGTGTGACCTAACATGTGTGGTTTATTTTTGTGTACTTTGAATCACAGGATCCCAGGGGGCAATCCTTATTTCTTAAAATGGCAGTTTTATATTTGGGACTACCAAATGGCCCATATTACTACAAAAGTATATTATTATTAAAACAATTATTTTCACACTGGAACAGGTAAACAGTATTAAACAGCAAAAAGGTCTATATTTATTTACAAGTAGATAGTTGTGAGATTTTTGGCTTTTATTTAGCTTGATAATATTTTGAGTTATAAATCTTACTTATTTTCTGCTACTTTTGGACAATAGTGACATAACTACAGAGGAAGCAGACCTCTCTGCAGCACAGAAATCCCCCCTCTCCAGTGGTGTAACTATAATACAGCAGACTTCACAGTCCCCCTCCCAAAAACCCACTCACACCTTTAAAGGTCGAAAGATTTCTTCAAAGTACACCACTGTCCCTCCCAAACCACTTTCTGCGCCACTCTGGAAGAGGGTTTTTAAAGCTGGCGCAAGAACTATCGGTGGGACTGCAGGGGGTGCGGATCCTGGTACAAGTGCACCTCCTACTCCCCCAGTAAGTTCCCCTCTGTATAGGACAATATATGACCTCATGTCTCCACCACAATACACATTTGATTTTAACTTATGTTTATTTAAAGCTAAATTTTACAATACAATAATGATAATGAGTGGTTGCCTAACACCTACACTATGGTAAAGTCTGAGGGATTCTATACCAGAGCCACAAAATCTACAAAGCAAAGTCCATAAGCAATATGTTTGTTGAGATGGGTGGCCACTGTTATCCATGTATAACTCTTCTTGATGAATTTATTTATCTATTCCAATCTATTCCTTCCATTCAGAAGGAATAATGTAAATTGTAAAAGTGCTTAGAAAAACACCCTGAGCAATTTCAAATTATTTTTTTAAGGTTTACTTAGCAAATAAAAGGATATTTTATTTTTAAGATATTTTACCCATGGAAGTACCTAATAAGACCACTAAATTGGTACCTTTTATTTATACTTGTAAAATATAAATTTGTTCTTTTCACTTTGTAGCACTGGGCTGCCGTAAGGAATTATCCCTCTGCTGGGTTTGAACCTGGGACCTCATGTATTCTAGCCTGTTCCCTTACCTCTCTTCTATTCTGGCAGGTTAGAGGTGTGGGTTCACCTTGTATTGAGGTCTCTATGGTTAGCCCTGGTGCTGCTGATTAATTCAGCTGCTCTGCACTGGCAGGTGCAGCCTATTACCTAGTTAACTCCCAGCAGAGGGTCCTTAAAGCATGAGCTGACTACCCCCCAGTTGCCAGTTCATAGTTCTACAATCTGCTGGTCACCTGGTCCTATGCTCCTAGTGTCCTAGTCTGACTCTGTTCTTGGACATCCACCCTGTTTTTTCTGGTCCTTGTTCCTGCTTTCTGTATTTGGACTTTGTTTTAATTTGATCTCCTGAGCCAGTAAGTTGCTTTATTTTCTGTTTGCCAATAGACTTTGTGAAGGCATCCAATCCGGTCTGCTCCCTCTGATTGCACTTCAGATATTGACCCAGTGGCCCTTCTGGTTATTCCTGTGTGTGATTTGGGCCACTGATAATGACAGCAGCATTAAGTTTAGATTTGTTTCTTTTAAATGTTTTCTTATTTTCTTCTGACACTATTACAATGGTACATTTCTGTTTCTATTTTGAAACAAGCATTTTAACATGTTTAGTTGCAATACAAAAGAAAACCTGCATTCCACATTTTGTTTGCCAATTTTTGTTTTTGCCTTTACTGTGAGCCTTAAGGAGCAGTAACAGTTCGAGGTTGCCCATTTGCATAACTTCCCTAATGGCTCAAAAATATGAAATAAAGATAAGTGACACTGACTTCTGAATATCTTAAGTAGTTGGTGACATTTTGGATGAAATGCATCTAAATAGTTATAAACGGGGCCTTGTCTAAACACAATGAAGGCTTTGCCTTAAAACTATAAAGCGGATATAATATAAATGTAACAAGGCAAAATTGTTACATGTGTTGTCTTAATTTTACAGTTGTAATAGTAAGATTAAACCAGCACAGTGAACAAAATACAAGACATTCCCACTTATTGGCATCACATTCATGATTCAGTGATTATATCTGTAGATGACAGTAAGGGATTTCAGTTGCATTATTGCACACAAACAGTGGACATTTTTAATATGTTGGCTAATTAAGATTTGACTATATTTGACTCATTTTCTTATTAGTCCATTAATTTATAATAGAATGTATACTGCTCAAACATGGGTTCAGTAACCATTCCGATTTATGATAGGTAATTGGGGGGGGAAAAGCAATTTTTCAGTAAAAATTAACCAAGGTTGTTGTTGTTCATGTATACAGTGTGTGTGTTTACAATCTAGACATGTGCAGATAAATAATGATTGTTTAACAGCAGTTAAACAATGTAAATGTTAATTTATCTGATAAAATGGTCTTCCTTTATTTTTCATTAGAATATTTTTTTCTAAGTTCTAGTACATTCATTGCTTTCCATTAAATGATATAGTTTTATGTTGGTCGTTAATGTTGGCCATTTAACTTTATCACCTGAACTGGTTTGCTTTGATGCTCATAACGGCACCCAATCTTGTGTTTACGGGTGCAGTTAGTAGCATGTTTTGTTGTTAGTATGAAACCTTAATGGTTACAAACCTGCAGGTGGCGCAAACTTATTATTTTTTCATACGCCCAGTTGCTATATGTTGTAATGTGCATTAAATGATATAGACATCACTTGTACACCTCAATACACAGTGATACATCTAAAGGAAATTATTATTTTCAGAGTGCAGAGAGGAATGGTAAATTCCAATGAGACATCAGTTCGGGTAGTTGTGTCATATATTCATGTAATCACTCTGCATTTTGCCTGTATGAATCACTGAAGAATTAATCAAACTTTGACAGCTTTTTCAAGATTAACTTAAGTAACAGTAAGTTTTATTCAATTTTATTTTTACAATTGGTTGTTATGTTTGATTGCTTAAAAAGCAACAGTTACGTTTTATTGAATTTACAATTCTTTTCTTGAATTCAGACAAGATCAATTCTTATTTCTTCTGTCTCTGTAATGACCACACTGAGTTGAAAAATATCTTTTGTTTCACTTTCATTTGATTATGAGTTTTATTACTATTTGGCTCTGATATTTAAATGCTTAAAGAAGAACTAAACCCTACAATTGAATATGAAAAATTTCACATTTTATATATTAAACTTACTACACCAGCTTAAGAGTTTCAGCATCTCAATCGTAAGACTTCATAATCTTGGGAAGTGCCTGAAACACTCAGTGGTCTCTGAATGTCACAATCGGCACCCTAATCCAGAACCAATGCTAAGCACCCTGTACTAGGCTTATGCTTCTGCCTATAACAGCCGCCTTTCACCTTGAGAGGAACCCTCCGCTAATCGGATGCCGCCAGGTCTTAAAAAGAGGTGCAAAGCCAAAGGTTTTGGACAAGCAGAGGGGCACAGACGCAGATGGGAAGTCTTTGGGCAGAAGGCTGCAGTACAAGGCCGTATCGGGGCAGGCAGAGTACAAACAAAGTCAGGCAGGCAAGGGTCAAACCAGGAGATCAATCAGAAAGGATTCAGGATAAGTGGAGTCAGTTACCAGGCAAGGGTCAGGATACAGAAGTCAGGATAGTCAGAATCATGCAGGGGTCACAATAGTCAAATCACTGAAGCTCGAAATAGCACAGAAGCACCAGGAACAAGATCCTATCAGGGCCAATGAAAAAATACAAAAGGTCTCTTTAAGTACCTTTAAATTTCATGCCATCATCACACCAGCGCGCATGCACCTATACGGCGGGAATCCCCACTACACCTCTAGCCCACCAGGGTGAGTGCTATTGGGAAGCTAAGCTTAGGGGTTGTTACAAATTGTGAAGCAGAAAATGAGATTTGTCCTATAAGCTGATGCTACAATGCTGATAAATTTGGATACTAGTTGCACTGGTTTCTGCTGTCATGTAGTAATTAACTGTAATAATTACTAATCAACCTTATACTGTTGAGATTTATATTCTATGTGTACTGTATATTGTGAATGGCTTGCTAAGCTCAGTAAGTGACAGCAGCACAGAGCATGTGAATCCGTGAATGAGCATAAAAGAAGATGGGGAGCTACTGGGGCAACTTTGGAGACACAGATCTTTACTGCTAAAGGGCTGTGGTTGCCTTGGGCTGGTACAGAAGACTGAAACTGTTTTGTACTCAATAATAATAAAAATGGGTTTTGCAACAGCAGCTTATTTATTAAAATACAGTGCATGAAGACGTATCGCTCTCTAACTGTAAAGCTCAGTCTCCTCTCCTTGTGGCGCTGGCCCCACCTATCTGCTTTTTTTTCTATGACAAACCTTATTAACATCAACACTTCCTTCCTTTTTAACATTTTAACATCAATGGTGCTAATAACAACAAACCATTAATAGTTGTAACTTAGTACAGGTGATTTACTATAATTGCATTACTATAGCAACTGTCAATGTAACGTAATGCAAGTCTTGGGTTTATGATAATACGGCCGTAACGTGTTTGCACACCAAATGTTTGCGCCTGATTATTGTCACTTGTATTTTGGGTATTAACTGTGACATCTGAGTTTCCTGTTCCTTGGATGGGCACCGTATGTCTCAGAAAAGATTCTGAAGTGTCCATCTAGTTGTCCTCACTGTTACCTACTAACACCTGCCTATTTCCAGTACCATCCTTTTCTTGATTGTTCTCTGGCAAGTAATAATCTACTGGTAGATGCTGCTCCATGTGAATCAAATCCTGGTCCTGTGACTCGGTCTTGGAATTTTTGGGATTTTATAAAAATGCCTTCTATTTCAACTTAAAATTGTATCGCACTTGTGCTTTTTCATACCAGGTAGATCCATTCTAAATTCTGAGCTCCAATGTGTAAATGTTCAAGTGGGTTTTGTCATAATGTTTCTTTTGTCTCTCATGCAGTTTTTGTTTCTGTGAAAAAACTTCATAATTCAACCATCAAATCTTTTGGGGGGTCACTTTCGATTGAATATGGCAGAATGGAACGATTTTGCGCAAAATCCTTTGAATTGTTAGGACTTAGAAAAATTTTCAGGACTGGTTCTAGTAGGTCCCCCATAGGTTAAAATGGCAATTAGGCAGTCAAAGTTGAGAGTCGAAGTAGCCCAAAATTACTTAAAAATTCGAATTTTTTTTAAATTAAAATTTTATTCGTAAATTCACTTCAACCCTTAGTAAATGTGCCCCTTAAGCTCCAATATAGGTAATTTTGTCTGCATTTTTTCTTGCTAGGTATAACTCTGCTGTTGCTCTGTAGTTTAAGGGGCAAAGTCACTAAAGCACAAAGCTTATTTGCCAGCGTGACATCATTTCGCCAATTTACTAAGTGTCCCTGGTGAAAATTCGCTAGCGAAGTAGATAGACAAAGGGACGTAACTATGCTAATTCACTAAGATGCCCATTTTACTGAACATTACCTCTTGCGCTAGACTTTACTTCACCAGGTCCGACCAGTTCAATACAATAGATAGGAGTTTGAAAAAAAACTTGAAATTTCCCAAAAAAAGCTGGCGTCTTTTAATATTTTTAGGGTCATAGTGTGAAAAATAGCGCAAATTTTTTTTGGGGGTTACCATCCTCCCCCCCCCCACTACATTTCCTAACATATGGCAACTCGACTATACAGTGGGCACATGTTTAGGGCAATAGGACAACTTAATTTTATTTATTAAAGGTTTCCTCTGCTTGTGTAATGTAGTGGCTGTAACATTATTTCTAGTATTTGTTTAACTTTGTGCCGTATGCAAATTAGGCATCGCTAGCGTAAATGCGCTTTGCCTGACAAAGTAACAGTATTGCAACTTCGTATTTTAGTGAATTTGCATAGTGCTGGTGAAACTACGCCTGGTGAAGTGTGGTGAACATCAGCAAAGCCAATGCTAGCACATTTTCAGCGCTTAGTGAATTTGCCCCTAAGAGTGCCACTTCTGGGTCCTGATCTGAATGAACAACCTTTTTCAACAACTTTACTCCACACTCTGCAAGTCCATTACTCTGCAGGGAAGCTTGGGCTTGAAGAGACATACTTGAATCCAAACTCTTCTGTGAAGTCTTTTTCTAAACATTGAGAACCATTATCTGTTCTTACTTCTCTTGGTATTCCATATCTGCAGAAGTATGTTTTAAGTATTTTGCATAACTCAGATGACGTGCTATTTTTTTCATTTTCAAACTTTTGGACAATAGAAGTACGTATGCGTCTAACATTGCCAAATGCTCCTTTCCATTCAGCATGAATATATCTACTCCAATTGTATCCCAAATGGCATTTCTTACTGTATTAAGGTCTCGCTTGGAATTGCTGGAGCAAAGGTTTAGAAAGTTATGCAGCTTATCACTTGAGCAATATCCTCATTTATAGAGGGCCATTTTTGAATTCCAAGATGCCCACCATGTATTCTGGTTAGCATGTCCTTTCGCAGAGACGAAGGCACAACAATTTGAGATCCTTTGAACAATACTCCATCCATATAGAAAGTTTATCACAATATTGGCTATATGACTTTGGAAGATAGCTTTGGGATTGTTTAAATGGAATGTTATCACTTCTCGTAGATGATCCGAGGCAGTTCTTGTCCCACATTTCTTCTGATACTGCTCTCCTAGCCATAACACTATTAATATTTATTAACATTATTAATTCCACACTTGATTCCTTTTCACGGTCTGATGCAACAGTGTCCTCCTTTCATGTCCTTGATAATGCATCTGCAACTAGAAGGAATCTACCTGGTGTATATTCTACTTCTTAGTCATATTTCTGCAATTCCAATAACAAAGGTTGAATCCGTGGAGGAGCTTTCCATAGTTCTTTCTTTGTGATGGGTAAGTAGTGGCTTGTGTTTGTCGCTTTTACTAACAGCACTCACACAGATCTCCTCCTGACTCTCTTCCCTGCTGCTATCCATCACTGCATTTAGTTTGCTTTTACTGCTTGGCAAAGTGATTATATTTGTCACACACCTTGCATTGTTTACCAAAATTTGGGCAGTTGTTAAATGTATGGGTGTTGCCACAATTTTCATAGGCTTTGTATTTGGTAAATCATGCATAATTTTTCCCTTTTCCTTTCTTAAAATCAAATTCACTTGTGTGAGCCCCTGGTGTGACTAATGGTTTCTAATGTAAGACATTCACAATCTTTGCAGCACTTTTTGATCATTACATCCAATTACAACTCTGTCTCTGATTAATGAATCTCTCAGCTGACCAAAGTTACATCTTCCGCTTTTCAGCTTGAGGACTGATATATAGTGATGGGTGAATTTATTCGCCAGGGGCGAATTCGCGGTGAATTCCCGCGATTCGCCGCTGGCGAATAAATTTGCGAATCGCCAGAGAAATTCCGTTTAGCGAAAATTCGCTGGAGAAAACGAGTCGCGCGTCGTATTTGACGCGCCGAAAACGACGCGACACGCCGAAAACTACGCGATGCGCCAAAAGCGTCCCGCGACTCGTTTCGAGAATCTTTCGCCACTTTGCGAATTTCTCGGCGAAGCGAATCTTTGGAGATTCGCCCATCACTACTGATATATATTCCTCTATGCTTTCAATTGGAGATTGCACTCTGGAGTTAAAGATAAATCTCTCATATCTCATTCACCTTAGGGTTGCAGTAATCCTTAAATTTTCCCATAACCACTTCAAAATTATCACTTTCATGTTCATCAAGTTGAAATGAATTAATAATTTGCAAAGCTTCTTCCCCTGTTTTTGTTAGCAAAATGGCCACATTTTTCTTAGTGACTTCTGCCTGAACCAATGTCAAACAGCAAATCTGGATTTTGCATATAGTAAAATTAAAAATACCTTGATAAATTTACTTATTCTACAGTTTTTATACATTTTTTTTTTTCTTTCTGCTAATTTAGCTTTACATAGCATAATAAAGATGCCCCTAAATGTTTCCTAGACTTCTGCAACGTTATTCACATGACTTTGCAACCACTTAAATGCATACATAGTGAAATAAATTTTTATTTTTGTGGTCAAGTTTTTATATTTAGTTAGTAAACCTGACAATGTGTTTATTTTTGGAAACCATTCAGTCAGAAGGTAAATAAGCTTGGCTGTGGATAAAAAAATGCTATCTTAGAAAAAAAAGACAAGCAAAAAAAATAACATGAAAAACACAAATACCTATTTATTAGGTGCTCAAAATTATAATGACACTATTCTAAAAAGTACTTGGTCCACACAAACCCATTCTGCTGTAGCGAATTATGCCAATGTGCATATATTGATGCAAATGAACCCTGGGACTACCATCAACCTGGACCTGCTAGTAAGGTCTCCCTTAAGAGGTTATATCAGTAGAGGCTTCTGACATTTCAACAGTGAATTTGATACTGTAATGCAGGGGTCCCCAACCTTTTTCACTCGTGAGCCACATTTAAATGTAAAAAGATTTGGAGAGCAACACAAGCATGAAAAAGTCCACTGGGTGCCAAAAAAAGGGCTGTGATTGTTTGATTGTTAGCCCCTATGGGGACTGGCTGCCTACAGGAGGTTCTGTTTGGCAGAACATCTGGTTTTTACGCAACCAAAACTTGCCTTCTAGCCAGGAATTAAATAAGCACCTGCTTTGAGGCCACTGGGAGCAACATCCAAGGGGATGGCGAGTAACATGTTGCTTGCGAGCTACTGGTTGGGGACCACTGCTGTAACAACTCACCCTGGTGGACTAGTGAGGGTGCCTGCTGCGTCTGTTCTCCTCAGCGATGTGCCGGTGAATGTGCGTCTTCCCGGGTTTCTGGCTATTTCCAGAAGTTCCCGAACGCGATGTCCCCAGCCGGCGTGAAATTCAAATATTTAAAAGGTGTTCAATGGGGAAAGCATTGGCCAATGTAAAGGTCTTGGGTGCTTCTGTGTATTTCAAGTTGTTAAAGGGCAAGGAAAGGCAAAGAGATAAAATCCCATTTTTACTTTCTTTAATGAAAAAGAAATCTATCTCCAATATACTTTAATTTCAAAATGTGTACCGTTTTTATAAGAAACTTGACTGTATGCAGTGAAATTTTCCCTTCATTTAGTGCTTCTGGCAGGGAAACAATCATACTTATGAACAGCAGGGGGAGCCCCTGCCTTTCTTACCAGCCATGCAGAACTCAAGCCACTTTGTTTTTTGATCATTTATGAGCAGCACAGACCATACTGAGCATGTGCAGTGTCAGGCAAAGATGTATAACAAAGTTACAAGATGACAGCCCCCTGTGGCCAACTTTGAAAGCATAAATCATTTGTTTGATTTGGCTTGTGGTGCAGTAAGTTTATGTTTAGTATACAAAATACAGCATTTCTAGCTTTATTCTATTTTACACTTTCCTTGCCCTTTAATGATCCTGCCTGTCTCTGGTTTTCGTCCTGTCTGCTGCCTGTCCTGATTATTGCACATTTTGACTACTCTCTTGGATCCTGAACTGCGATTTTGGTGTATTTGACCTGGCTTGTAATCCGACCATACCTGCATCTCCTGTATCTGTATCTTATTGACTGATTGTTACTGACCCAGCCTGACTTTTGTCTATGACCACCTCACGCTTGCTCAGTAGTGATGGGCGAATTTATTCGCCAGGGGCGAATTCGCGGCGAATTCCCGCGATTCGCCGCTGGCGAATAAATTCGCGAAACCAGCAGAAAAATTCGCCGCTAAAATTTCGCCGCGCAAAAACGAGTCGCGCGTCGTTTTTGACGCGACGCGTCAAAAACGACGCGCGACTCGTTTCGCCAAATGGCGAAAAGTTCGCGAATTTCTCTGGAAATTCGCGAATTTTTCGGCGAAGCGAAACGCGGCCGTTTCGCCCATCACTATTGCTCAGAACTCTCTCATTGGTTATCCCATAATAAGACCAGGCAGCATCTGAGTGGCAGAGGGCTCCACCCGAAGCCAAAGACAGATGCTATAGGCAGAAGAGTGGACCAAGATTCAAACCTTTGAGTTAATTCTGGCTTTGGGATACCCTGCATTACAGATACTAACAATTAATGGAATTAATATTTTAACACAAAGTGGCAATAGGAGGAAGCAAACATATCTTGTTTTGGTGCATCACAAGTTGAGTTGGGCACAACTTATTGTGCACCTGTCATAACACTAGCATTTTGGGGAAAATACTGCCTTGTGAGTATAAAAAAATGGGGATTTTGAACTGATAAAGTTTCCACATTGTAATGTGTTCATACATGAGTATGTATTCCTAATCAAGGCGGAAAATGTACTTTAAATATGTGCTGTTTATGCTCACATCTCTCATCTGCCTGAAACCCTGCTTACTTTTGTATCCTAAGTCAGTATCCTTCATCAGAAACAGGGACTATTAGGAGTTTTGTAGTTATGTTCTATTTATTAAGGGTAAACGCAGGTTATATCAGAAACATTTCAACTACTAAGGGGCAGATTTATCAAGGGTCGAATTTTGATGTTAAACTTTGAAATTATACCATCACATTTTTTTAAAAGGGGTTTTTCTATCGAAACTGACCATTTTCAATTTAAGAGGTCCACTTTTGATTGAATAAAAATCATTCGAATTGTTTAATTCAAATGATTTTCACCAAAAAAATGTTTTATTTTCAAAAACGCTTATTAAAGGTTCTAGGAGGTACCCCATAGGCTAAAACAGTAATTCAGCAGATTTAAGGTGCAAAGAGTCAAATTCAAATTTTTTAAAGAGGCAGTACTTCGATTTTCGAATGGTTGAATTTTAACATTCAAATCAAATTTTTTCAATTTGAATAGAATTTTGGCCTCTTCAATTTTCACTTTGACCCTTGATAAATATACCCCTAAGTGTTCCTCACAATATATTGTATGTATTTTAGCAATTTCTATGTGACCTCTCATCATATAGTAGAGTGCACTGAATTCAACAGCAGAATAAATAAACGAAAATTCATTCATATTCATTCAAAAAGACTCATTCCCATGATAACGCTTATGGTTCTCTGAATATAATCACAGAAGAGCAATGAGAAGGTGCATAATACAAAAAATATAGTCATTAGTATTGTTATGTTAAGTGATGTTAAGAATTTGTTAAAGGAGAAGGAAAGCTCTCTCTGTGGGGTAGATTCATCAAAGAGTGAATTTCCGCCACTAGAGGGAAATTCCACAGCTCTCAATTCATTTCTATGCGATTTTGCAAGGCGTATTCATCAATGGGTGAAGTGAAAGTTCACCCTTTGATGAATACACCTTTAAAAATCCCATAGAAATGAATGGAGAGTGGCGGAATTTCACTCTTAACTTCACTCTTTGATGAATCTACCCCATATGTTTAGGATAGCAGCTGCCATATTAGCTTGGTGTGACATCAATTCCTGCCTGAGTCTCTCCCAGCTCACTCATAGCTCTGGGCTCAGATTACAGCAGGGAGGGGGAAATGGAGGGGAGAGGAGAAAACTGAGCATGCTCAGGCCTTTGCTCTGGAGGTTTATGCTGAAAACAGGAAGTCTGATAAATAGAGAATGTATTTCCTTTTATTGTGTATACATGCATTTCTTTATTTTGACAGAGATCCTTGAGCAGCATTACTTTGAGGGTTTACTGGTGTATTTATATAGACCTTTCTGATGGTTTACTTACTAATTTGTGCTTTTCCTTTAAATGTTAGATATTGAGGGAAAATGTATTGGGGAATCTAGAAGGATTCCCAACAGCTTGATATTTACAATATCAAATATATAACAATTGACTTAAGTGTTACAAGTGCTACATTAGGCCAAATCATGGTCCTCCTTGGCTAATCTTAACTAATCCCGCTACTCCACCCTCATTTTCACAGTTCATATGTAGACTTTGCCGATATTTTGTTCTTTACTTCCACCTTTAAGGAGCAGATTTATCAAGGGTCAAATTGAAAATTCAAATTTTTAAATTCAAATTTCAAGTTTATTTTAGTGTAATTCAACTAGGGAATAGTCCACATTCAAATTTAGAAATTTATCACGTACTGTCTCTTTAAGGATTCAAATTAGACTATTTGGACTATTTGCCATATAAAACCTGCCAAATTGGTGTTTTAGCTTATGGAGGACATCCTACAACCAATTTGAAGTCAATTGGTGGACTTTTGAAAAGCAATTTTTTTTTATTAAATTTGATTGAATTCGATAGTTTGCGGGTCGATCTTATTCACCTGAATTTAAAAACTTCTAGCAATACCAAGAGCCCTGTAAAGTTTTCCTTATTGCATTAAATGAATTATCTTTATCCTTTCTTTTTCAAGATATTTTTATCTAGATGATATCAAATTCCATAATTCATATTGTTTATACAGAGCATATTGTAAATGCATACAGACAAATAAGGCACAAGAACCAATAGTGGAAAAAAAAACAGTTTTGAAATGAATTATATAGCTGCTGTACTTAAGATGACTTACATTTTACAGGCACTTAAATACCTAGTATCTGAGTTATTAAAACTATCCTGCTGTGATCATAAGCACATTCCTTGTAAGCTATTCATTTCCCATGCTGTTATCCTAGACGCACGTTGCTGGAATGCTGGAAGTTGTTGGAAGGTTCTATTATAATCATGTGCAGATCATGCAGAGATTATTTGGAAGCTGAGTATGTGTAACACCTACTGTACATCAAGATTCCAACAGAAGCATCTGCTAGGCAAGTGAAGGAGGGCTACAGCGCAAACTGTTGTTCATTTGCAGCGACAGTTCCAGCAGCATAATGTATCTGAGACATGAAGGGTTATGAACAAGCCCCACGTGCAGAGTCAGGGTGATTTGTTAATTCCCTTTCTCCCATAGGAAACTTGAATAATAATGAAAAAGAAAGAAAAATGCAAAGCTTGGGACAAAGAATATGAAACATATTTTCATTAGAGCTGGTAATCCCCAGGCTATTTCTCTTAGTGTCTGAACCTTGTTATATAAAGTGTGTGACCGTTCGATGTAAACACATGGGATAGCAAAACATATTAATGCACAGCAAGGACTGCATAGAAGATAGTTCTCTATACTTGGCTTGTATCCCTTAGAGTACATTAATGCTCTGCTTCTCTAAATCACTTGAATCGTGTGAAATACATAGACTATTTGCTATGCTTGCACTTTATTGCTAATTTTAATGGTTTTCATATTTGTACTCTATAGCTACATCTTTTATTTATGCCAGTACAGCTTGAAATAGTTGGCATCACTTCTCTAAATTGATTAAAATTATACTTTGAAATTAGAGCCATAAGAATAATAAATTCAGGACACAGGAGCAATTTATGTTTTGTATCATTCAGTGATGCTTTAAACATGCTATTTACTGTATACAGGAGCATATACTATTGCTTTCATATACTAAAAGAGCCGGGAGCTGGTGGATAACCAATAAATCTAGAAAGTATTGGTAGTGGGAGTGAAACTGTTGCTATTACAGAGTAACTGAGTGATAAACTAAAAAATCATAGTAAGTAGTAATGAGCAAATCTGTCCGAAACAATTCTCTAAACTGAGAAAAATTCTTGAAATGCATTTGTCAATGGGCATCAAATTATTTTACACTTGACTATTTTTTATGTGTATTTTTTCAATCCAAATGCATTGTCAATGGGAATTTTTCTTATGGTGACTTTTTTTTTTTTTGTCTCAGCAACTTTTGTGTCCAAATACATTAAAGTAAATGGTTTTTTTTTTCTTATGGCAACTATTTTGTCCCTGCAGCAAAACTTTCCTCAATTTTGCCTCAGTTTCGTGAAAACAAAATGTGCAGGTGGCAAAGTGCAGAATCTTGTTGCAAATCCATGCCTGCAAAATAAATTTGAACATCACAACTGGCAAAAGATGCTAATTGCTTTTTTCTGCTTTAATGAAAACGTGTATTTTTTAGAATTCACATGGCTATTTCAACTTCCTTCCTGTCAAAAATGGCAGTCAGGTCAGGATTTATGATTGTAATTTAATTAAGTAACCGAACATGAATCGCAAGAGGGTCATAGCATCAGAATATTAGATAAGGAGAATTAAAAGGGCTTTATTATTCTGTACTATGGCTTTTTGTTTCTGGCAAGGCAGGCAGGTGTCTGTATTAGTGATGGGCGAATTTATTCGCCAAGCGAGAATCACGGCGAAATTCCCGCGATTCGCAGCCGGCGAATAAATTCACAAAACACCAGCTAAAATTCGTCTGCCGAAAATTTGCTGGTGTCAAAAAAATAAAAAAGACGTGGGTAAAAAAATGCGACGGGTGCCGAAAACTACTCGACACGTGTAAGAGGAATGTCTGTATATGTATCCTCATGTCTATCATGTATGTTTGTTCTGTATATGTATTTACTGTATATGTACATGTGTTATTTAAAGTAAGTGTATGATGAAAACAAGATTGTTAATTATAATTACTAACCCATTCAGATACTGTAAATATCATTCCCTACTCTATAATTGTATCATTGCCACAAACTTGACATTTGACTTGACAAACTTGACTTTCTTTACATGAGAGTGGTTCTAGACTGAAGGCTACTTAATTCTGCAGTGAATCAGGTTTCATCCTCACAGGTAAAAATGCCTGGGGTGGTTAGGCTGGGGAATTATTGGATACAGCTTGGATGTGTTACATCCCTACTTGCCATGGATTGGTTAATATTGAAAGCTTTAGTGTCACTGCATTATAAAAATTCTAGCAAGATACATTGGCACATACTACTCTCTTCTGCATTAATTGATAAAGTATCTCAAAAGTATGTGTGTTTGTGTTGAAATACATTTTTATTTAGAATGTCTGTAGCACAGATTTAGTTGCTAACCCTTACTTACTGACGCCTTTATAGATAGGGGTTAGAATGTGATGCCTGCAATTCAGCTTAAAAGTGTATCACTTACTGTATTTCTTGAGCAATAAACAGCTGTAACTAACCCACTGATTGCACATCTTTTGGAGAGCTTCTCCAGTCAGTAGAAAATGTGTCAATAACAGACATAAGAGAACGTATAACAGCCTTGGCCTCAAGTGTAAGAGCACTAAGGTTACCTAATTGGACATTTTAGTGCACATTCTCACAGAACTTTGCTGTGTTGTGCATCTTGTGGCCCCAACTGTTTGAAAGATGGGTAGCTCTCCCTCTGCTCCTCTTGACAATCACAATCATTTTTTTATTTATGAGAGAAGTGAAGGTGTTGATGTGCAAAGGCCGATGCAAAAGTAAAATGAAAATGTTGCTTTGTGCCCAGTTTTGGTACTTTGCACCATGCACTACTTTACATGAATAAATATTATGATGTAATGCGTTGAGTAAAACAAATGCTAAGGGGCAGATTTACTAAATTCACATGAAGGATTCGATTGAATTTTCAAAAAGATTCTAATTTCGAATATGCAAATTTGAATACTTGAATATTTGAATACTTGAATATTTTATTTGAATATCTCGAAAAATTTGATGGTCGAATACATACTTCCCATTTAAATTTGATCACCTACTTTGCCAGATTAAACTTACTGAAATGGGGATCATTCCCTAAAATTGAATTAGGAAAATTCGATTGTTTAAAAATCGTTCGAAAATTTGATTCGAATTTCCCTGATCGATCGAATTGAGCTAAAAATTAGAATTAGATTTTTTTTTATTCCCCCCCCCCCACCATTCCCTGGTCGAATTTCGAATTTTTTTTTCATTCAAAATTCGACCCTTAGTAAATCTGCCCCTAATTGTGCTGATGATACTAAATTGCACAGGACTACAAGTTTCAAGCAGGATACTGCCACTTCTCAGAGTGATTTGTATACATTGGAAAACTGAGCAGCAAACTGGAAAATTAGGTTCAATGTTGATAAATGCAAAGTTATGCACTTTGGCAAAATAATATAATTACAAGCTATACATTAGATTTAATAAATTCGTGTGAATGATTCAAAATTCGATTTTTCAAATAGGTTTTCTGGCCACTTTGACCATCAAATTTTAAAAATTCAATTGAATTGAATGATTTGAATAGATCGAATAAAAATGTAATCAATTATTCAACGTTCGAATTTTTATTCAAATGCCTAGTTCGCTAGATTAAACCATTCGATCAATCGATTTGAACAATTTCATCAATCGATTGAATATTTTTTTATTCGATCATTCGATTTATTGAATTGCGTTAAAACCATTCGAATATCGAATTTGAAGGGTTACAATTCGATAAAAATTTTATGGTTGAATTCAAGGGTTTTTTAACCCTCAAAATCGACCCAAAATCTGTCCCTAAATGTCATTGTGTTGGGAGTTTCCTTAATTGAGAAGGAGCTAGTGGTTTTTGAAGATAACAAATTGTCTAATTTCTGGCAGTGTCCTCCTGCAGCTAAAAAGCAAACCAAGTACTGTCTTGAATAAAAAGGGCATTAACTCAAGGGATTTATTATTATTATTATTATTATTATTATTAACATGTATTTATATAGCGCCAACTTATTTCGTAGCGCTGTAAAGTGAATGTGATTACTCAACTAAATCACATGAATTACATCCATAGAACATAAGGAGTTACATACATCACAATAAATAAGGGTACAGGAGGTGAGGAAAGCCCTGTACAGAAAAATCTTACAATCTAAAGGGAAGGAATGATACACAAGGTATGGGAATGGGCAAGATCAGAGTAAAGTGGGTGAGAGATGTGGTATTGCATTGGGTAGTTAACAGTCAGGGTAGGCTTCTCTAAAGTGGGTTTTAAGAGATTTTCTTGAAAGCTGAAAGATTGGGAGAAAGTCGGACAGACCGTGGGAGAGAATTCCAGAGGAGGGGTGCAGCCCTTGCAAAGTCTTGAATGCGAGCATGTGAGGAGGTAATGAGAGAAGAGTTGAGTAGCAGGTCAGTAGAGGAGTGTAGTAAGCGGTTGGGTGAGTATATGGAGATTAGTTCAGAAATGTATGGAGGGGCAGAGTTATGAAGTACTTTGAATGTCAGGGTCATTAATTTGAATTTAATTCTGAAGGGCAGTGGAAGCCAGTACAGGGATTGGCAGAATGGCATGGCAGAGGAAGAGTGGTTGCTGAGGTGTATAAGCCTAGCAGCAGTGTTCATTATGGACTGGAGAGGTGACAGTTTCTGGAGGGGAAGGCCACTCTCTTGTCATATATAGTCTAGACGCGATATGAGTGAATAAGAATTTTGGCAGCATCTTGGGTGATAAATGATCGTATTTTGGATATGTTCCTTAGGTGGAAGTGACATGACTTAACAAGTGACTGTATATGAGGAGTAAATGTCAGGGCAGAATCTAGGATAAGCCCAAGGCACCGGGCCTGGGGAGACGGGGTGATAGTGGAATTGTTAACGACAATGGATACTTCCGGGATATAACTGTTGTTAGTTGGAGGAAAAAGAACCATTTCCGTTTTGGAGATGTTTAATTTAAGGTAGCGTTGTGACATCCAATTAGAGATAGCAGACAGGCAGGAGGAGACACAAGTTAGGAGTTCTGGGTTGAGATCAGGAGAGGAGAGATAGATCTGAGTATCGTCAGGGTAGAGGTGGTAGTGGAAACCATACGAGCTGATTAATTTGCTGAGGGAGAAAGTATATAGAGAAAATAAGGGTCCCAGGACAGAGCCTTGAGGAACCCCGACAGAGAGAGGTAGGGGGGAAGATGCTACTCTGAAGACACTACGATTGGTGAGGTAGGAAGATTGGTGAGGTAGGAAGAAAACCAGGACAGGGCTGTGTCACGAAGGCCGAGCGAATGGAGGGACTGGAGGAGGAGAGGGTTATCTACAGTGTCAAGTGCAGCTGAGAGATCAAGCAGAATTAGTAGTGAAATTTTTTGTTGGCTTTAGCTGTTAAAAGGTCATTAGTTAGATGGGTCAGAGCAGTTTCAGTGGAGTGTTGTGGTTTAAAACCAGATTGTAAGGGGTCCAGCAGGTTATTGTCAGAGAGGAATGAGGTTAATCGTTGTAGACTAGGCGCTCAAGAAGTTTAGAGATGAAAGGTAGCAGAGATAGGTCGGAGGTTGTCAAGATTGGAGGGGTCAAGAGAGGGTTTCAGAATGGGGGTGACAAGAGCATGTTTTAGTTGAGACGGGAATAGTCCAGTTGAGAGCGAGAGATTAAATAGATGAGTTAAGGCTTTGATTAGACAAGGATTGGTATTGGAGTTTTGAAGGAATTGGATCAAGCGGGCAGGTGGTAAGGTGAGAGGAGGCCAAAAGTTTTGAGACTTCCTCATCAGTAACAGGGGTGAAGGAGCCCAGGAGAGACTGGGGAGTGTGGAGTGAGGGTGGTGGAAGCCTAGGGGGGTTGAGTAGTGTAATGTTCCCTCTGATAGTGTCAATTTTGTTTTTGAAGTGCTCGGCAATGTCTTGAGCAGAGACGGATGTGCATGGAGGGGGTGGAGAAGGGGAAAGGAGAGTGTTAAAGGTGGAGAATAGTTGTGCCGGTTTTTTTTGGAAAGGGAGTTAATGAGTAAAGTATGTTTGTTTGGCTTGGGAAAGGCTGGTGTTCTAGGAGTGCAGGGCAGATTTGTAGCTCCAAAAGTCTGATTCTGAGCGGGATTTGCACCAGCGATGCTCAAGTGAGCATCTTTGGAGTGCTTTAGTATCAGCGGTGTGCCAAGGTTGAAGTGGTTTGGGTCTAGCACGTTTAGTTTTTAAAGGAGCAAGCTCATTAAGGGTGGTGGTGAGTGTACTATAGTAGACCGAGGTCGCTGCATTAGGACAAGAGATAGCTGAGATATTAGAGTGACGAGAATCAAAGGAAGAAGAGAGATGCGTCACATCCAGTGCTTGCAAGTCAGGGTAGGTACGTGTTTAAGGATTAGCAGGGGGTGAGGAGGGAGTTGGTGAGAGTTTAAATGTGAGCATATTGTGATCGGAGAGGGGAAACGGTGAGTTAGTAAAGTTGTTGGTTGAACAGAGTCTGGTAAATATGAGATCCAGGGCATTACCTTTGGTGTGAGAGGGGGAGTCTGAGCACAAGGATAAGCCTAGGGAGGATGTTAGTGAAAGAAGTTTAGAGACAGAAAGGCTGTTAATGTTGTTAACAAGTATATTAAAGTCCACTAATATGACGGATGGGTTGTTAGATGAAAGAAAGTAAGGAAGCCAGGCAGCAAAGATGTCCATAAATTGTGCGGTTGGTCCAGGTGGTCGATATATGACAGCAATGCAGAGTGAAACAGGAGAAAATAGCCTAATGCAGTGAACCTCAAATGAGGAATAAGGCAGGAACAGTTGGAAGAACTTTAAAAGTACAGTGAGGAGAGAGAAGCAAGCCTTCCCCACCCCCAGGTCTGTTTCCAGGCCTGGGAGTATGAGTAAGGTGTAGGCCCCTATAGGACAGGGCAGCAGGTGAGGCAGTGTCAGTGGGAGAAAGCCAGGTTTCTATAAGTGCGAGTAGGTTAAAGGAATTGGCAATGAAATGGTTGTGCATAGCAGTGAGTTTGTTGCAAACAGATCTGGCATTCCAGAGAGCACAGGAAAGACTAACAGGGTTTTTGGGTATAGGAGTGAGTTCTGTACTGATTGAATTTGCAACGAAGAGAAGGAGCCAGTGGCCGTGATATAACTGGGATGGGGTAGGGGCCAGGGTTTGGGGAAATGTCCCCAGCTGCCAGCAATAGAAAAGAGAGAGACTAAGTGAGAGCGGGATTTGTAAGTTCTTAGTTTGTGTGAAAAAAAGTATCCTGGAATAGTTAAACAGAGTACTTTGTATACTTCATGTGTGGAGAGGGAAGGAGAGGAAATTAGAGAGGCAGAGATTTGCATATAATTGGGACTAAGTGGGGGAGGTAGTGAGAAATGTTTTATGAAGCATGAGAGTGAAATGAGCAGAAAAACAGGATAAAACATTTTTGAGTAAAAAGTAACATTGGTAGGTAAAAACAAAACTATTTTCTTCTTATCCCAGCTGGTTTAAAGTTGATGGTTCACGGTTTATGGAGGATAATCCGGTTCCTTTTTCCTTGTCAATGCCTTTTCCAACTGCTTTGTGTAGCCATTTCTAAGCACTTGTAAAACATTAGCACTTAGGAAATGTTAGCACTCGTGCCATGCCCCAGACACGCGTGCCATCGCTAATACTAGGCCTGAATTTATATGTAGCTGATTGGAAAAAGCAGAGCCTAATTGACTAATCGATTAACCAGCTATCAAAGTTTGAGGCTATAAAAATATCTCTTGTTCACTGAGGAGTGGACACAGTGTCGGACTGGCCCACCGGGACACCAGGAAAACTCCCGGTGGGCCCAGGCGTCAGTGGGCCCTCATGCTGTTAAACATGTAGCCTATTTAATGGCCATTCCCTATTTCTATGAGAACAAAGAGGCTAAATAGATGGAATAATAGATTATAGCATGTTAAGGAAAATAGAGGTTGAGTGAGGAGAGGAAGGATAATAGTACTGAGAGTTGGCCCCTGGTCTAAGGTTTTTGGTGGGCCCCTGGTCTAGGGATTTTGGGTGGGCCCCTGGTGTCCCAGTCCGACACTGAGTGGACAGATGTTTGTTTGAGATATTTGTCAGAGATACTAAAGCAGAGTAGGCCAGAATGAACAGTTAACGCAGTATATAGCAGTTGCAGGTATATGGGAAGGATGATTACTAGAATGAACAGTTAAAGCAGGGGATGAAAACATAATTGCAGGTGATGAAAACATAATTGCAGTTGCAGGTGATGAAAACATAATTGTCACTGGTAAGGCCTCACCTGAAGAATTTAGTGCAGTTTCTGGCTGCAGTGCTTGAGAATGATATAAATGTGCAGATGATATCGAATCATCCTCTCCAAGTCCTACCCGAAGGCATGGACTCCATTACCCAAGTGTCCCAGGCACCGCCCGCGGACAGCTTGTGCGTGTGGGTCCCCCTTTGCTGAAGCTAGGGAGGGCCCACCATCCACGCCCCCTGAGAGGGTATGATCCCCAAAGCTAGGGTGAGTCTCATCTACCCTGGGTTCTGCCTAAGCTTCCCCCAGGGCGTGTCATGGCCTGCGAGTCCAGCCAAAGGGGCTGTGACCCCATCCAGGGTGCTCAAACCAAACACGAAAAGGGTGCTTGAAAAAAGAAAGAAGAGGAAAGGAGTAGTGGAGAGAAGATTTCCCCCCTAGCCAAGCAGCTGGGGATATGGGAAGTGAAGCAAGATTAAGCAAAGGCATGTGACATATGCAAGTCCCCAAATAAACATGAGTCAAGCACCCCTCTCATTCAGGGCTCACAGCTCAATGCTATTGTCAAGCTTCCACTTCTGGGCCTATACCAGAGGATCAAGTGTATCTGACTACACATAATCTTAGTGGCCAAAAGACCAAGTGTTTCCACTTCCTCACATAGGATCATAAGAAGGTACTACACTTGATCTTAGCCAAACGGCCAAGAAGCGATCATATAAATATAAATGTGCAGATACTTTAACTAAACTGATTAAGTGGATTTAAGCGGTAGATCCATGCTTCCATAAAATGGATCAGATGACCAGAGGCCATCCCTTTAAACTATAGGAGATGACTTTTATTTGAAGCAGCGTAGGTTGCTCTTCACAGTTAAAGTAACCTTGTGGAATGTCCTGCCAGGTTGTGGAAAGTCCTACCAGATGTATTATTAACAGAGCAAAACCTCAGATATCCACATTAATATAGTTTTAATGCCTTTAAGAGGGGCTTAGATTGTTTTTTAGACATAATATTCAGGGCTTGTGATATTAAAATCTACAATTAATATAGATATTGTAATAGTGTATATATAGTTTCAATGGGTGGGTGTAAAGTATGTGCAATGGATCTCATATTGAGGGGTTGAACTTGATGCCCTTTGGTATTTTCTTCAACCTAAATTAAAGGGGTTGTTCACCTTTGAGATAACTTTTAGTATAATGTAGAGAGTGATATTCTGAGACAATTTACAATTGGTTTTCATTTTTTATTATTTGTAGTTTTATAGTTATTTAGCTTTTTATTCAGCAGCTCTCTAGTTTGCAGTGCCAGCAATTTGGTTTCTAGGGAACAAATTACCCTAGCAGAGACTGGAATATGACTAGGAGAGGGACTGAATAGAATGATGAGTAATAAAAAGTAACAATAACAATACATTTGTAGCCTTACAGAGCCTTTGTTTTTAGATGGTGTCAGTGACCCCCCTTTGAAAGCTGCAAAGAAACAGAAGAAAATTGCAAATCATTAAAAAACTATAAAAAATAAATAATGAAGACCAATTGAAAAGTTGCTTACAATTGGCCCTTCTACAATATACTAAAAGTTAACTTGAAGGTGAACCATCCCTTTAACTATATAACTGTTTCTTTTATAGTGGCACTCCACCCATAATAAATCAAAAGCAATTAAGCAGCTGTCCAATGTATATTAAGTAAAAATGTCAAACAATTATAAAGCTACCATATTTGTAAATGAAATAGCATTTGAAAGCAGTATTTATATACTGAGTTTGACAGGGTTTTTTTAATCCGCTTTAATTGGCTTGCTTGCAACATTGTTTCAGTAGTCAGAGGTGCAGAGAATGTAAACAGACAGACAGAAACTGTTTTAGGTTGCAATTACATCTATAAATAACTTTTGAAAATGTGTATTTAGAAAATTGCTTAGACTTCTGTTTTCTTTCTCTGTTTTTGTGTGGATTACAGGAAATGAATACAATGGTAGCACTTCATAAAAATTATAAATATGCAAATAAGTGTCTGTTGAACGACTTATAGCCATGTGAAACAACTGATTATTGATATCAATTTTCAACAATTTGAGTTATCTTTTTTTAAAATATGTTTGTTCAGCTGTTACCTTGCAAGTTCATTTTGCTTTGAGCTATTCAAACTTAAACTACCGTATTTGCCGGCGTATAAGACGACTGGGCGTATAAGACGACCCCCCAACATTTCCACTTAAAATGTACAATTTGTTATATACTCACTGTATAAGACTACCCCCTCTTCCGCACACCTTCTGCACACCGTCTGTGCCCCTGCTTGCTGCTGTTGGCCCTCCTTCTGTGTCACTGTTGCTGTCAGCCCCCCTTCTGTGTCCCTGCTTGCTGCTTTTCCACCGCCTTCTGTGCTTCTGTGTCACTGTGTCCATGTTTCCCTGTGTCCCAGTTAGGTGCTTAGCCCTACCTTGTACGTCTTGCTGCTCAAACTCCTTCTACCTTCTATGTCCTGTTTGCTCCCCGCGCTCTTTTTGCTGAACTCACTGCTGCCTGGTTGCGCGTCTCGCGAGACTTCTGACGTCACAACCAGGAAGTGCGGCTGGAGCAGCGGGGCAGATCACGATCGGCGTCGGATGAGGTAAGTAAGTAGTACCTGGCGTATAAGACGACCCCCCACTTCAGGGCATATTTTTCTGGGGTAAAAAGTCGTCTTATACGCCAGCAAATACGGTACTATTTTTGCTTAGGATAAATACATTGCTTATATTATATATTAATGTAAGAATTTTAAAAGCTCAAAAACAGCACAGCTAGTTTTCTGAAAGGGGGATAGCTATCTGTGAGTATTGATCAGAAAATTAATTTGCCTGCCATGGAATTTCAGAATGTTACCATATAAAACATTTTTGCAAAATAGCTGCGAAAATTGGCATTGGAAAAATTTGCAGCAAATTCACGTAAATAAGAAAAAAGGCCATTAGAAAAGGTCGCCATCAGAAAAACCCATTGATATTACTGCATTTGGAGAAAAAAGTCACATAATAAAAAATGCCCATTGACTTAAATGCATTAGGAAAAGAAAAATGCTCATTTGGGCAGATAAATTGATGGGTGAATTTTCGCCAGTATCAGTTTTACACCCCATGCCCCACTTTGGCAGGCGCAAATGCGATAGGAATAAGCTCATTCAGAAAAATATGAAGTTTGATTCCTGGCGTCAAACACTGGTGACCTTTCGCTACTGTTACTAAAGCTGTGTGAGTATTTGAAAGCGAAGTTGCAATAGCGTTCATTTGTGCCTAGCAAAAATTTGCTAGTGATCTTGCGCTTAGGCCAATTTGCATAGGGCGGGAAATTTAAAGTATGGACATCTTTATTATAAATGTTGCTGCAAATGGTTGATATTACTGGTTTTTACCACACAGGGAACTTTAATAAAGACAAGAGAGTTAATATAATCCCCAACACACGAGCCCACTGTAAAATGAATGTTCCGTATGTTATAAAATGTCTTGAGAAAACTAGTTACCATCAAAAAGTTAGGACTTTTGCAGGCTCTCCAGCTTCAAAAAACTTTTTTGATGTAAGTGATTGAGATTGTGGAAGATCTAGCATTTTTTACCACTTTGCCTGGTCTGAGGTGGCTTAGTCAACGCTAGCAAGAGGTAAGATTCAGTAAAATCCATACTTTAATGAATTTGCGGAGTAACAATCCTTCACCTGAGCGAAAGTTGCCTGGCAATAGAGTGTGAATGAACACACTAGCTAGCAAACTGGTGTCTGTGCCTGTCTGTGAATTGGTGATGTCTCTATGGGTGGCTACACTGGCAAAAAGTCGCTAGCATTAGCCACTTTGGCCCCATTGACTTTAATGCATAAGGACAAAAAAAATCACCTTAAGAAAAAATGCCCATTGACTTTATTACTTAAGGACAAAAAGTTGCCATAAGAAAAAACACCTATAGATACAGATGCAGTCACTTTGGATGGTGAGTTTAATGTGTCGCGACTTAACTCATTTATCTCATTTATCCCACTTATCACAGAATATTGTGTCACAGCATCCCATCCAATTAAAGAGTTCACCATTGAAAACAATGGAGCTTTGGTATGCTAATGAAAAGGTTAAATGCATTAAATGAGTTAAGATAACTTTAGATAACACAGTTTCTTCAATTAATGCTGAGTCACGACGCATTTAACTTACAAATCCAAGTGACTCTATCTGTACAGCCACTTGGATTTGTGTTAAATGCGTCATGACTCAGGACTAACAAGTTGTGTTATCTAAAGTTATATTAATGCAGTTAACCTTTTCATTAGCATACCAAAGCACCATTGTTCACAATGATGAACACTTTAATTAGATGGGATGCTGTGACACAATTTTCTGTGTTAAATGAGAAGTGTGAAGTCTGAGTTTAGTTATTCTGTGTCAAACACACAATCCAAAGTGGCTTCATCTGTATTTACTTAAATGCATTTGGAGTGAGAAAAATTGTCAATGTGTTGCTAAGTATAGCTAAAAAAATATTTGATCACAATGAACTGTAAATCAAATTATAGCTATTGGTCCATTAAATAAAATTTTTCCCTTAAGACTGAATTTTTGTGAAAGGACACCCGGGGGCCGATTTACTAAATTCACGTGAAGGATTCGAAGTTCGAACAAATTCGATCGAATTTGGAACGTAGGATTTATTCGTTTGGTCGAATATGCAAATTTTGTCATATTCGACTATTCGATGATCGAACAATCGAATACATTCGAATAGAGTTGAATGAACGAATATTCTATCATTCGAACAGCGAAAGATTTTAATTTTAAAGTTTTTGATTGCCTACTTCGGCAGATTGGACCTACCGAATTGTAATAGAAGCCTATGGGAGCACTCCCATAGGCTTCTGAGGCTAAGTCCTGATCGAATAGGATTCGTACGATCGAAGTCTTCAATCGTTCGAATCGTACAAATCATTCGAATGATTTATTAGTTCAGTCGAATGATTTATTCGACTGATCGAATAAATTTGTATTCGATCGTCGAATGATCGAATATCGAATAAAAGGTAGCCTAGAACTATTCGATTAACATTCGAAAATCGAATGCTAATCGAATATCGAGTAGAAACAAATTTTATTTTGGGGAATAATAGTAAATTTGCCCCAGGTGTTACACTATTTAACAGAAATTGGTAACTAGGGACCTGTCAATTCATGAATCGTAGATTGAGGCTGAGAAGTAGAGCCAATTAACCAGCATGTTTTTTGGAAAATAGGGAGAAACTGAAGTACCTGAAAGAAACCAAGATCAAATACAAAATCTTGATCTTTGTACCTTTGGTCAGAATTCAGTATGACAGCTGTTCATGACAGGAGCTCTAACCATTGACCCACCAAGAACTTAATATTATATCCTGATGGAAAATAAGATGTCAATATGCCATTTATAACAAGTTTTAAGATTATGGTCTGACAGCTGTTAAAAGGCAGTTTCCAGAATCTATGTAATGCTACTAGTCCAGAGACAAAAATAACTTGAGGGCCATTCATCACAGACCCCTTTCTCTTATCCCCTCCTTCCAATTCAACAACCTATTTTGCTTGGATAGACTGTATTACACAATATTTCGGCACTAGCCTTATCTACTCAAGTTCCATGGCACACAGGTTAGGGTGCTTTGGATTTTTAGAATCTTGAGAGTGGCGGCAAATCTTCAAAATGTGCCCCCCATTGCCTAATATCTTCATTGTAAATGCAATTAGATGAGTTGCAGAATAAATTCCAGAGTGCCAGCCCAAGATACCTTGGGACAAATTCGAAGTGAAAATTCGAATGAAAAAAATTTAAAATTTCGAAGTAATTTTTGGCTACTTCGACCATCGAATAGGCCAAAATTCGATTCAAACTCAAAAAATCTTTGAATTGAATTTTAAAATGTGTTGAAAATTGATAAATAATTCAATCGTTTAAAGTAGTTTATATAGTTAATTAAGTTTCGTATTAGATTATTAACGATTTGGATTTATTCTATTTATAAACATTGATTACTTACATAAAGTATTAATTAAATTCTCACAAACAAGCACAGGCACTTTATTGAGTTGAATAATCATGGATGAGTATCAATAATTAATTTCAGGTGAACCAAGGATTATGTAAATTTTCAATGAATTTTTGATATAGGTTTTCCAATTACGTAATAAAGACAATCGGGGTTGTACCTTCTTTCCTTTTCCTTTTCTATTTTATAAAGAAGTAAATAATACTAATTCGACACTTCGCCACCTTAATCTGCCAAATTGCTATTCTAGCCTATGGGGGATCTCCTGGAACCTTTAAGAAGTGTTTTTGAAATTCAAGGATTTTAACAAAAATCGTTTGAATCGAGTGATGCATTCAAACTATTTTTATTTGATCGAAAATGGACCTATTCAATTTGAAAATGTCCATTTTCAATTGAAAAAAAACAAAACACTTTAGACGGTAAAATTTCAAATTTTTTTCCATTCGAAATTCGACCCTTAGTAAATCTGCCCCCTCGTGCAATTTACTCATCTTTTTTGTATAACCCAATTTATGAATATTTTTTAGTGTTACCCATTCTAATGTGCACTGGGTGGATTGTGACTGACTGGATAGACTGTACATTACTACAAAACACATCTTATGGTATTTGTGCTTTGTATAGAAACTTACAAATGTATATTTCTGTTTATTCAGAGACAAAAACAAGGAAATCCCCTACTGTGTGAGTTTTAATCCATCTTTTCTTACAAGCTGTCTAAAATCTAAAAGCTGGAAACAAGCATATTCAAAGAGAATGTTCAAACTACAATACAATAGATTGAGGTAACACTAGGCTACTGTGTTCTATGGCAAAGATGAAAATATAAACTATATAATGAAATCTAAACTGTGGCAGAACACAATACATTTTATTAAAACTGGTGTGAAAATGGTATTATAATTACATATTATTAAATTTAAGATTAAATATTATGTTTCTTATTATAACGAGGGATTTTTATCTGTTTTATTTCTTTTTCAAATCCAGCTGTCATATTTCAACAGCAAGACTAAATTCAATTTAACTCTTTGTTTTTCTTTAGAAAGAATCCCACAGCATTTAATTTAACCCTGTTTTGAGAAAATATGTGCAGTGGGCTATGCATGAATTGCAGACATTTACAAATTATGCCTCATATTAAATATCTCTAAACAAAGCTATCCTTTTCAGATAAACACCTGCTGCAAGCAATTCATACCAGTATTAGTGATGGGCGAATCTGTGGCGTTTCGCTTCGCCAAAAAATTCGCGAATTTTAATCGAAATTCACGAAATGCACAGTGCAATGTAATAAAACTGCCAGGTGAAATGCATACCCCCAATGGTCCCTTTTTTCTCTGCACGGAATAGCCAGATAAAGAAAAGTTTCTAACTTAATTGGCTTTTGGCAGAGAGCCTAGAAGAACAGCTAACAGGTGCAAAAAAGATGCTTTTTAACAATTTCAATATAATAAATAAGTAATTGATTGTATTTGTAACAGTTTAGATAAGGAGAAATATTTTCAAACTTTCATAACCTGACAAATTTGGTAAAACGAACATGTCAATTAGTGGGTGTGGCCACAAAAATGGGTGTGGTCAAAATGTTGCAGCGTTACGTATGGAAAAAAAAAATTTCTGTCCCTCTTTTTACTTCCAAAATGTTGGGAGGTATGGAAATGTGAATTTTTTTTTTTTTTTTTAAAATGGCATCTTTTGGTTTGTGTCTGAATGTGCTGAATAGCATTGGAGTCAATGAGAAGAGCAATTTACACGCGTGTTTCACACATGCCCTGCGTTGTTAGTGGACTCTTATCTTTTCAAAAGAAAAAAGGCCTCCCATTTTGCCAGCTTCTTAAAAACATCTGTGGTTATTATTTAAAATAGTGAAACATTAAAAAGGCATATTTTAATATATATTCATTTATTTTTAAAAATATTTTTCACTGCACAGATTGTACTGTTTTGAAGTGAAGCGACTAACTCGGCGCGTGCGAAACAAAACACGCGGCAAATTTTCGGGAGCGTTTCGTTGAAACTTTCGCCATTGTCGAATGACGGAAATTCGCTGCAAATTTATTCGCCCATCACTAAACAGTATGACAGTGGTGATGTGTGCATTAGATGGAAAGCCCAGATGTTCCTCAAGATGATGCCACATCCCTCATCCCTGCCTTCCTCTCAGAAGGTTTACTTGGAAAGCAGAAACCAGATAATAAATTAAAAGTAAGATGACCCTCAATAAATGATTCCTGAAGATGACATTGGTGGCAGAAATTATTTCAAAGTAAAATATATAGAGTTTTGAAGAACTTTCCCTCTATAAGGCACATATGTCATGCAAAATCAATTTCAAACATTGCTAAAACCAAATAGCATTAATTTAAAAGAACAGCAAAACAAAAACATTAAAGGAATTGCTTGTTTAAAAATGGCTCAATAAGTTCAGCGCAGCTCCCATTGACTTCTATAGGACCTCAACAACTTTTACCTGGCAAATGTTTGCATGGTGTTTTTCTTATTACAG
The DNA here is from genome assembly GCA_024363595.1 of Xenopus borealis. Lineage (NCBI taxonomy): Eukaryota > Metazoa > Chordata > Amphibia > Anura > Pipidae > Xenopus > Xenopus borealis. The sequence goes on from CM044440.1 coordinate 93,667,868, forward strand.
CACCTTGTACAGATGCAATTAGAAATACAATACCTTTCCTTTGAAATATCATAAATAATACTAATGTAATAATCACAATAAATGTTGTTGTATTGTAGTAGACCAGACAACCCTTATCTTTTTGTATAACTTGAACACCAAAGGCAATTTTCAGAGAGAACTGAACTAAACTATATACTGTAGTAACAGGAAAAGCCCAGTGCATTTAAGGGGCAGCTTTACTAAGGGTTGAAGTGAAAATTTGAATAAAAAAAACTCAAGTTGCGTACTTCGACTATCAAATAGGCCAAAATTTGATTTGAATTTTAAAATTGGACCATTCGAAAATCGAAGTACAGATACAGTCACTTGGATTTGTAAGTTTAATGCGTCGTGACTCAGGGCTAATTGAAGAAACTGTTATCTAAAGTTATCTTAACTCATTTAATGCATTTAACCTTTTCATTATCATACCAAAGCACCATTGTTTTCAATGGTGAACTCTTTAATTGGATGGGATGCCTTACACCTCCCGAATTGCTATTTTAGCCTATGGGGGACCTCCTGGAACCTTTAAGGACTGTTTTTGAAATTTTTTGAAAATCTAATTTTTTTGGGAAAAATTATTCAAACGATTCAAACGACTTTCATTCTATCGAAAATGGACCTATTCAATCTAAGAAGGTCCATTTTAGATTGATAAACCCCTTTAAAAAATTTGATGGTCGAATTTCGAAGTTTTTAACTTCAAATTCGACCCTTAGTGAAGCTGCCCCTATGTTAATGCAAAGTATGTTATAGTTTTCACTATTGTAAGGCCTTGTGTAAAGAACTGAAAAAAAACATTCTAAATAATTTTAATTATTTCATGACCTACAGATGAAGCCACTTTGGATTGGGCATTTGACACAGAAAAACTTAACTCATTTATCCCATTTATCCCACTTAGCACAGAATATTGTGTCTCAGCATCCCATCCAATCAAAGAATGGTGCTTTGGTATGCTAATGAAAAGGTTAAATGCATTAAATGAGTTAAGATAACTTTAGATAACACAGTTTCTCGAATTAACTGAGTCATGACGCATTTAACTCACAAATCCAAGTGTCTTCATCTGTATGTGTCATATGTGATGTGAACTATGATGATAAACTGGAGTGGTATGTACTCTTCAATCAGTTCTCAAAGAAGGAAATTTAAGTAACATAGCAATATTCCAAATTATTTCTTATGTCCCAGTTAAATAACTTTTATAAGCTATATCTCATATTATCTTAAAGGAATTAGATACTTGCTGGATCTATATTCTATAAATACTGGCCGCAAATATAGATTTGATTATAGAATAGATATCTATAGGGAGAAAAATCCCTTCCTGACTTCAGGATGACACTTGAACCTTCTGGAGCTATAAACACAGTAACCCTGTGTTTTCTCTTTGCTAAAGAGTCACTCAACCCCTTCTTGAAACTATCTCATGTATCTGCCTGTTCAAATAATTCAGAGAGAATTCCACTCCCCACACTGTAAAATAACCCTTTTGAATGTTAAAGGAAAACCATACCCCTAAAATGAATACTTGAGTAAAAGCTTATATCAAATTAAGTGACATATTAAAAAGAATCTTACAGTACCAACCTGGTATATATGTATAAGTAAATATTGCCCTTTTAAATCTCTTGCCTTGAACCACCATTTCGTGATGGTCTGTGTGCTGCCTCAGAGATCACCTGACCAGAAATATTTCAACTCTAACTGGAAGAAGTGTTGAAGCAAAAGACAGAACTCTGTCTGTTAATTGGCTCGTGTGACCTAACTTTAGTTTGTTTGGTATGTTTGCACCATTGAATCATACGATCCCAGGAGGCTGTCCTTATTTTTTAAAATGGCTATTTTCGATTTATGATTACCCAATGGAACATGCTTCTAAAGTTTATTATGAAAATGGTTTAGTTACATGAAGCAAGGTTTTACATATGAGTTGTTTATGCAATATCTTTTTATAGAGACCTACATTGTTCGGGGGGTATAGTTTTTCCTTTAAAGGGAAACTGTCATGAAAAAACATGTTTTTTTTCAAAACACATCAGATAATGGTGCTACTCCAGTAGACTTCTGCACTGAAATCCATTTCTCAAAAGAGCAAACAGAATTTTTTTATATTCAGTTTTGAAATCTGACATGGGGCTAGCCATTTTGTCAATTTCCCAGCCAGTCATGTGACTTGTGCCAGCACTTTAGAAGGGAACTGCTTTCTGGCAGGCTGTTGTTTTTCCTTCTCAGTGTTACTAGTACGCAGTGGGACATGGGTTTTACTATTGAGTGCTGTTCTTAGATCTACCAGGCAGCTGTTATCTTGTGTAAGGGAGCTGTTAGCTGGTTACCTTCTCATTGTTCTTTAGTTAGACTGCTGGGTGGGGTAACTTGCAGTAAAGAGTGATTGAAATGTATCAGAGCACAAGTCACATGACTTGGGGCAGCTGAAATTGACTGTCTAGCCCTATGTCAGATTTCAAAATGAAATATAAAAAAATCTGTTTGCTCTTTTGAGAAATGGATTTCAATGCAGAATTCTTCTGGAACAGCACTATTAACTGATTTTGTTTTTCCCATGACAGAATCCCTTTAAGATGGAATTACCTTTCTTATGAAGAGAATGTATAGGCTTGTGTGTGCTGGATGAATCTACTGGTAAATTGGGCAGTAGAGAGAATATTATATGGTACCATTATATATTTATACTATAATATTATATGGTCCCATTATTTATTATATAAATGAGTTTTTGCATTTCCCCATTATTACTATAGCTTGTTGTCCTGTCATTAAAACACAATAATATCCTGTTTGAGCAATAGTGTTTCACTCCTTTCTCTTTATTGTCTGCAAGGACTAAACATTCTTTCTTCATTATGCATTTGACACAAGCTGTCCAGGAGACAAAAAGGTTAAAGCTAAGTAAGATTTATCAGAAAGTTCTATGTATGTACACCAGTAAACCCTCAAAGTAATGCTTTTCTGAGTCCTCTTAAGAAACATATTTTTTTCCCTTCTATTATGTACACATGGACTTCTGTATCAGACTACCTTCTCTCAGTTTAAACCTCCAGGGAACAGGCTTGAGCATTCTCAGTTTGCTCTTCTATACCTCTCCTCCCTCCCCCCTTCCCCCTCCTTTCTGTTACCATGGAAGAGAGCTATGCGTGTGCAGTGAGGGACCCAGGCAGGAATTTGTCACTCCAAGCTTATATGGCAGTGGCTATCCTAAACAGAGAGAGCTTCTAGAGCCGTTTACTCAAGTATAGTAAAACATTGTACAGAATAAACATAACATTATAGCTTGCACTACTGTGGTTAATCTATTGGCAATAAACTGCTTCAGTAGCTTTCCTTTTCCTTTAAGGGTATAAGTGGCTTGCATATTTTTACATCCCAGGTTCTTAACCTTCCATTTATCAACATTGAATTTCATCTGCAACTAACTACAGAGTACAGATACCAGATTATAGGTGATAGGTAAGTATTAATATGCATTTTTTAATGATAGTCAGTAGGAAAAAAACCCTCATTGGCCCCTGCCAGGCCAGACCCCCTTCCCCGATATTCAGATTCTAGTGGAAAAAACGCAGTCTGCGTATGCACGCTGAGTGGCGCCGTTCCCTCATGTGCCAAGCGTCACAGTAGGGGGGCACCAGCGCAGACACTGAAAAAGGACATAAGTATTCTTAAAACGTTGCTGTTTAGTTTGCCAAGAAGAGCAATAATGTACCTCCATCAATATCTGCTTTTCTCAATTGCTAGCATGGAACAACATTTTTATGTTAATTTTTATAGTATTGTTCATGCATTCATCTCAAAGCTGCAGTACAATAAAAGTGGTACATTTATTAGTGCATTGAATATTAGAGGACATCAGAGTTCCCTGTCACAAAGAGATTACAGTTCAAAGTAGTTCAAAGTAGTGCATAGCATTAAAATTGGTTGAACAGTCCTGAAAAGTATATGACCAAAGAAATATACAGTTCACTGATGAAGGTATTAAGGCTGTCTTAGTAAAGATCAAAACCCTATCAACTAGAAGTGTTCAGTGCCCCAAATAAGAGATAAATAATATAAAGCAGTTAGATAATTAAAGCTTGAATTCTACATTTTCCTAGTTCTGATATGATCTCATATGATCTGTCATTTTGCCAAATTTGTCTTGTTCAATGTTGGAACCCTAATACAAGATGTCTTCAATAAATTTGGATGGCAAGGTTTTTTTTTAATTCCATGCAAATTCTCAGCCAATGTTTTAGACACATATACTTAATAACATAACTAGATGAACCAACTTGTTGACTCACTATGTTGGTTCTTGTAAGTTGAATGGAAGAACTGTGAACCTTGACAAATGAATTTAAAAGTTCAGTATAGCCTATCCTACAACATATACCAAAGCATATTGCAAAAAAGATCATATGCTTTTAACGAACAAGAGTTCACTACTATTTTACCATTTCTTTATACATGTCATTTGAAACTTAAATACTGACATCTATGATGCATTACAAAGCTCAGAATTTAAAGATAACCTGCACAGTCAAAATGATTAACACATTGTATGCATCCATTATGTAATTTGTATGTAATTCATAAACAACATAATATTGCGTGTACTTTTTCATTATTGCGTGAGTCTGTGGTTTATTCACAGGTTTATTTCACTGCACGTTGATGGTCTTAGTCACTTAGGATAAAATACATATTTAGATATAGATATTCTATATAGATATGTAACCCTTTCTACACCCTTTTGTTGGTGTTACACTCCATGTGGTGGCGCTTACCTGATGGCAGGGGACAAACCTGAGCCACTCCACACTGGTATTGGGAGAGACTGGGTACCTGGTACTTACGAACGCAGTACCTCCACCTATTGCGATCCGGGAATGCACCTACGGGTGGTCCCACTAGGAATACAGTAATAACACACACAAAGTATTGGTTAAACTGAACAGTTTATATAAAATATCTGACCAACTAGAATATGCAGCACTCCTAACCAGTGGCAATAGGGCCTCACTAACTAACTAACTTGCTAGTGCCAAGCTGTCTACATAACTAAGAAAGGCAAAGTCTTTTAATAAATCAGTCTCTATCTTCAGCACCTCTTTTGGGTACTGTCCCTTTAACCAGGATACTCACATATCCTCTTTGGAAACTTTGGGGCTCTCTTCCGGCAAATCTAGCACATTCAGGCATACAGTGTGATTACCAGCCCCTTTGGATGCTCAGATAGGAATCTCCTGCTGTTTGTTCCTCCAGTCTGGATTCCTTTCACTTACTCTGTCTTCTGCTGTGTCGCTTCCTGTTGCACTGAGATCACTGAATATCTGGTTGCTATGTAACAGCTTACAGCACACCGACTCAGGATCTGTGCTTCTGCCCTTATGGGGATAAGTGCAAGGATTTTGCACGGATTCCCTACAGATCTTAAACTAACATTCTTTTCTCCTCATTTCTCTCAATCTGTACATGCTAGACCACCCCCCCCCCACACACACACACTTGCTTATAGAAAAGAGAACTCACCCACAGCTGCTACTCTTTTCCCAGGTAATGACTTATTCTTCAGCCTAAATGAACACAGTCCCTGTTATTCTCCATTCTGCTGTGTCTCAGAGAGCATTTGGGGAGAGACATAACCCTCTAAGAAAAGATATATAACATTCAAAAATGTTATATAGTTCAGAGTTATGTAATGCAGTTCAAAGGTGATGCAAACCCAGTAGGGCCAAAAGCTCTTTAAAGGAAAACTATACCCCCAAAATAAATACTTAAGCAACAGTTTATAGCAAATTAAGTGGTATATTAAAGAATCTTACCAAACTGGTATATATATTTAAATATTGCCCTTTTACATCTCTTGCCTTGAATCACCATTTCGTGATGATCTCTGTGCTGTCTCAGATCCCCCAGGGGCAGCCTTTTTTTTACTACTAAAAGTATATTATTATTAAAATGATTTATTTACATAAAGCAGGGTTTTACATTTAAACTGTTTTATGAAATGTGTTTTTTTATACAGACCTACACGGTTTGGGGGTATAGTCTTCCTTGAAGAGACCTTTAAAAGAAATCTCTAAACATTTGTTCACATTTTGTACAAGGCTTATTTAGTCATGTGTTTTTATTTGCAAATGGCATATGTTCTTAACTAATTTTTTTGTTGGCTTTTGATTAGGGTAGAACAGAATACATAAAGATTTATAATGCATCAATTTTATTTCTAATTTCTATGAATTTGAAAGGGAGGTATTAATGCAGAAGCTTCATTATCCAGTGACGGATTATTATTCATGTTTAGCAGTAATTATATTCATAATCTGTAGCTAACAGTCATGATTTTTGTGATATGGAGTATGAATTCAATATTTCAACAAGATAGATACTTTCCATAAGGAAATGTACAGTTCCAGTATGAAAATCTCCTAGGTAATCCATCAAGCAGAACACAATCTTGACAGACTTTTGACATGTATTAACTTATCATAATATTGTCACACTTGCCCATTGGAATATATGGCAGCAATACCTAGCAGCATGTGGCCAGAATAAAACTTGAATATTTTTTTTTATGATATTGTCAATGAAATATCAGTATATTTTTACTTTAAGCAAAAAAAAATTTCCCTTTAGAGAGCAATTTATTTAAACTTTGCTGAACTGAAACAGTTTTGACATTTGTATTCATTGTATATATACATTGTATTTATTTTTATTTATTTTATTACAATAGTGCCCCTTCAATTAGTCATTTTGCTTAAAGGGAAATTGAAGGTTTCCAAAAGAATAAAGCAAATATGCATAAAGGGCACATGTGAGCCCATTTATTTATGTATTTATTTCTTAACCTGAACTGTTTATATAAACCAAGATTCTTTCTCTGCCTATTCCTCCAGTTAAACATGGAAAACATTACAGGGCTGCTGATCCTGAGATTTATCCAGTATGTCTCTACAAAAGCTCCCTGCATCAAGTATCCCTTGTGCTGTGATAATGCTGTGCTTTGAGGCTATGGCATTATGTTTATGTACCCAGCTCATAGCTCATGTTAGTTCCATACTACTAACTTATGAGCATTATTTCCCTGTCACAATATACAAAGATGCTTTCAAATTTATTAAAAAGCAAAACTATTAAATAAATTGCAAAGGTATTTTAAAAGGAACAACTCTTAGTTCCCTTCAAATTAAATATTTAGTTTAATATTTCAGTTTGACATTATTTTAGATAATGTTTGTGATTATTTTTGTATAATTATAAATTTGGATTAATTTTAGAAAAAACAGTTGCTCTCCTATACTCATTGAATAAATCCGTGTCAGGGTTTCTTGCCTTCTCCTGACTATAGATTTGCATTACCAACTCGATGTATGGATTTAATGTTTTTCAGCCATTGAGTGTTAGGGCTTTTATTGATCTTTCATTCAAAAGCACTTTCTTTCAGACTTACTGACATGAATCTATTGGAGATTATAGAATTATCAGTTTAGAGCAATACAATGTTTCCATTGGAAATTAACTTTATGCTGCCTTTTCTGTGGCTTTTTCTGTGTAGTTCATCACCAATAAAACATACATCATAAAGATATTTCTGTTGGTAGGTTAAAAAAAAAAAAAAAAAAAAAAAAAAAAAAAAAAAAAATATATATATATATATATATAATTATTTTTTTTTTTTTCCTTGCACGGTGCCCTTCAATAATAAGATTTTATTCAGCAGCACTGAATTTTAATGGAATTCTACTGGACATTAAAGTGATTATTTATCAAAGTCTGATTTTTTTTGTTGGACTTTTAAAGGGGAAAATTCCAATGGTGTTAAGTCTGAAAAAAAAAGTACTCAGATCTTCAAGTTCATGTAGAAGTAATTTGTTCTTATTTTAGCTTTATCTGCTTCCTAGGCTGAAAATTAAATTTATGCCTGGTTGTCGGCTGTCCTGTGCAACAGCACCCAATACAAAAACCAAATCAACTTCAAGGGTTCAATTTTATAAATGTTATTATATTTTATTGCTTATCTTTTTTCTTATATTCTCTCCTATCATCTGTTATTCTGCCTTTCAAACCGCCACACTATACTATTGTCTACACCATACCAGATATTAACTCAGAAGCATGACTTGCATAAATTAACATATCCTTTAGTTTATTAGCATTTAAATATTCATTCTATGGATAGGCCCTCTAACATGCAATTCTATCATTTGTTCATATTTCAAATGGACTTCACTTGGCATCATTATATTTTTTTCATGTATGAAATTTTATAACTTAAATCTTCCTCATACAGTATATACATTTTCTGATGGGATTCTGTGATTTATTTATTCATTGCTTAAGCACAAGCTTTTCTTTCCTCATTGACCAGATAAGAGTGCTCTGATTACTTACTAAAATGCTGGCTGTGATGAGTAATAGGCAATAAAGTGCTTTATCCTACATTGTACAGTATATGAAATGGAAAGTCATCTTAAACATTAATACCCTTAGTGCTTTTATATAGCAAAGCTAAAAATACTTCCCAAATGAGATTTGTACTCTTGGGGGCAAATTTACTAAAATTCCCAAAAAATCCTACGAATCTATTCAGAATTCGATAACGCTTATCGAATAGTTTTAGGCTATAATTTTTCTCAATATAAGATTTCTCGATGAATTTGTACGATCGGATACAGATCGTTCGATTTCATGAAAAAAATCACAGTTTTTCCTTCGAGCCTCCGAAAAAAATTTGTACGATCGAGGCGTTCTATTGTATGAATGGTATTTGAGCAGGACTTGGCAAAAGAATGGGGGGGGGGGTTCCCATAGGCTTCAGTAGGTTCAATCTGGCAAAGTGGACATTCAAATGATTTTAAAATTTTAAATCCTTTGATCATCGAATTATTATTATTATATTCAATCTATTCGATAATTTGGTATTCGATGATCGAAGAGGCCAAATTTGCATATTCGAATATATGAAAAAATCGTACGATCGGTGTTCGATCGAACTTCGAATCCTTCACGTGAATTTTGTAAATTTGCCCCTAAGTTTTTTTTTTTTTATTATAGATTGTGAAGATAAAGGGCAATGTGCTAAGGACAATAAAAAAAATACTTCTGGGATCACAGGATCAACTTTTAGGGGAACATTTACTAAATTCACATGAAGATTCGAATTTCCGAAAGTTTCGAATACGAATTTTCCAATGTTTTTGAAGACCACTTCGACCAGTGAATTTTGAAAACTTGATCTAATCGAATGATTTGAATAAAAATCTATTCGAATTTTCAACTATTCAACAGTCAAAGTACTTACCCTTTAAATTTGTATTCGACTGCCTAGTTCGCCAGATCAATGCTACCCAATTGGGATTCAAAAAGTTTGAACAAATAAAAAAAATTCGATCGAATGGTGAAAATCGTTCGAATCGATTGATTTGATCGATCAATCAAATTTTTACTATTCGATCATTTGACCAGTTGAATAGCGGTAAAAATCCTTCGAATTTGGAGATTTTTTTTCTCCCCTAACTATTCCCATGGTAGAATTCGAGGGTTTTTTAACCCTCAAGTTCAACTCTTAGTAAATCTGCCCCTTAGAGTAAACCGATGTATGTATGGGACCTATTATTCAAAATGGTTTTGGTTTTCCAGATAAGGCCTATTTCTTTAATTTGGATCTTCATACCTTAAGTCTACAAGGCAATCATTAAAAAATTAAACAAACCCAATAGGCTTTTTTGCCTTCAGTGAGGACTAATACTATCTTAGTTTGGATCCAGTACAAGATACTGTTTTATACTTACAGTGAAAAATGTGGACTATTTGGATGAAATAGATTCTTTGGGAGACAGTTGTGCCATATTTCATGATGGCCAAACATGCAGAATTAATATTAATTTGTAAATTATAGAAGATTGTTCACCAGTGTCTTGCCTGGTTTATATTAGATTCTGATGGAATTACCAAATCCATTTTTGATGAATTTAGATTCAATACAAGTTTAATTCACCATTCAGATACTGTATTATACATCCAATATCTCAGAACCTTACAGGACTAACCACTTTTCTCACCAATGCTAAAAGAAGGGGCAGGCCAAGTGCAGTGCTCTGATAGGATATTGCAAGAGTCTAAAGTTGATTCTAGGATTTTCCTGACTTCATGTCTCTCTAATGTATCCAGTTTAAAAGAACAGTAACACCAAAAGATAAAGGGGTAGATTCATCAAAGAGTGAAGTTCTGCCACTAGAGGGAAATTCCACAGCTCTCAATTCATTTCTATGGGATTTTGCAAGGCGTATTCATCAATGGGTGAAGTGAAAGTTCACCTTTTGATGAATACGCCTTCAAAAATCCCATAGAAATGAATTGAGAGCTGTGGAATTTCCCTCTAGTGGCGGAACTTCACTCTTAACTTCACTCTTTAATGAATCTTCCACAAAGTGTTTTAAAGGAATGATGATATAATGTAGTGTTGCCCTACACTAGTAAAAATGATATGTTTGCTTCAGAAACCGTAGATAACAGTTCTGATGAATCCCATTGTCTACTACACACCTTATCTGTTATCTGCTGTGTATCCTGTGCCTTTTCTCCTTGTTCAGCCTTGATTGGCTGTCCCCTTGGCTACACATCAGCTTGTATAAACTATTGTAGAATTGCTGGAATAAACACACCAGTTTTAAAAGTGTAGAGCAACAGTACATCATATTTTAATTACTTTAAAAGACTCATTTTTTGGATACATAGTTACATAGTTAAATTGGATTGAAAAAAGACAAAGTTCATCATGTTCAACTGCTCCAAATGAAAACCCAGCATCCATACGCACCCCTCCATACTTTCACATAAATTATTTATATATATCCATAACTATACTAACTATAGAGTTTAGTATCACAATAGCCTTTGGTATTATGTCTGTCAAAGAAATTTTAAAGGCATTAACAGAATCAGCCATCACAACATCACCCGGAAGTGCATTCCAAAACCTCTGTCCTCACTGTGAATAACCACCTACATTGCTTCAAATGAAAGTCCTTTTCTTCTAGTCTGAAGGGGTGGCCTCTGGTATAGTGATCATCTTTATCACGCCTGCCTCGACCCGGCTTGATCAGACTACCCTTTTGCCTGAAGTCTTGTACTATGATCTTCTGCCCAAAGACTTTTTTTAAACAGTCGTGCCCCTCTGCTAGCCAGAACCTTTCGCTTTGCACCTCTCGATAAGTCCAGGTGGCATCCGAGTAAGCTGAGGGCTCCTCCAGAAGCCAAAGGTGGTCACACTACTGGTGAAGCAGAGACCATTGCAAAGGTTCCAATATCACCATTTCACTTTATTTCTCCTCATCAGATTATATGACACCTGCAAATCATTTTTGAAATATCACTAATTTGAAATATCCCTGTTCTTCATAATATTTTTCATGTCTTCTTTTCTGGCACCCTTCTTTCTAGTCATTCTATCTGCAAAGCGCAGGCCATGCCACCCGTTCTTTTTATTAAAGATTCGGTAGAGCCAGAAGTAGCCATCAAAAGAGCAGCATCTGGCTACTGAGCCATAGGTTCCCTACAACCCATGCAATTGGGTATCACTCATCTAACTCCTGAGGAAAGGCCCACAGGTGGTCTCTGGGGCTGTGTATTTAATGTGGGGGAAAAGGTAATTTTCTCAACCAGTGTTTTTGAGGTCAGGTTTGGTAACAAAAAACATATATTGACTGGGTAACTGGGGAGATTTTTCAGTGGGGTCAAACATGCAAGGGCTCTTGCAAAAGTGTTCCTCAATTGGTGGCAGTCACATTCCTAGAGGGTTTACTCGTGGCTCATGCTGATTTCGCTGATGTGTTCTCTAAAAAAGCTGCAGAAACATTACCCCCACATAGGCGTTATGAATGCCCAACTGACCTCATTCCTGGGTCTACTGCCCCTAGAGGGAGAACTTTTCCTTTTTCATTTGCCGAAGCCCAAGCAATGAAAGAGTACATCAAAGAAAATCTTGAAAGAGGTTTTATTAGACCCTCTAGTTCCCCTACAGGTGCTGAGTTCTTTTACGTGGGCAAAAAAGGATGGAGGTCTTTGCCCATGTATTGATTAATAAAATTACCATCAAAAACCGCTATCCTCTTCTGCTGATTTTGGAGTTGTTCAATTGGGTCAAGAATGCTACCATCTATTCCAAACTTAGGGGTGAATATAACCTAATCGGTATCAGTGAAGGGGATGAGTGGAAAACAGCCTTTAACATCAGGGATGGCCACTGAATATTTGGTTATGCTATTTGGTCTTTGCCATCGCCCAGCTGTATTCCAGGAATTTGTCAGTGACCTCTTCTGGGACTTGCTGGGGTTATTTGTAATGGTATACCTAGATGATGTTTCTCTTTTAACTTGAATGACCATCAGAAACATGTCCGTGAGGTTTTGCTCAGGTTAAGGGAAATGCACCTTTGAGGTTTAATCTGTTCAATTTGTGAGGTTCAATATGTCCGGTAAGGGTCTTGAAATGTTAAAGCTGTATTTGACTGGGCTCAGCCTTTTTCTTTACATGCTACCCAAAGGTTCTTAGGTTTTGCTAATTATTTTTGCTAATTATTATTGTCAATTTATTAAAAAAAAATTCCTTATTGGTGTCTCCAATCACAGATCTAGCTGACCAAAAAGGGGCAGATCCAAGTATGTGGCCTCCCGAGTTTGTTCAAGCCTTTGAATTCCTTAACAAGAAATTTGTCTGCTCCCATTCTCCCATTACCCTGATACCACTCTTCCTTTTATTGTAGAGGTTGATGCCTCAGAAGTCGGGGCAGGGGGCAGTCCTTTCTCAAAGGCATCCGATAACCGCACACTCCATTTTCATCCTTCTCTAGTAAATTCTCACCACCTAAACATGCCATAACAGTTTTTACATTGAGTTTGCTAAACAGTTGAATCCTGGGCAGGCTAGATGGGCTTTATTTTTCACCTGGTTTAATTTCTTTCTCACTTACAGGCCTGGTTCTATTTTTTATATTTCATTTTTAAATCTGACATAGTTACATAGTTACATAGTTACATAGTTAAATTGGGTTGAAAAAAGACTGAGTCCATCAAGTTCAACCCCTCCAAATTAAAAACCCAGCATACATACACACACACACACATCTCCACTCTTTCAAACACAAACCATATACCTGTATGCCCATAGCTATACTAACTGTAGATTTTAGTATCAAAATAGCCTTTGATATTATGTCTGTCCAAAAAAACATCCAAACCCCTCTTAAAAGCATCAACAGAATGAGCCATCACAACATCACCCGGCAGTGCGTTCCACAACCTCACTGTCCTCACTGTGAAGAACCACCTACGCTGCTTCAAATGAAAGTCCTTTTCTTCTAGTCTGAAGGGGTGGCCTCTGGTGCGGTGATCCTCTTTATGGGTAAAAAGGTCCCCTGATATTGGTCTATAATGTCCCCGAATATATTTGTAAAGTGTAATCATGTCCCCTCGCAAGCGCCTTTTTTCCAGAGAAAACAACCCCAACCTGGACAGTCTCACCTCATAATTTAAGTCTTCCATCCCCCTAACCAGTTTAGTTGCACGTCTCTGCACTCTCTCCAGCTCATTTACATCCCTCCTAAGGACTGGAGTCCAAAACTGCACTGCATACTCCAGATGAGGCCTTACTAGGGATCTATAAAGAGGTATAATTATGTTTTCATCCCTTGAGTTTATGCCCTTTTTTATGCAAGACAGAACTTTATTTGCTTTAGTAGCTACAGAATGACACTGCCCAGAATTAGACAACTTGTTATCTATAAAAACCCCAAGATCCTTCTCACTTAAGGAAACTCCCAACACACTGCCATTTAGTGTATAACTTGCATTTTTATTATTTTTGCCAAAGTGCATAACCTTGCATTTATCAACATTAAACCTCATTTTCCAGTTTGCTGCCCAGTTTCCCAACTTAGACAAATCACTCTGCAAAGTGGCAGCATCCTGCAAGGAACCTATAGCTCTGCACAATTTAGTATCATCTGCAAAAATAGAAACCGTACTTTCAATGCCCACATCCAGGTCATTAATAAACAAGGTGAAAAGCAAGGGACCCAGTATAGAGCCCTGCGGTACCCCACTAACAACACTGGTCCAATTAGAAAATGTTCCATTTACTACCACTCTTTGTAGTCTGTCTTTTAGCCAGTTCTCTATCCAGGTGCAAATGCTATGTTCAAGGCCAACATTCCTTAATTTAACCAGTAACCTTCTGTGTGGCACTGTATCGAATGCTTTTGCAAAGTCTAAGTAAATCACATCCACTGCCATCCCAGAATCGAGGTCCCTGCTTACCTTCTCATAAAAAGAAATTAAGTTAGTCTGGCAAGATCTATTACGCATAAAACCATGCTGGCACAAACTCATAGTATTGTTATTTGCTATGAAGTCCAGTATCCTATCCTTAATTAATCCTTCAAAAAGCTTTCCTACCACTGACGTCAGACTAACTGGCCTATAGTTTTGAGGCTGAGAATGGGATCCCTTTTTGAATAGCGGCACCACATTAGCAATTCGCCAGTCTCTCGGCACCATGCCAGACCTCAAAGAATCCTGAAAAATTAAGTATAGAGGTTTGGCAATAACAGAGCTAAGTTCGTTAAGTACCCTGGGATGAATCCCATCTGGGCCTGGACCTTTGTTTATCTTAACATTTTCTAGTCTCTTTTGAATTTCCTCATGTGTGAACCATACATCATTGGATGTATTAGAATTGGGGCTATTAACAAGGAAACCTTCATTAGTTGGTTCCTCATTTGTGTATACTGATGAGAAGTATTCATTCAGAATCTGAGCTTTTTGCTTGTTCTCATCAACCAACTGACCCCCCTCTGATAATAAAGGTCCTACCCCTTCCTGTTTCATTTTTCTACTATTAATATATTTAAAAAATAATTTTGGATTCTTTTTACTGCTTACTGCTATATCCTTTTCCATATCGATTTTAGCTTGCCTGATTGTTTTTTTGCATGACTTATTGGCCTCCTTGTACCTTATAAATGATTCGGCTGTCCCAGCTAATTTGAAAGCCTTAAAAGCACGTCTTTTCTTACCCACCTCAATACCAACACTCCTATTGAACCAAAAAGGTTTTGTTTTGCAACAACGTTCTTTGTTTACAAGCGGAATATGCTGACATATATATTTATTAAGCAGTATTTTAAAGAATTCCCATTTTTGTTTGGTGTTTAACCCTGTGAAAAGCATTTCCCACTTAATATGTTGCAGAGATGCCCTTATACTGTCAAAGTTTGCACGCCTGAAATTCAATGTCTTAGTCACTCCCTTATAGAGTTGCCTCTGCAACAAAATCTCAAAGGAGACCATGTTATGATCACTATTCCCCAAATGCTCACCCACACAAATGCTTGAGATAAGATCAGTGTTATTAGTTATTACAAGATCCAAAAGAGAGTTATTCCTAGTAGGTTCTTGAACGAGCTGGAATAAAAAGTTGTCATTTAGCATATTTACAAACCTACTAGCTTTTTCTGTCTTGGCAACCCCATTACCCCAGTCAATGTCCGGATAATTGAAGTCACCCATAATAATAACTTGACCTAGTTGTGAAGCCGCTTCTATTTGTAAAAGTAGCTGGGCTTCATACTCGTCACTTATTCGAGGTGGTTTATAGCATACACCTATTAAAATTTTCTTTGTAACTTTTTGCCCAGTCGAAATCTCTACCCAGAGAGATTCCACACACTCACCATTACCAGCAATGGTTATTTCTTTAGTGCACGGCTTTAATTCAGGCTTTACATACAAACACACTCCTCCCCCCTTTTTAATCCCTCTGTCCCTCCTAAAAAGGGTGTAACCATTTAAATTCACAGTCCAGTCACATGTTTCATCCCACCAGGTCTCAGTGATACCAATTATATCATAATTTTTATAGCATGCAATTAATTCTAGATCTCCCATTTTACCTGACAAACTTCGTGCATTTGCCATCATACAGCGGAGGTTATTACTTTTACTTTTTAAATGTGCATTACTTTGAGGGGAATTAAATGTTACGTTAGTATTAGTCTGTTTTCCTTGTAACATAGGAACTTCCTTAGCTGGTAAACTGTATGCCCCCCTCATGTGGCTAGTCATTTTGTCAATTTCACAGCTGCCCCAAGTCATGTGACTTGTGCTCTGATAAACTTCAGTAACTCTTTACTGCTTTACTGCAAGTTGGAGTGATATCACCTCCTCCCTTTCCACCACCCAGCAGCCTAACTGCCAGAAAGCAGTTCCTGGCACAAGTCACATGACCAGGGGCAGATGGGAAATTGACAAAATGGCTAGCCCCATGTCAGATTTCAAAACTGAATTTAAAAAAATCTGTTTGCTCTTTTGAGAAATGGATTTCAGTGCAGAAGTCTACTTGAGCAGCACTATTAACTATATATACATATGCATGACCACCATTGGGGGAATAGGAAATGGTCCTGCTTGGCCCAGTGAAATTTGCATTTGAAGGGGGGTCCACGTTTCAAAGATATACAATTATTTGCCTAACTTGCCAGCAAGCTTTAAGTGACGGAAGCTTTAATAGGTTACTTATCAAGCAATGGCAATGTAGAGAAGCTTTACTGGGCAGCAGGGACATATTCCACTGACCACCAATAATTTAAAAATAGTTAAGGTAAATGCCACGAATGAAATGAATGACTTATGAACACTTAAATTAATTATTTTATTAACTATTTTTATGAACTGCTTATTACATCAGCTGTTAATATTGGGCTCGCTTTACTGAATTGTATGTGTATCCCCATGTGAACTTTGCAGCAGCAGAAGAACTAGTTATTGAACCCTCTGGACTATGGGCACACCAGCAGTTGCAAGGTCTGTTTTCTCTACAGTTACATCACTGATTCAATGATTGGTGGGTACACTGTTCTACACTTTTGACCTAACTAAACGTACTGGTTAGCTGATCATATGATTATGACACATGGGGGACACAGGCAAAAATGTTGTGTTCATGGGGAGGGCACATAAATCACTATTACAGGCCTTTTACATTGTGATTTAAGCTACTAAAAATGCTTTACCTTTTAAACAAAACAGGGATTGTTTGTCCATATATTGCAATATATTTAAGCTGGCCAACTACGTCAGTCATCCCATATCTGGCCAGTCCTATATGCGTGTGTGTGTATATATATATATGTGGCGAAGTTGCGCACTGACGAAGGATCGTAATTACACAAATTCACTAAGATCAACTTTTTCCTGAAAGTTACCATTTACACTAGACTTTACTTTGCCTGGTCAGACCAGGCAAAGTTCAATACAATAGATAGGAGTTTGAAAAAAAAAAATGGAAACATTTTCTAAGTCCCAAAAAAACGCTGGTGTGTTTTACCATTGTAGGGTGATAGTCTGAAAAAGATATTTTTTTTGGGGGGTTACCCTCCTTTCCTCCTACATTTCCTAACAAATGGCAACACAACTATATAGGGGGCACATAAAGAGAAATAGGACAACTTTATTTTATTTATGAAAGGTTTCCTGGGCTTGTGTAGTGTAATGTAGTGGCTGTAACATATACTTCTATTATACGCTTAAAGAACAAGTAAACTTTTTTTTTTTTTCTATCTGTAAATTTCCTCTAAACAGCCCCCCAGATTAATGTACCTTAGTCCCTGCTGCAAGTCTGCTCTGGTTTCTGTGTTATCAGCAGCTTGTTTCCCCTTCTTCCTGGTGCAGAGTGAAGCCCCGCCCCTTAGCTTACTGAGCTGACCTTATCTCTCTGACTAGTCGTGGTGATCATCTGCATGCTGTGACATAGCAGAGAGGAAGGGAGAGCCAGTGTGTGCAGCACCAGCAGCTTTATTTTTTCTTTCTCCTCATGTGCACTCCCTGCTCGTTCTGGTTCATTCCATATCACAGCAGCACTGAGAGGAATATTTCTCTGACACTGTTGATGTACTGTAGGTAAATTCACAGCCCTTTCTCAATTAATAACATATTTTATAATGCTATTGATTGCTATGCCTGATCTTCTGTCTGGTTATGTAAAGAATAAAGCTGATTGTTTACTGAGTTTGATTAACTCCTTCATGTATCCCTTTACTGATCAATTTATGTACAAAGCTATTTTATTTTTTATTTTTCCATTTATGCATACTGGTGGTTGTGCAAGTGATTGTTGATGAGGCTGGGGGAGCTGATTTATTATCAGTTAGAATGGCAAGTGTGGATTTTATTTAGAATCAGAATGGCAGCCTGTTCTGGGAGTTGTTCATTACAGTGAATGTTCAGAGCCTTATGCAAGAAATTTTTGTGATGCTGGGGGAATCTGGCTTACTAATCATTTAGGGTACAGTGGAATGTGTAAAGGTTCAGGGATTTGTGCAGAGAGGGCACATGAAGAAAAAAAAAAGCTGCTGGTGCTGCACACACTGGCTCACCCTTCCTCTCTGCTATGTCACAGCATGCAAATGGACTGCTCAGTAAGCTAAGGGGCGGGGCTTCACTCTGCACCAGGAAACGAGCTGCTAACACAGAAACAAGAGCAGACTTGCAGCAGGGACTAAGGTATATTAATCTGGGAGGCTGTTTAGAGCAAATTTACAGATAGAAAAAAAAACATTTACTTTTCCTTTAAGTTCTCGCCGTATGCAAATTGGGCATTACTAGCGTAACTGCGTTTTGCCTGGCGAAGTAACACTAGCGCAACTATGCTACCATTCGCCGACCTGAGCGTAACTTCGCACTTAGGTGAATTTGCGTAGTGCTGGCGAAAATTCCCCTGGTGAAGTGCAGTGAACGCTAGCAAAGCCAACGCTAGCGAATTTTTGGATCTTAGTGAATTTGCCCCTTAATGAGAGTCCTTTCAAAGAATCTTGTTGTTTAGTAAGATTATGTGTCACCCTTGGGGAACTGCCCCCCATCTGACACATCTCCTTAATATTAGTAGTGATGTTGTTAATGGTGATAGGCGAATTTATTCGCCAGGCGCAAATTCCCACGTTTCACTGCTGGCGAATAAATTAGCAAAAAAAAGACGCGACTTGTTTCGCGATTTTTTAGATAGGGATAGATTCGCCCATCACTAGTTTTTAATATGTTTCCACAGCAGTGTATGTAGTAGGAGGAACATACACACTTCTGCTGTGCAAACAAAAGAGGCAATGTCCAAACAACTCCGATCTTCCCTGTTGGTTAGTGACTCTAACGGTTTTAAATGAAAGTGTACTTTAAGCCGTAGTCTTAAAGGAACAGTTCAGGGTAAAAATAAAAACTGGGTAAATAGGCTGTGTAAAATAAAAAATGTTTCTAATATATTAGTTAGCCAAAGAATACAACACAACTTTCTGCTTTTCAGCTCTCTAAATCTGAGTTAGTCAGCGACTTGAAGGGGGGCCAAATGGGACATAACTGTTCTGTGAGTTTGCAATTGATCCTCGGCATTCAGCTGAGATTCAAAAGCAACAGTTATGACCCATGCGGCCCTCCCTCAATTCACTGATTGGTTACTGTCTGGTAACCAGGGTAACCAGTCAGTGTAAACAAAAGAGAGCTGAAAAGCAAGAAGTAATGTATAAAGACTGGAGTGACTGTAAGTCACAGAACACTACATTAACTATATTAGAAACATTTTTTATTTACCCAGTTTTTACTTTTATACTGAACAATTCCTTATTATTATTATGATTATGAGATTATGATCTATTCTTGTTTCTATAATCTATATGCTCATTAATCACATTTAAAAAGATCTATACGTTTCCAAGCATAATGCAAAGTTAATCTTACATGTAGATATGTGCTGTTTAATTCCTCTACTAACCATACCAGTTCGTTATCCTAACCTTCTATAAATTATATATTACCTTTAATGTATGTGTGTGCCATATTTGACCACATTACCGAGGAGTTGAAGGTAAAGTAATTTTCAAATCTGAAACAATGCTCTTATGCAAGGATGTGTTTTATAAATATGAACTAAAACTGTTTAAATCCAAGATGTTTGAATACTTTCTTACAACCAAACTGTTTTTTTCTAACAAGGATATACATATTGTTCACTCTATAGCTAGCTGTTACATTAATTGTTTAATTACATTTTCAGTAATCATTTTTATTTTCAGATCATAATCAGTGTGTGAGATGTATTGTATTGATGATTTTTCTGTAAACAAAGTTACCAAACATAATATGTATAGCTCAGAATGTTGTTTGGGCCATGAATTGCTTTTAAACTACATTTCATTGCACATTACTGCAACATTGAGTGGGTTATTATTGAATAAAATTATTTATTAATAAAGTAACATGAAAAAGACTCAATATAATCATGTAAAAAATCTGAATTATATGAATTTTTGGAATTAACACCCAAAAACTCAGTTTGTTTCAGATTATCGCCCAAAAACCACAAATTATTCAGATTATTGTACAAAACACAGTGCAGATCATGATATCTTACAATTGTAAATGGGACATCTGTCAGGTTTGAGATGGGAGTATTTTTTCATTCAGACTGGGGGTAAAATAAATCTTGAAAAATTGTGTTTTCCCCTTTAAAATTCAGACCAGAAAAAAATTGACTTAGTAAATAACCCCCTGAATGTTATGCAGTTTTGTACTGC
Source organism: Xenopus borealis (assembly GCA_024363595.1). Taxonomy (NCBI): domain Eukaryota; kingdom Metazoa; phylum Chordata; class Amphibia; order Anura; family Pipidae; genus Xenopus; species Xenopus borealis. The sequence goes on from CM044440.1 coordinate 93,688,509, forward strand.
AACATATATACTTACTCTTGCTCAAAGCACACTCACTTTCTAATAAGAAATATAAAAAATGCATTTTTTACTGTACATGCTTAGGATTTTGTATATGGTATTTAAATATTAGAAGTGTTTGTATATCTCATTGAGGACTGAAATGTTGGCTTAGTATATGCATATATATATGTACACAGAATATAGACTTTATTTAATGTTTGTAAGTTTAATTGCTGCTACAAGTGATGGAAATCTTAAACTGTGGGTTCTTCTCCTACTTGTATTCATTTTGTGGGCACAATCAATCACTTAGTTCACCTTAATTTATATAATTTTGGTGCTTAATATCACAAAATACAGGTATGGGATCTTTTATCCATAAACCCATTATCCAGAAAGCTCAAAATTACAGAGAGACTCTCACAGACTCCATTATAATCAAATAATCAAAATTTGCATTCACTCAGCGTAAAATAAAACCCAGCTTGATAATGTCATCATTTATTTTACACAGCTTTCTGTGGCATTTTTTTCCCCGAAATTTCATGTTACACAGCAGAATAAATAGATCACACAGTACCCCAAGTCCTTCTCCATCATGCATTTGCCTAACTTAGTCCAATTATGAGTGTAAATGGCTGCATATTTTTATATCCCAGCATAAAGATTGGATTTTTTTTTTAAATTCAGTAAATATTTTTGACATACAGTACATTGACATCAATTGCTTTAGACAGTCAATGATTTATATAATCAATAGCATTGATTCCTCTAGTTATAAAGATTGATTCTCATTTTGATTGTCAGACAATGTGTTTATTGATCTAGTTTTACTAAATTATTTTACATTTAGTGAAAATGTAATAAAAACAAGTGAAACTGGGAATTATAGTTAGAGGATTCTAGTAGTTATCACCACTGACTCTAATAGCCAAGAAAGGGAAGAGTGAAAAGTGAATTGACACACTTATCAAAACAGACCAATATGTCATATCATCCACATGTGTTTGAATGCTTTGAGCATTTTGTTCTGTTGGGTTTGTTGCATAGCTGATATCTTTCACCCTTCTGGATTGTTACTCCCTTAAAATAATGAAAATTTGGTGTCAAATGCAATGCAAGTTAATGGTGAGGATTACCAATTCAGAAAAGATTGTGAAATCTTTAAGTATCAATATTTTACCATTGTGATTTCTATCTAACTAAATTATATAGGATTTATAGAATTTCTTTGCATTATGATAATTTATCTCATACCATATTAACCTTTGCATTTAATTGTAAACATTTGTCGCTTCAAACGGGATTAAATGCTTTTCCTTTCTGGTCCCCAGATAAAATAAAGTTGTAGGCATTTAAATAAGCAGTTCAAGTCAAGGAAAGCAAGAAACACTCTAAACTGTATTTTAATTACGTATGTGCAGTTATTTTGAGCATTATTGCAGGAAGATGCATTATTTAGGACAGTTCACTGTTAAGAAACCAAAGAACCCATTTCCCCTGAAGGTACTCCACTGAATCAGAGGCAAGCAGAGCAGTAAACATCTTATTAAACAACAAGTGCAGAAAAGCAAAAGACAGGAGCCTCTAGAGCCATGATAATTATCTCAGGGTCAAAGTCAGTAGAAGGCTGCCTGGCAGTTCTAAAACAGTCAGATGGCAGTGCCAACATCTAAACATCCCCAAGGTCTTGCAGTTACAACACTGTCATATTTCAAATGACAGGTAATACATATGAACACACCAACACTAACCCCCTCAATTATATTCAATGTCAAGGTTTCCCAACTAAAGAAACCTTTAATTTCCACAATGCATATTATCTGACAAAATGCACTGTATATAGACAATAAAAGGAGTGAAAGATAGCCATCATAAGATAGTAAAGAGAGCAGTAAGATATATAAAATCTCAGCAGGTGATTCAAACCAATGTACATCTAATATGTTTTAACTTGATGGATGGATCATTAATAAAAGAATTTCTGACAAGACTGTTAAAATGAAAAAAGAACCTATGTAAAACATCTGATAAATACTATCAAGGGTATTTATGGCATTGTGCAAGTTTAGTGTAGCAATACAATCTTGTAAATCTGTAACATATTTCTGAAAATGTTGCAAATCAAGACCAGATTTTATGTCAGAATTATCTTAACATACAGTATAGGGGCAGATTTACAAAAAAAAATCCTCTAATTCGACCATGGGAATATTAGTGTGGGAAAGTAAAATAGATTGGTCCAACGATCGAATATAAAATATTCAATCAATCAATAAAATCGTTCAAATCGATTCAAACGATTTTAAACATTGGATCGAATTTTTTTTATTCGATCAAAAATAATGAAACCCAATTCGGTAGCTCTGATCTGTTGAACTAGGCAGTCGAATAAAAATTTATAGGGGAAGTAATTAGAATGTCAAATATTCGAATAGATTTTTATTCGATTCGATCGAATTTTCAAGATTCACTGGTCGAAGTGGTCTTCAAAAACAATCAAACTTTTATTCAAATCTTTTTAAAAATTTGATCGTACCTCGAATCCTTCATGTGAATTTAGTTAATGTGCCCCTAAGGGGCAGATTTACTGTATCAAGGGGAGAGGTCCAGGGATCAATTTTTAGGTGTTTGCAGTCTTCCTGAAATTCAAGTCTATTCCAGAGAAAAAGAAAACTTGTTTTTTTTAATTCAAATTGAATTTGATTCAAGTTTGGTTTGACTGTTCGGTTCCATCTGAGTTTTAAAAATGTAATTTTATTAATAAATTTCACTTAGTCAAATTTAAAGTTCATCGGAGTTTATGGGAGTTTTTAAAAACTCACATGAATTTAAAGTTGCTCTGCTAACACTGACTTGCTATGGCCCTTAGTTAAGAGATTAAGCAAAAATATAGCACAATATAAACAAAAATCTGGATTTAAAGATAATCTTTGTTCACTTACTACTTAAAATACAAATTAAATGAAAATAGTAACTGAAAAACAAGCAAACTCATTAAAACAATGCCTCTGAGGTTCTTGGCTACACTCGCTATTTTGATCAGTCCATGTTAAAATTAATAGTCCAATAGCGGTTAGTTTGTCAAAGACATACATACAACTAAAGGGGAATTCAAACCCTCTGGCGCTAAACCCCTCCCCGCAGCCTACCTCTCCCCCCCCCCGGGCAAATGCCCCTAAATCGCTACTTACCCCTCTGTGCAGGTCCCGTCCAGACAGGTTCACGAGTGCCATCTTCTTTGGCAATGTCTTCTTCCTGGAACCATCGGTGTTTGGCAGTGCATGCGCAGTAGCATGCATTTGTCAGTTGGTACTACTGTGCATGCGTCCAAAGTTGAATCGGCAAACTTCGTAAACTTTGGGTGCATGTGCAGTAGTACCAACCGGTAAATGCACCTGTTCTGGATTTTGGGAACCGGTCATGACAGTTGTGTGGCTAATAAAAAAAAAAAGGGCATCTTTTTGTAATTTTTTAAAGAAATATTAAGTTTTTGTACTATACATTTCAGTTTACTCATCCTGCTATAATTATTGGCTGCAAAAAACAATCTTTTATGCCCCCCTCCTTACAGAACTTCCCTTCTCTCACCCCCAACTCCTGCTTTATGTGTATTAGATTTACACTGATTTGACTTATCTGTTGAGAAGGTCCCAGAGCACTTAGTTCACAAAGCTGAAAGAAATAATAACTGATGCTGCAAACATGCTAGCTGACCGCTGGGGCTGGAAAGTATATTCTAAAGTAGTCCTGCAATAATAATCTTGCTAATCTCTTAACTAAATAATTCAGATGTTCAGTTAACAAAATCCTAAAAGGCAGTTTGATAGTGGTCTGTATGATGCAAAGTATTTTTTCAGTCCATAGGGAGATAAAAAAATGGTAGTCCCAAATGGCATTAAATATGTACTTGTGGTTTTAAAAGCTTTTTGAATGCATAGTTATTTTTAAACTCAACAATGCACTGTTCATCCCTCATCCTGTAACCTTGCTCTACACATTTGAGGTGCATGGAGGGTTCACTAAACATATAACAAAAGGGGGGACAACAGTGTATCTACATAATTGTACCAACTTCAGAGCTATGTTTTACAGTTAAAAACTGTGTACCTAGCTCCATAAATCAAAGGGGCAGATTCACAGATCTGAAATTTCGCCTGCATAGGCTTCTCTAGCATTCGCGCACTTCGCCAGGCGAATTTTCGCCAGCGCTACGCAGATCCACTAAAGTGCGAATTTACGCTCAGGTCGGCTAATGGTAGCATAGTTGTGCTAGTGTTACTTCGCTAGGCAGAGTGCGGTTACGCTAGCGAAGCCTAATTTGCATACGGCGGGAACTTTAACTTATAATAGAAATATATGTTGCAGCCACTACATTCCACTACACCAGCCCAGGAAACCTTTAATAAATTATATAAAGTTGTCCTATTGCCCTACATGTGCCCCCTGTATAGTTGTGTTGCCATATGTAAGGAAATGTAGGGGGAAGAAGGGTAACCCCCCAAAAAAAGTTATCAATCTTTTTCAGACCATCACCCGCCTATGCTAAAATACGCCAGCTTTTTTTTCAACCTCCTATCTATTGTATTGAACTTTGCCTGGTCTGACCAGGCGAAATAACATCTAACATAAGTGCTAACGTTGAGGAAAATGTTCATCTTAGTGAATTTGCCAAGTTACGATCCTTTGTCAGTGTGCAACTTCGCCTGGCGTAAGGGTGCGAAGTTGCGCAAGTCTATCTACTTCGCTAGCAAAAATTCGCCAGAGTCCGTGTTAGTGAATTTGCGAAGTTGCAAAATTATGTCACGCTTGCGAATTAGCGCTAGCGTTAGACGCTTCGCGCTTTAGTGAATCTGCCCCAAAATCTCTTGACATGAAAATTATTTCAATTTCATATAAAATAAAGTGTCATCATTTTTCTGTATTCTGCATTAATGGGACATACCAACTAATGCTGCACATACACTGTGTGGATTTTGGCCTTAGAAAGCACAGTGCTTAAAAAGCACACTGCATATGCATTGCCAGGCATATTTTCTACACTTTGCCAACTGCAAGGGATATTGTGCTGATCTCCATTTCAGAGCCCAGAGACCTGTATATTGAATTAAACTTTGCTTGCATTAGAGGCACGTAGGCTGACGCAGGGAAGGGGTGTACTTTCTCCAAGCCCTGCCATTGCTGCATGCTTTAGAGGACAAGTCTATGTGCCTCCTCCTGAATGATGCACAAGCTAGGGTGTGGGAGAGCGTATGAGGAGTTTATTTGATTTATATGGAAAAAAAATATTAAGAGCTTTACTGAAACACTTCAAAAGAGACAAATGTGTATTGAGACAATCAAATTAATACCCTGAACGCACCTTTGTAAATTTAACTGTGTAGAATCTCTCGGGAAATCATGATTGATATTCAGTTGACCCAATAATAATGTCAGTGAACTCAGGTAATGTGCTTTGATACACTTTAGTCGCTCTTTACTGCTACGCTGCAAGTTGGAGTATTATAACCCACTCCCTTCCCTACCCAACAGCCCATCAGCAACCTATCAGCAGCTTATCAACAAAACAATGGGCAGATAGCAGCTTCCTGACACCTCTGCTTAAAGATTTGTTTGCATTGCAAAAAAAACCCCAGCTTTTCCTGCTTGGATGCTATTCTCTTATCTACCACTAGGTAGATAAAACAACCTAGGTCATGGTAAATGCAATGGGAAGGGGAGAAGCAATAGCTGTCTCAAAGCAGTTCCATCCTGAAGTGCTGGCTCCTTCTCAAAGCTCAGAACCACTGAGATGGCTGCCTCCTCACCAAAATTACATTTGGTTCAAGAACAACATTTTAAATTGTAGAGTGAATTATTTTCAATGTAAACAGTGTAATTTAGAAATAAAAAGTAAACCATAAAAAAAACATGACGGAATCCCTTTAATGATATAGAAACTGATGTCATAGATTCAACTGGACTGAATGTTGCCCTAAGTGTTATAAGCATTTTATTATTAGGATTTAAAATGTTTCAGGTGTCCAAATACAGTCACTGTATTCACTGTATCTGCTAATTGTGTAAAATTGGTATGAATCAAACAATGACACTATGGATCACGTGGGAGAGATTTACATGAATAATTGTAAAGTATCCATCCTTCATAAGAGTTCTACATAAAAATACTGATATGTTAAACCTCTTCTGAATTTGCTTGTGCATGGCTAAGCTGATGAATCAGAAAATATTACTCTTGCTTAACCTTTCATATTAAACTATGAATACTTAAATATGTACATTTAATAGATCGTTTAATTTGCTTGTATTTCATTTTTGTATTATCAAATGATAGAAAAACATTAATTAAGCATAATTAATGTCCTTCCATTCTGCTTCATTTGGCACAATTCAGCTGATTGGTAATGCTTTGTTCCTGAACTTCCTTCTTTGGCAATCCATTGCCTAGCGCAGCACAACAAGCTTTTTGGATTGTCCATTGGCTGATTTTGATAATTGCTATTTTTTCCTAAAAACATACTCCGTATGAAAGTTACTGGGTAAGTGCAGTAAAAGCATTTTGTATTCTTAATACATAGGGGCAAATTTACTATTTTTCTATTTTTCACATAAAATCTTATGAATCTATTCGAAATTCGATAAGCATTCGACTATCGAATGCTTATCGAACAGTTTTAGGCTTTTTGATCGATATTCGAATTCACAAAAAAATCGTACTTTTGCCTTAGAGCCTCCGAACAATTTGTACGATTCGAACGATCAAGGCGTTCGATCGTACGAATGGTATTCGAGCAAGTCTTGGCAAAAGAAGCCTATGGGAGGGTTCCCATAGGCTTCTATTGGTATTCGGTAGGTTCAATCTGGTGAAGTAGTTATCATTCGATCTATCCGATAATACGCATTTGCATATTCGAATATCCGAAAAAACTTACAAATTTGGTCAAACTTCGAATCCTTCACACAAATTTTGAAATTTTGCCCCTTAATCTAATTTAAAAACATGGTGTTTATTAGAATGCTATAAATTAACCTTGGTGGAAAGCAGTCTGCTTAAAGGCAATGTGCGGGCAAAAAATGTAATCCCCCTTTAGTTTTTTGGAGTGACTATAAGGATTTCTCAAATTACAAATAATTATATTTTATTAGCTGTTTTTTAGTTGATTTTCTGCCTCCCTTTAACCTGAGAATGGATTTGAATGGATGTAAATGTCTGCACTAATATAAAGAAAATGCAATTCTATGACTTTGCTTTTTTGATTTGTCTGAAGAGCCTTAGAAGCTCATATAATATCATGTTTCTTACTTTGTTTCCCTGAATACAATTGCTAGAGAAATAATGGGCACACGATTGTATCTGGAGCATACCCAGGCTCTGCACCTCACACAAAGCTAAAAATCCAGCTCAGGCTGCAGAATAATGTTTTGGTAGCCGAGAATAAGTAGAGTATAACAGTGCTTTATTAGCAGGTTTGAGCAGCCATTACACTTCAACAGAAACTTTAATGCTAACACTTTAACTGTGCATTCACAGTGCTTTCTATACTGTTTAATTACTTGTATATAACCTTTCTGTCTTTATTGGGACAAAGGTGATATGGTCTGGCAAAATGTTTAGCTGAAGGTTTAGGTCCAGTGTTTTTCTCGTGTTTTTTTTTTTTCTACTGTCATGGGGCATTCTTCTGCTAATACTTTAACACAATATCAAGGGATTTTAATTGTATTTATTCAGTTTGTAAATATCAAATGGCAAATACATTTACAGCATCTGAACATTGAACGAAAAGTATGCAAAGCTTATGCTCAACAGTATTGGCTGTTACAGTGCCAAATGTGATAACTGACCTGGTTCTCACTTCCTCCAGGATTTTGTAACTAAGGGTGTTTTTTCCAACATTAGAGATAAATGTCCACATTGAATGAAGAATATCAGTTCCAAAAATGGCAATAACATCATACAGTATTTATGAACAAAAGTACTTCAGAGCACATTTAATTTATGTCTACTAGTGATGGACGAATCTATCCTGATTCACCGAAAAATTCACAAATTTCCAGCGAAATTCGCGAAACATTTGCAAAACGTGTCACGTTTTCGACGCGTCTCTTTTTTTTTTTTTTTTTTTAAAAACAGTGAATTTTTGGCAGGCGAATTGCAGGAATTTGCCGTGAATTTGCGCCTGGCGAATAAATTCGCCCATCACTAATGTCTACTATTTAGAAAAACATAGTTTAAAAAAAATATTCTCCAAGTTCTACTAAAATAGCATTCCATTAAATTAGCAAAGTGATTTTGAATGAGAGGCATATGCAAAGCAGGAAATTACTGAGCAATTATATGAAAAAATGAGTATCTTTCTTATTCAACATCAGGTTAACACACTGAAGATGAGATAAAAAATATGAATCTTACATGTTTAGAAGTTATGATCTTAAAGGAGTGGTTCACCTTTAAGGTAACTTTTATTACGTTATACAACGGCCAATTCTAAGCAACTTTTCAATTGGTTTTCATTATTTATTATTTATAGTTTCATAGTTATTTGTCTTTTTCTTCTGGTTCTTTGCCGCTTTCAAATGGGCGTCGCCGTCCCCTTCTAAAAAAACAAATGCTCTGTAAGGCTACAAATGTATTGTTATTGCTACTTTTTATTGCTGATCCTTCTATTCAGTCCCTCTCCTATTCATATTCCAGTCTCTTATTCAAATCAGTGCATGGTTGCTAGGGTAATTTGGGCCCTAGTTACCAGATTGCTTAAAATTCAAATTGAAGAACTGCTGAATAAAAAGCTAAATATCTCCAAAAACCACAAATAATAAAAAATGAAAACCAATCGCAAATTGTCTCAGAATATCCCTCTCTACATCATACTAAAAGTTATCTCAAAGGTGAACAACCCCTTTAAAGATAATATGGTAAATATCCATACTGAAAGTTAAAATAAAAACATTTTGTTAACTGGTTACCTGCACTTTCAGAAACTAATTAACTTATAATACTCCAGGAGATTTTAAGGTACAGCTCAAGTTCATTGCTTACTAATGTGTTTGGTACTCTCAAAAAAAAATCTTCATGGCAATTATATCCCTTGTTACTAGAAAGACAGGACATAATAGAGTAGTTTCAACTAATCAAAAGGTTATTCTTTAAATAAATTCCACATCTGGAGGTAATCCTCACTCTAAGAATTGATTGCAATAGTTTTATGTCTACATATCTTAAAGGAGAACTAAAGATTAATGTTTTCAGCTTCTGTACGAGTTCAAGGCAACCACAGCCCTTTAGCAGTAAGTACAGTTTTGCTCAAAAGTTTATATGCCCTAGCAGAATTTATGATTTCTTAACCATTTTTCAGAGAATATGAATGATAACACTAACTTCTCTTTCGTTCATGGCTGGTGGTTGGCTGAAGCCATTTTTTTGTCAAACAACTGTTTACTCTTTTTAAATCATAATCACTACCCAAATGACCCTGATCAAAAGTTTACATACCCGAGGGATTTGGCCTGATAACATGCACACAACTTGACACAAAAGGGGTTAGAATGGCTATTAACCATCTTCAACTGGGATCTGTTTGCTTGTAATTAGTTTGCAGGTGTTTATAAAAGGTCAATGACTTTCTGGACTCCTGACAGAATCCAAAAAATATCAGTGCAGCGCTGGATGAAAGATTCATGGGTCTAAGTCATGGTGAAAGCAAAGTAATTGTCAAAGGATCTTTGGGAAAAGGTAGTTGAACTCTATAAAACAGGAAAGGGATATAAAAAAATATCAAAATAATTGGGTTTGTCAATAAGCAGTGTTCAAACTCTAATGAAGAAGTGGAAAATTAGGGGTTCTGTTGAAACCAAATAAAACAAAAATTTCAGCCACAACTTCCAGAAAAAATTTGAAATGTAAGGAAAAACCCACCCAAAGTTTTTGTGTTATCATTCATATTCTCTGAAAAATGGTTAAGAAATCATAAATTCTGCCAGGGTACAGTATGTAAAATTATGAGCACAACTGTATGTATAACTTTATTTGAAAAGTGCTATTAAGGAGCCACAGTGCTGTAGAATGCATAAAAGTACAATATATATAAAAGTATATACGGGGAGACAAATCACATAATAAATATATACAGAATCATAGGACAAAGAGCTTAAGTGCTATGTGGTAAGACGTAGTGGGAAGGAGTTCCCTTCCCCGTAGAGCTACCATACAGGTACAAATTGGAAAGCTTTTCAAAGCATTAATAAAGGAAAAGGTACTGGACTTCATAGCAAATAACAAAACCATGCTGGCACAAACTCATAGTATTAAGTGTAATAGATCTTGCCAGACTAACAATTTCTTTTTAAGAGAAGGTAAGCAGGGACCTCCGTTCTGGGATGGCAGTGGATGTGATTTACTTAGATTTTGCTAAAGCATTCAATACAGTGCCACGCAGAAGGTTACTGGTGTGATATGGTAAAAGGAAAATGCATGTTGGTTCAGGGGTTAAGGGCCCTGGATGAAGGATATTGCAGTTAAGAAACTGCATTGTTATTCTTCTTTAGGGTATCCAGGGCTGGAATGGAGGGAAGGATCTGGGCGGGCCTTCCATTCCACTCCAGACTGACTTGGGTGTGGAGTTAGCTACCTGCCCATAAATTAATCAGGTGTCTAACTTCAGTGTGTGTGAGGGCCTGAGGAGCGGCTGTGAACTCAAGCTGAGAGTGACACAGAGAGATTGAAACAGATTTGCCTGTTTATAACTACAAGCCTGGAGCCATTGCTTTGCACACCAGAAACTGAGGAAACTGAGCTGAATCAGTAAGTGCTGGACTGTGATACATTTTATTTACTTTATTCCAACTTGCTGAAACCTTTCTGTTTATGCTGTTTGTGTGTGAACAGCTTCAAATAAAGCAGCCCAGGCTGAATTGGACTAAACTAAGGCTCTGTGTGCTGATTCTGTGCTACAAAAGTGCCGTGGTCAAGTTTCCTGCTACCTGAAATCTCACACTGGTTAAATTAAGGAATGTCAGCCTGAAACATAGTATTTGTACCTGGATAGAGAACTGGCTAAAAGATAGACTACAAATATAGACCTGAGTCTTTTATACGGGATATGCTCTCTGTCACTCATGTACAGGACCGCAGAAATCTCGTCCGGCCATTTATCCAGGGATGGGGATTGTGGGCTCGACTGCATTGTGATTGTAGAGGGGCATTGGAGTTGATAGCAGCGGACAGAACTGAGTTATAGGTATTTACCAGTGAATCAGGTTCAGAGGAAGTATTGATGGAGGAGAAGCTAGAACTGAGAGAGTCAAATAGAGTAGTTACAGTAGTTGTGAACCAAAAATAGAAAAAGAGATAAGATGGTGATCAGAGAGAGGAAAAGGATCAATGATAAATGTAGAAAGTTTTAGATCTCCACTGCTGGAGATCAAAGGAGGTGGTTAAATGGAGAAAATGTGATGGCTCCAGGACTGGAGGAGTTATCAATGTGACAATTGAAGTCACCTAGTATAATTGCCGAGCTATCGAGCATAGGGAAAAAGAGAGCCAAGATTCAAAGACAGAGAAATATGGCAAGAGATTTAGCAGAAGGAGGTCTGTAAGGAACAGCTACCCGTGCAGTGAGAGGGTAGAACAGTTGAACTGCATGCACTTCAAAAGAGGGAAACAAGAAGGAAGAAGGTGTAGAGATTAGTTTATAGCAGCAGTGAGGGGAGAGCAGAATGCTTACTGCCCTCCCACAGCCAGTAGTGCTGGTGATATGAGAGAAGGAGAGTCCACCATAAGAGAGCTGCCTTGATAGCATTGTCATTCTGAGAGCCAGGTCTCGGTTAGGGTACAAAGCTGAAAAGACATACAGCAAAAGACATCATGAATTGTTCAACATATGTTGGTTTGTTAGTAACAGAGCGGTATTAAGAAGTGCACAGGAGAAGGGGTGATAAGCAGAAGGTAGAGTGGGAATTTGAATAAAGTTGGAAAGGTTAGCTGTATTTGTAGGTTTGAGCAGAGGGCGTCCATTATGTGGGTGATAGCAGATGGGTATATAGCAGGGCCCTGGGTTGGGAGAGATCACCTGCAGCTATAAACAGTAGACAAGAGAGTAGAAAGAGAGATAATGGGAGAAAGATTTGAACTTCCCATGCCTAAGCGAAGTAGTAGTTGCAGAAGTTAGATTTTTTAGAAAGCTAAGTGTAGGAGCAGCAGTGTGTGGAATGGAGCAGAGAGGGAGATAATGTGATAGAGTAGGGACAGTAGGCTGGAAATGTAAAGGAAGAAGCTACCTTCGGAAGCACAAAGATGAATGACATTAGCAGTATTAATAATATTCTGCCAGTGTATCTTCGGATAGATATTGGTTACTGAATTTGAAATCTGATCTCACCAATAATGAATGCAAAAAAAATGTACTGTACAGGGTCACTGTGTAGCTGTATTTTAAATTTGTAGTGCAACAATTATCAATTGAAAACAGTCTTTGCAAAGTGGAAAGCTTCAGAAACAAAAAAAAAAAAAAGGTAAAGATACCAGGATCCAGAAACAAACTGGTTTTCTATAGGAGTGGTTGTAGAATGTGCAGCAGTATGGCAGTTGGAAGAAGATACAGAGCAAGCTGTGTAGATGAAGTTCCAGTTGCTGGGGTTCCAATCCAGGTTCCATCTCCAGTTTTAACTCCATACTTAAAGCCGTATCCTTTAAGCCTTCAGACTGTCAGCCTAACAACCATGTAAGCCTTCCCCAGAGTGTGTCTTAATTTAAGGAGAGGCAGACTAGATAGTTAGGTATAGTTAACACCTGACATCAATAGAACAGTTGTAATAAAGGGGTAAACCTTTATCAGAACACCTATTATAAAAATATTAATACAAACATACAGGATCAATGATTAAACCTTTTGATATACTGTTTGTGAGCTATAACTTACACACACACACAAGTAAAGGTAGAATTTAAAAACGTTTAGTTAACTTCGTATGAGATGGTAATTACAAGAATAGCCAGTTCTGCATCAAATTAGCACAATCTGGGAGCCCCACGAACATTGGGTCATCGCCCTCAGGTTTCCGATAATCAAGCGATGATCCAAATCCTGGCACCCACTCGTGGGTCCGAGGCAAAGCTAACCATCCAACAATGAAGGTGTGCTTTATAATCAACAGCTAGAGAGACCTTTAACTACAAATGCTGAGCTAGGCAATATTGTTATCTTAAGGGGGTCTTCAGCCCAAAATGCTGTCCAATGAAATTCTAAAAAATCAGCAAGAACTTTATATCCCTTTCACTAAGACTCTGTTTGTTACTCAGTCATCTTTGTCTGCTGTATGTTTATTCATTCTTAAAGATGTTTGCTTGGCAACAATGCTTATGTTTGCTATAAAATATTTGGCCAGCAATATAACTACATCAGGGACATTGGACTCCAATAACTATCCCAAAATCTGCTGAGTTGTTCTTACTGAAACCTAAAGTTTGATTCACTATAAATCAGATACACTGTATATTGTAAATCATTTAAACAAATTAGAAAATACCCACTGTGCTACAGCAGGCATTACAGAGAGTTCAGTTTCAGTATGGGGTAGACAGACTGGGGTCAGAATTAAGCACAGGAGGTAGATGAATTGGAAAATGACCAGATAAATAAAAATTAACCCTGTAGCCTCAGCTTATATGACAGACAAACCTAATTTTCTGCTTAATGATTTGTGATGACCCCTAAGCTTACATAAATTCTCAACAGCTGCTGACTGAGCATACTGAGCATGTGCGTGTCACAGACACACCTAACTCTAAGGGGGAAAACTCATGACAACTTTGATGTGCTAGATTATTACTACTATTGAAATGTAGTAAATGTACATAGTTATAGCAAACGTTTTTTTAGGAAGTTAACAATTAAACTGTTGAAGCTATTTCCCCACTTAGTGATTTTTTTTTACTGAAAGATAATGTGTTATTTATTATTTAAGGCAGTTCTCAGTCTCTCATAATTTAATTTGCCTGACTACTAATATTGTATTCATAAATATTTTATTAATTTAATTGACATGCCCACATAGTTTGTCCAAATACTACAGGTTTTGCAATGTTGCAAAATAAGTGCATGCTTCTGTTTGGATGGAACCAATAAACTGAGAGTTTCATTCTGTTTACTCGGTAGTATGCTTTGCTAGTTGTTTTTTGCTGTTAATGTAGAAAATACACATGCAGAATTACTGATTAAGAATTGCTGTTGGTTTAAAATCCAAATTTGACCAGCTTTTACAGTGTTACAGGGCTCCTTATCTCCCTTCCATAGAAGTAGATTGGAATGATCAAATGGTAGAACAATAGAAAATTTAATAATAAATAAATAAGCGTTAAAAACCAGAGCGGAGTTTGTAGCAGAAAATGTTGAGCTAAAATCGGACTTTGATAAATAACCCCCTTAAATGTTAAATACCATGTTATATTTTCATTATAAAACTCAAACATCTCAAGTAACTCTACAACAGATCCAACAGGTTTCTTCTAAAATTTCCTAGTATAAAGTGACTGCAAATAAAGGATCAATATAAACTAAAGTTCAGGAAAGTAACAGATGGTTGAATGTTTCAGATGTGTAACTGGATGTCAGGAGTGCATAAATGAAACATATTTAACCCATCCAGGCCAAGCAGTGGTAAATACCCAATATATTACAGCTGAATTCACAATTCCTCCCCAGAATCTGTTATAATTTATTATGTAAATCTCCTGAAGTTTCTCAAATATTGAATAATTAATTTTCAGATTTTATTGTGGATCATAAGCTATTCACTTTTAATGCATTAAAACATGGCATCATAGAGTAGCGGATGAGCTCAAAAATATAAGCCAAAGACATGGGAGGCAATTAAGGCACACTGTGCAATTTAGTAATGGGGTGTATGCTCATTAAAAATTAACACTTAACACTGAAGAGGATTTATGCAGTGCACCATAATAAACAATTTAAACCATTCTGTCCTAAATAAACACTGTACTTTACAAGTAGGAATGTTGTCTAACTTGGCATTGTTTATAAAATACACTAATTTCCTAGAGTACACAGCTTGATATTTGTTTCATTTCTTTAAGAAATTCAAATTGCAATTATTTTTTAAAAGGCAGTGAACCAGCACATTTCTGACACTATGCAGATTACCTGCATTAATCATCTGGACTTACTGCCAGGTTTTAAAAGGTGACTCAAAATGAATACTACGTAAGCAAAGAGCAGGCACACAAATGAAACCTCTGGACCTCTGAATGATGGAAAGTAAATAGTTTTATGCTTTGATAACCCTCTTTTAATCAAAATATGTTACAGTATATATTGCATAAGATGGGGCATATTTAAAGGGATTCTGTTGTTCCTAACTCACCAAGTGTATTTTTTTAAGTTGTAATATTGGGATGTTCTTTATCAAAATCCAAATTTATCTAAATATTTTCTGATATATACACTGACGAAATCCGCATGGATTATTTCCCCTTATTTATCAATACATTTTCACAAAAAAATTCCAGTGTTGGAAAAAAAATTAGTAAAAAATCAGAATCATACCAATTTTTAGGATTTTCCTTCAGAAAACTCTTCGGATTTTTGCCCAAAACCACAATCTTTTTATTTTTAAATGAAACCTAGTGCAGATCAGATCTTCAGGATTCTCCCATTGACTTATATACAACCTCAGCAGTTCTTAGATACAGGATTTTCAGATTTCAACTTCTTCCATCCTCAGAGTATAATAAATCACAGAAAATCAAGGTTTTATTTTCATTACAAATTTAGATTTTATATGGCATTCAGACTTTAATAAATAACCCACTTGGTGTATAGGCAGCCTTCTCAGATCATTTTGCCTGGTAATTTGCTCTCAGAACGAGCCAGTGATTCACTATGGAACTTCTTTCTGACAGGCTTTTGTTTCTCATGCTCAATGTAACTGAAGGAGTCGCAATGGAACATTGATTTTTACTACTGAGTGCTGTGCTTATATCTGCGAGGGATCAGTTACCTTCTCATTGTTCTGCTGATGGGTTACTGTGGAGGGAAGGTAGGGGGTAATATCAATCCAACTTGTAATACAGCAGTAAAGAGTGAATGAAGTTTATCAGAGCATAAGTCACATGACTGGGGCATCTGGGAAACTGACAATACAACTAGTCCCGTCAGACTGAAATTAAATATAAAAAAATGCATTTGCTCAGCAGATTTCAGTGCAGACGTCTGCTGGAGCAGCAGTATTAACTGATACATTTTGACAATATCTGTGTAGGGACCCATAAGTGTAATGGCTCTTATGGCTTCATTCCCTGCCTAGTGCCTTCCTTTTCCCTGTTGCTGGGTTAAATCCCATGTAACATATTGGTATCATTCCTATTGGTTATAGGGTGTGGCTGCCTCCTGCAGTGCTGTAACAAAAGTGCTTGCAGGGAGGGGCACTTCCTCTTTGGCCTGCAGCAGTCGAGCTGGGCAGTGGATCCATTGAGCCTGTAGTCAACACGGCTCTGGAAGTGTTAGGCCCTAAAGGGACAACCCCTTTAGAGAAGTCGGGGTACAGGGACCCCGTGAACGAGATGAAGCCAGTGGATAGGATAGTGCTTGTTATAGCACTTTCTAGTGAAAATGAGTCAAAGAGATTTAGCTAGCACGAGCAGCTCAAGCTCCATCGAGGAGGATAGAGGGAGTAGTTCTCCCCCAGGCTCTACTTTTGTCTGGAGTGCAGGGATCCACAGTACGGATAGGGAATTTAGGCAAGGTGCTAAACCCTGATCGACGTTTGATGTGTGGGGTCCAGTTCACAGGAGGCATTGATATCCTGGAGAGTGCTATTGCTCCTATGGTGTTGATTCATGCTGTGTCTACTAATCCTTGACTGTACCTGGCATGTGTGTATCTACCTCCGTTGTGAGTATTACCAACCCTGTGGCGCTTTGTATTTTAAATAAAGCCTGTTCTACCTGTTTGCAAAGAACCCCTGGCATCCAACACTCTGACAATAGTGAGTTGTAGTTCAACAACTGTAACACGTGTGTTTTCCACTTAGCGAAAGCCCTACCTGGTGAAAGAGGGTCGCATTTAGCATGTGCTCTATCATGCTAGTGGGTGTTTGTCTATATACAGCCAAATAGGTGCTACATCTGTTTATCCATTTTTGTGTGAAATGGTGTTAGAATACCATGCACCCTAATTTTAATTCAATTATGCACTGTATAAAATGTATGTTAAGTAAATTAGGTCATAATTTTCGTAAAATGTGAATCAATAAAATAGGCCTGTTTGCTTAAAAAAAGCTAAATAAAAACAACTGCAATCAACCTCAGTTTTTATCACAGAATTTAACACCATGGTTAACACCAGAAATCCTTTGCTGACCAATTACTGAAGTAATTTTGCTAGGCTTTGAAAGGTGCAATATAATGTCACAATTTTACTCTTGTGTAAAAAAAAAAAAAAAGCATTGCGCACTGCAATCGCTTTTAAAACTGCTTATTATACAGGCTTTTGAAAGCTATAGCGGTAAGACCTATCTGTTGCTTAACATAATTATTAAAACTAATTTTGTAAAAGGTATCCATTGCAAGAATAATTCACTGAGAATTACTTGGTATTCTGTCATCCCATTGTGACAGGTATGAAAAACTGTTGAAGAGAAAAAATGTCCATACAGATGAAGCCACTTTGGATTGTACATTTGACACAGAAAAACTTAACTCATCTATCCCATTTATCCCACTTAGCACAGAATATTGTGTCACAGCATCCCATCCAATTAAAGAGTTCACCATTGAAAACAATGGTGCGTTGGTATGCTAATGAAAAGGTTAAATGCATTAAATGAGTTAAGATAACTTTAGATGACAGTTTCTTCAATTAGCCCTAAGTTACAACGCATTTAACTTGCCAATCCCAGTGGCTGCATCTGCAGGTTCCCAAATTTTCTGCACAGAAGGGCGTATTGATTTCCAAAGTTTTGTAACATAATTGATGAGCAAATATGTTTCGCTCATTAATTATTACTTAAATGACATATAAGCATCCCACAAAATTTTTAACCTTTAAACAGTTTCTTTGAAATCTCTAAATACTGTACCTGCCACTCTGGATGTTAAAAGGTTAATAATCACTGAGGACTTATTCTTCTCCTCTTACCCACTCAGGCTGCTCAGCTAGCTAATTCCAAATTAAGGCAGTGAACCTTCTCAGCTCAGATTACAAAACAAACCACCTCCAGTCTAGCCACCAGTGAAGAGATGGTATTGCTGGTTCTCATCACTTTTTTGTAGGTGAACAATTGTTAATCTGTGAATTAATAATCTGAAGATTCATCCTCAACATTATTAAAAAAACAAAAGTGTGATTATGTTTACAAGTTGTAATTGTTTAAATAATCTAATTTAGAAAATAAGTGTAGCTCACCAATTGTTCATAGTGGCTTGTTGCATGGGTTATCCTGTGCGGACATCCCAAAACAGGTCAATCTGTGAAAAATTTGTTGTGCAGGACAAATTCAAGACCGTAAAGTTTGACTGCAATTTTCTTATTGGGGAGAGGATACGCACAACATGTTTCGGGTAGGCCCTTTATCAAGTGTAATGGAACTTTTAAAGTGCATTTTGGGAAAGTTACAAATAGTTCTTTTGTTTTCCTTAATCCTGATACTAACAGGTCTGATTGTCTTGCCAACGTACAACATCCCACATGAGCATTTAAGAACATGAATTACAAAACTCATATTGCAAAACATTATTGCATCATTATTGTTATAAAATATATTAAAGGTAGCATATATGTTTATGAATGTTAACAAAACAAGTTTCAGGAAGCTAGATAGGCTTAATTGCAATTCCCTTCCCTTTTTATACAGGTTAGGCTAATTCAAGCAATTACCTGGATTTTTATTGAACTTTTTATGGATTTATATTATGTTTATTCCCACATTCACTGGAATTGGACTTTAATGGACTTTATTGAATTTTAATGGATTTTTTTGTACCTATTTATGAATGCAGGTGGTTGCTTTTATGCATAATAATGAGGGCATAATATCTGTTATACTTGTTGGTCTCTTTAAATATATTTCCCACAATGCACTTTGAAACAGGTAAAAAGGTCACGTCACTGTTTTAAATGTTGTTTATTTTAATGTTTCATTACACTTGATAAAGGGCCTAGCCCAAAACATGTTGTGTGTATCCACTTCCGAATAAACAAAACTGCAGTCAAAGTTTACTATCTTGAATTTGTCCTGCACAGTTCATTTTTCACAGATTAAAATATCTAATTTACTCTTTTTTTTCTATTTCTCTATTTTGATTTTGATTCCTTGGACATTTTTCATAAAAAGTGGCCACTTCCAGCAAATTCACCAACATCACTTATAAATATACAAACATACATATGACCTTTATAGATGCACTTGAATTTAAATTGACATAAGAGTAACTTAATAAAATTTTACTAGGAAAAAGTAACTCTAGAGAAAATATTTTCTCAAGGAATCTTCATGGACAAAAGTATGCCAGCATTAATTTTCAATACCAAATTATGTATTTTGATAAATACGTGAATTCGTCACAAAATAACATCTGATGTAGTTGTGTGAAGCATAATGAAGATTTCCGAAGCAAAAATTTGCATGTACAGTAAGTACTGTAAATTCACCTTAAGCTGGTATTCCGCATTGCACTGCATTTAAAAGAAAATCTGCCAGCTAAAAAGAGCATACCAATTTTAGCAAATCATAACTTTCCTGTTCTGTTTTCCAGTTGCTCTCAAGGGCAAAGCACTGCACATCCTTACCTCAACTGGACCTTGTATAAGTATTGGAAGATTTATTTACAAACTATAACTCACACATCATAAAGTAACTTTGCACCAGTGGTTCTTACCAGCAACAGAGAAAATATTGAAATTATATTATATTATATATATTTTATACACAGTACCCATTGCTCTTAGCATTTTCTTTGTTAGTTGATGCTTTATTGATTTATTTATTAATTTTGTAATTAATTAATTAACTTGCCTTGAGTAAAACTATTTGTAAAGTGTCATTTATTCGCTGTGTTTTGCTTTATAAGTGAAACACACTATGTTTTGAATAGGGATGTAGCGAACGTCGGAAAAAAAGTTCGCGAACTTGCGTCAAAAAATGCGAACGTCGCGAACCCCATAGACTTCAATGGGAAGGTGAATTTTAAAAGCTAAAAAAGACATTTCTGGCCAGAAAAATGATTTTAAAGTTGTTTAAAGGGTGCAACGACCTGGACAGTGGCATGCCAGAGGGGGATCAAGGGCAAAAATGTATCTGAAAAATCCATTGTTGACACAGCGCTGCGTTTTGTGCTGTAAAGGGCAGAAATCACACTACATTTCAAAACCTGTGTAATAAACTGCTTTAAAACGTCCGGCGTCTACATGCCAATCAAGTCGTGTAAAGGTTACAGCCTGTTCACACGCAAAGACGAAACGCGGCGCTTACTGCAACGCAAAAAAACGCAAAGAGCTTTAATGAATTATACCGTCAAGTGAGCAAATAATAGTTGTTAATTACTAGTTAAGCTTGTCACCTCCAGGATGTTCGTCCTGTTGGTGCCAATATTTCTGTAGTGGTGTGTTTAGCAGTCACCGTGCTTGTGCGCACGTGCACGGTCAGGCAGAGGTAATTCAATGTACAGTGAAGTGAACCAAAAAACACTGATTCTGCAGTGTGGGCCCAGTTTTGGTCTACTTTATTGATCACCTGCGGTGACCATAAAAGATGCGATTTTGCCACTGTTGCAGAACCCTGAAAAATTAGGCATGTGTACTTTCCTGAAAAATTATGTTTTTTTTGTCGCAGCCACTGAAGCACAGAGGCCAGAAAAAATATGCCATATAAATGCTGAAAATAGTCATTTTTTTTGTCGCAGCCACTGAAGCAGAGGCCAGAAAAAATATGCCATATAAATGCTGAAAATATTCATTTTTTTTGTCGCAGCCACTGCAGCACAGAGGCCAGAAAAAATATGCCATATAAATGCTGAAAATAGTAATTTTTTTGTTGCAGCCACTGAAGCACAGAGGCCAGAAAAAATATTGTTCCTGATTAGCTGCCATGTATCTGCTGGTCTGGGGTGAGAGGTCAAAAAAAAGTGCCAGCTAAGGCGAACCCAAAATGGCGAACGTCGCGCGATGTTCGCGAATATTCGGCGAGCGCGAACAGTCTATGTTCGCGCGAACAAGTTCGCCGGCGAACAGTTCGCAACATCCCTAGTTTTGAATAAATATATTTATAAATGTCATATTTTTGGCCTTGTTCAACATTTTTTTTTTAAATGAATATTAGCCTTGTTTTTATCTTGCTATATTATTCTCATGTGAACCACTTCTGTTTATTTTCTGCTCTCGCTGCTTTTGTAACTGCCATTGGTTTTATGCAGTATGTTTCAGTTGTAGGATTTACAGAAATGTTATCTGTACATGCATTGATATTTATTAAATGACCAACTACCCTTAATGCTTTAAACATAGTAACATCATAAGTTAGGCTGAAAAAAGACACACATCCATCAAGTTCAAACTTTTAACTTTTTTTTTAACTGCTAGTTGATCCAGAGGAAGGCAGGCAAAAAACCTCATCCGAAGCCTCTCCAATTTGCCTCAGAGTGGGAAAAAAATCCTTTTTGACTCCAAAATGGATCAACTTGTACTTTGAGATATCTTCCATATTCCCTTGCTTGCTAAAAAGCCATCCAACCCCTTCTTAAAGCTATCTAATGTATCAGCCTGTACAACCAATTCAGGGAGAGAATTCCACATCTTCACTGCTCTCACTGTAAAAAAACCAGTTCCGAATATTTAGGCGGAACCTCTTTTCTTCTAATCGGAATGGGTGATCTTGTGTCAGCTGGAAAGACCTACTAGTGATTAAAGCATTAGAGAGATTATTATATTATCCCCTTATATATTTATACATAGTTATCATATCACCCCTTAAGCGCCTCTTCTCCTGCATGAACATGCCCAATTTGGCAAGTCTTTCCTCGTAGCTAAGATTTTCCATACCCTTTACCAGCTTATTTGCCCTTCTCTGTACCCTCTTTAATACATTATGTCCTGTTTGAGTGATTTAGACCAAAACTGTACTGCATATTCTAGATATGACCTTAAAAGTGCTCTATAAAGTGAAAGAAGGACCCCCTCTATGCCCCTTTTATTACAGCTCAAGACCTTATTTGCCCTTCAGGGTATAAGTGGCTTGAATATTTTACATCCCAGGTGCATGACTTTACATTTATCAATATTGAATCTCATTTGCTACTTAGCTGCCCAGATTGCTAGTTTGTCAAGATGCTGTTGCAAGATGCCACATCCTGGATGGAATTAATTGGGCTGGATAGTTTTGTGTCATCTGCAAACACGGATACATTACTTACAACACCCTCCCATTTGCTATAAGTTCTGGGTCATTTGAGATCACTAGATCCAGAATAGCATTTTTTCTGGTAGGCTCCTGAACAACCTGTGCTATAAAATTGTCATGCAACAAATTTATAAACTTATTCCGATTAACTGAACTGGCAGAACTGTTGGTCCAGTCAATATCTGGGTAATTAAAATCCCCCATTATCATTACTTTACCCAAGTTAGCAGCTTTTTATATTTGCTTCAGGAGCTTAGCCTCCTCATCCTCACTTACATTAGGGGGATTTGCATACCCCTACAATTAACTTGTTGGACTCTTTACAATTGTTGAAGAATTGCACCCATAAGACTTCTGCCCCCTCATTCTCTAACATAACCTCCTGCTTTATACAGTATAAGCTTTTAAATCCTGCCTAACAAACAGACATACCCCTCCTCCTTTTCTATTGCCTCTGTCCCTCCAAAGCAAAGTATAGCCGCTGATATTAACTGCCCAGTCATGCAACTCATTCAGCCATGTTTTGGCCACATCAATTACATCATATTTTCCCTTCAGTTCTCCCATTTTACTGGTCAGACTCCTTGCATTTGCAAACATACATTCAATACTGGTACCATGTTGAACATATGACATGTGGTCCTCCCTATCCTTAACAGTACCCCGAACCAAATCTCCTTCCCCATTTTCCCTTCCTTTGCCCACTATCTCATCTAACCTGTCTTCCCCTGAATCTTTTACTGAACCCTCCCCCCCCCACGCCTAGTTCAAAATTTTCTCCAAACATATAGCCATCTTCTCCCCAAAACAGCTGCATCATCATTGAGGTGCAGCCCATCCCTAGCAATGAATTTGTAGCTGACTGAGAAATCAGCCCAGTTCCCTGAAAACCCAAAACCCTCCTCCCTACACCAATCTCTCAGACACGCATTAATCTCCCTAAGCTCCCGCTGTCTTTTTAGCGTTGCTCATGGCACAGGTAATATCTCTGAGAAAAATACCTTGGAAGTCCTCGCCCTCAACTTTACACCTAGTTTTTTAAAATTGTTCTTGAGGACTTCACCACCTCCTCTAACTGTCATTGGTACCTATATGTACCAAGACCTCTGGGTCTTCCCCAGCCCCTCCCAATAATCTGTCCACTCGTTGTTTGTGGATGCACAGTTCTGTCTTTATTATTAAAGGAAAACTATACCCCCCGAACAATGTAGGTCTCTATAAACAGATATTGCCTAAAACAACTCATATGTAAAACCCTGCTTCATGTAAATAAACCATTTTCATAATAATACACTTTTTTAGTAGCAAGTGCCATTGGGTAATCATAAATAGAAAATAGCCATTTTAAAAAATAAGGACGGCCTCCTGGGATCCTAGGATCCAACGGTGCACACAAACATACCAAACAAACTATAAAGTTAGGTCACATGAGCCAATTAACAGACAGAGTTGTGTCTTTTGCTTCAACACTTCTTCCCTTTACAGTTAGAGTTTAAATATTTCTGGTCAGGTGATCTCTGAGGCAGCACACAGACCATCATGAAATGGTGGTTCAAGGCAAGAGATGTAAAAGGGCAATATTTACTTAAATATATATACCAGGAAGGTAAGATTCTTTAATATGTCACTTGATTTGATATAAATCTGTTGCTTAAAAATAAATTTTTGGGGTATAGTTTTCCTTTAAGTGGCCATAATGGAGTAGTATGATTTGAAAAATGGATGGGCAAAACATTTCACAATTAGACCATTTGTTGTTTTGCAAATGTAAGGTAAAGCATCTGCTATGTCTAGATTAGTATTTCTAGATAAATCAGTTAAGTCCACAGGACTGTCCCCTCCATACTGGTGGTAATACTATATTAAACTAGACTAGTTTCAGTCTGGGCTCATTATAATATCACTATTACTTGAAAAATTGCCAAGGATTGGCTGATGTACTGGCTGCCTGTAACTTATACAGCAATAACACCTGCCACATAAATCATTCCCTGTATCTCCTTCCAAATATGTAATTTTTACTCACTATGCTTAGGACAGGAAAATGCCTGTGCTGAAAATAAAGAACTGCCTTTTTAAGAATATGTACCAAACATTTGTTGTATCTGTGTTCTACAGTCTACAGTGTTCTACAGTCTAATGGACATCTTAGATATTCATATCCGTTAAATACAAAAGCCTGCTATGTTGCTGGTAATACCAGATTCTCCAGACACAGAGGGCAAAGAAACACTTTGGAAATGAGGCATATTTAGATTCCTATAGACAAATACAAGAGATCCTCTGAACCCATTATCAATATATTTAGAGACATTTTCTGCATACAGCCACTAAAAAATTCCTTACCCTTTAAACAAAACAGGGATTGTTTGTCCATATATTGCAATATATTTAAGCTGGCCAACTGTCAGTCATCCCATATGTGGTCAGTCCTACTCTCAAATTGCATCTGATTCATTAAGAATTCTATTACTTTATTATACATTTTACAAAGGGACTGAGTTTTACCTGCAAATTACTTGCTGCTTTCAAAGTAAAACTCTCATACTTGGTTGCCCTTTTATTAGAGAAAGATTTTCAAGTCAGCACTTCCCTCACAGAAAGCTTGGTGCAGGTTCTTAATG
>CM044440.1:93732649-93761535 GCA_024363595.1 Xenopus borealis
CTTCTTGTAAAAACATATTACACTATTGGGGCTCTTGGTGTTCCTTTTTGTCTTCATTTTTAACATTACTTACTTCACTGCCATACCAGAGTCAAGGTTCCTGCTTACCTCCTCATAAAACACAATTACATTAAGGTAACTACTGTAAGGGTTTAAAATAAGACAGTCCGGGGCTTCGATTTTTTTTATGGTTGAGCTTTTTAGGTGGAAAACTAAAATTTTTAGATGGAAAAAAACAAAATTTTTAAAGGAACTTAGATTTATGATGCTCCAAAGCTGCTAAAAATCAAAATCTGAAAACACTCCATAATAATGCCTTCAATAATAAAAAAAAATGCACTATTTTGTCACGACTTATTGAATTGGTGGAAATGGGAAGTTCAATGCCTTGCATATCCCTATTCTATATACATTTCATTTGAAAATGTTTGTTTCCATTTTTAGGAAAAAATAAACTGAAAAAAAGAGAACATAAAAATCCACTTGGTTTGTAGAATCTGAAGGCATTAACAAGATGACCTGAAGATAACCTCTTATTTTTTGCTAGCAATTAGATATTGTCTAAATACTAGTTTATTACATTAAGGTTATTGCTTTTTTATATATTTTTGTCATGGGGTTAACTACATTACATATGCTTTAATATTTTAGAATTGGTGAAGGGTGAATGTTAAATACACAGTCCATGGTGGGACACCATGTCCATGGTGGCATTCTCATGTATAATATTGAATAGCACACTTAAAATAAGCACTTCAGAGTAAATGAGATTTAGAACTAAAGGGCATATATTATAAAGGGCATTATGAACGGTTTGATTGATGCTGACTGATTCATAATGGTTTTGGGAGTTCATCTTATTCTGATTGATCAACTGGAAAAATGCATGAGAATCAAATGGAAAAAAACAACCCAATATATAATAAAAATAAATCCATATCCAAAAAATATTCTATGGAATTAAAAGTCTTAGGGGGGATGTAATAAAGTTTACAAAGTTAATAAAATTGACAAAAATAAGAATACAATGTCATTCACAAAAATAAGAATACAAATTTCACTGATATTTTTCGTTCTTTTATTGTATTGCAAATTTTAATTTAATTTAAAAACATAACCTTTTCAGTAATAAGTTTTATTATTACACTGCTCAATGGAGATTGGAGATTTATCTAAAAACATCCTCATATTGCAAAAGTAGGAGGAGGAATTTGTTCCCAGAAGCATGCATTTTTTGGATTGTGACTATTTTTATAGTTACTGGCTTTTATTACATTCCCCTTTAGACCTATTATTGTTTTGTGCCTAAAATAATTTCCTGAAGTCTTGAATCATAATAAATAATAATATTGAATAGATATTAAATATTCCTGAACATTGTAAATTGCATGCAATTCTGCAAATGAATGTTATGCATTTAGCATTTTTTAGAAATGGAAGATTCTAAAAGGCACATTTATTAAAGGTCAAATTTTATTTAATTCCTTTAAAATTTGAATATAGTCAAAATTTTATGGAGGTTATTTAATAAAAGAATCAAATATCTTAAAGGAAAATTCAACCTTAAAGCAAAAACACCCATACACCCCCAACCCACATAGACCCACCTCCCTCCTAACTTCCCCTAACTGCCTCCATAACTTTACTTACCCCTCAGTGCAGATTGCAGCTCTTCATGTCTTCTTCTGGCACTTTGGCAATTTCCCTTCATTTCGAAGCATGTGCAGTTTCACAAACTGGCAAATTGCTCCAACTGTGCATGTGCAGATATGCTGGTCTCAGTCTCAGCTTACCGAAGACCCGGAAGACCCAGAACACGAATGCCTGAATCTGCACTGAGGGGCAAGTAAAAAGTTTCCAGGGGGGGCGTTAGGCGGGGGAGGGAGGGGGTCTACATGGGGTGAGGGTTTTTTGCTAAAGGGTTAAATTCTCCTTTAAACTTGTACAAATTTTACCGACTAAACTGGATTCAAGTTTTTATCTGAAAAAAACTTGAATATCAGGAAGGTTATTAACATGTCTAAATTGGTCCCTAGACTCACTGACTTAAACATGAACTTGGCAGGTTATAGGTGGCAAATAGTGAAATTTGAGTTCTTAAAGGGCCAGAGTGTGATAAATCTCTAAATCCTAATTCAAATCAAAACTCAAATCAAGTTTGGATAACTTATGATTCAAATCTGAGAGTTTTGACCATAAAAATGTTTTTGAAAATTTGATTGGACCCTTAATAAATATGTTCTGAAATGTATTACACAAACATCTATGTGTACGGTAATTACATCTTTACAACAGATATTCTGCAAAGCACTGTAAAACTAAGATGAAATAAAAAGGCATTTCTATTATTACTATTAATATTAATATTTTAGCATAGAGAGGTCTCACATTCATGGGGTTTATTTAAAAAAAATACAAGCTTTTTTCTATTTTTTGTATAAGGCATGATGAGTTGCAAATAAAAGCTACTATGGGCAGAACTAATATTAAATAACTAAGTACTGTAAAACAAAAGACAAAACACACCTGCAGAAAATGTGCAAATAAAAAAAAAAAATCACAATTGCTTCCTTCAAAGGATCTAGTTTAGCTTTGTACTGTGAGGATGTGATTGTAGAGGGTGGGTGGAAGACTAACTAATAGAGCTTTCAATATTGCTTTTTAATATTCCTAGTGCATTGGTTTAATTTACAATTTCTACTCCATCAATTTTTAATGTATAGATTTGCATATTAAATTTATATCATCTATATTTCTTATGCACACACGCAAATACTATTTTAAAGGAAAATTATGCCAACTAAATAAAGAATTAGAAATAATTTAGAGACAATTTGAAGACAATTTAGAGACAATTTGAAGAACAGACACTTTTTGGTAATATAAAGATGATATAAAGAATACACTGAATCCACTATTTTTGAATTCAGCCAAACCCTGAATCCTTTCTGAAAGATTTGGCAGAATGCTAAACTGAATCCAAAACCTAATTTGCATATGCAAATAATAGAAACAAGTCTGTGCATGGCTACGAGGATTTCACTTCCTTGTGTGATTTTTTTTTTTTTATTCAGTTCATCTGGTTCTTGTAATTAGACAAATCCTGCTGAGAGAGGATGAATCTTGACCCAATCCAGAACTGAATACTGGAGTCAGTGCATCTCTAATCTAGAAAATACTAACATTCTTTTTACACGGTTTTCTTTTTTCTCTGTAAGAATATGTTGGAAAGTACAAGTAATGCAGATAGTACAGGAACTGTTTACTTAATGGTAACTAAGCTGCTTAAATTAATATTTGAGTGTTTAGTAGATTTAAGGCATCCAAGGTGATTGGAATTACAGAAAAAAAACATATCTGTATAATGACATACAGATGCAGTCACTTGGATTTGTAAGCTAAATGCGTCGTGACTCAGGAAGAAACTGTGTTATCCAAAGTTATCTTAACTCATTTAATGCATTTAACTTTTTCATTAGCATACCAAAGCACCATTGTTTTCAATGGTGAACTCTTTAATTGGATGGGATGCTGTGACACAATATTCTGTGCTAAGTGGGATAAATGGGATAGATGAGTTAAGTCACGACGCATTTAACTTACAAATCCAAGTGACTGCATCTGTATCCCAAACATTCAAAATAATAGATTAAATACCTAGAGACAGTTTTATCAAGGGTCAAATTTCTTATTCATTACAGTTTTTTTTTCTAACTCACATGAATTTGATTTTACTCAAAATTTTATTAGGGGGGTAATTTATTAAAAAATAGAAAATATAAAACTTGGAAAAATATTTCTGACCTAAAAACTCAGTTACATAATTACATAGTTAAATTGGGTTGAAAAAGTCCAAGTTCAAACCCTCCTAATAAAAACCCAGCATACACACACCCCTACACACTTTCAGACTATATATGCCCAAAGCTATACTAAATGTGGAGTTTAGTATCACAATAGCCTTTAATATTATGTCTGTCCAAAAAATCATCCTAGCCCCTCTTAAAAGCATCAACCGAATCAGCTGTCACAACATCACCGGCAGTGCGTTCCACAACCTCACTGTTCTCAAGGTGAAGAACCACCTACGCTGCTTCAAATTAAAGTCCTTTTCTTCTAGTCTGAAGGGGTGGCCTCTGGTGTGGTGATCCTCTTTATGGGTAAAGGGTCCCCTGATATTTGTCTATAATGTCCTCTAATGTACTTGAAATCATGTCCCCTCATAACCATTTTTTTCCAGAGAAAACAACCTCAAACTGGACAGTCTACCCTCATAACTAGTCTTCCATCACTCTAACCAGTTTAGGTGCATGTCTCTGCACTCTCCAGCTTATTTATATCCCTCTTAAGGACTGGTGTCCAAAACTGCACTGCATACTCCAGATAAAGTCTTACTAGGGATCTATAAAGAGGTTTAATTATGTTTTCATCCTGTCATGTCTCTAACATAGGCTTTCATAATGTTAAGATATGTATGATTCACTTGCTGAGAGCTCCCTACTCTGGATGCTTGTTGTAACTATGTAAGGTAATTTCCTGTATATATCCAGCACCTTCATAAGTCCAGTTACAGCAGTGCTACCATACTCCCACCATGTGATCTAGTGCAATTCTATAAAAAAGATTTTCAGTTGTACCAGATAAAGCAAATAATTAGTCCTCACTTATGCATACCTCCTGGGGTCCTGCTCAGACCACAATTATAGACGAATGTCAAAAGGATGGAGGATGCTTGAGGCGCAGATCTATGCTGCAATCTTCATTTATTGGAACTGCCATGAACTACATGTTTCGGGCTCACGTGCCCTTTGTCAAGTATCACAAATCGCCACACAAACCATAGTTTAAATCCACATTGTATTTAATATATGCCACACCTCCCATGTGTCCATTGGTTCACACAATTAGTCCAATTAACCCAATGTTCATCTGTAGTGAGAAAAGTTAATTCTTGGGAAAATGCTGTCATGGCCTCATGTAAACATTAGACAAGCCTAACCCAAAATAATATTACAATTTAGGCCAAATTAGGAACTACCGAGACCATTCGGTCTTCCCCTTAAATACTTTACAGAAGGGTGTTGTTTTCACAATACTACCATACATTTATAATGGATTAATCTTACCCTTAGTAGTTTTCAAAAATTAACTAAGGCAGCAATAGACTTATCTGCAAATAGAAATAAATAAATAAACAGAGGTACATTACATGTCAGTTAACCACATTGTATCTTGTTAAACAGAGGAGGTTTAAAGGTAACTTTTTAAAGGAAACACTTTACACTCCATGAATCATTTAACCCTTGAGGTGTAAGACTGTTAAGTTTTTTTATCCAAATAGCTTCGCGCTGTAATAGCAGTTTTTGTAAGTCCCCACCTCTCGACGGTCGTGTAACTACTTCCAATACCTGCCATCGTAGTTGGGCATGATTGTGTTTTGCCTCATAGAAATTTACGAATATCACCCTTATGTTCCTTGATCCTACTTTTCACCGATCTCATAGTTTGGCCAACATAGACCAGGCCACAAGGACATTTTAATAGGTAAATGACCTGCTTAGTGTCACACGTGGCAAAACTTCTAAGGGGTATGATGTAGCCTTTTGTGGGGTGATTAATATTTTCCCTTTTGATCACGCCTGATCAGCATACACTGTTTAAACATGGTGCTGTTCCACACTTGGATTTACCAAGAAATATTTGTGATCCAACTCGCTTAACTTTTTCCGCTGGGCATAGTTCATCCCTTAGTGACTTCCCTCTTTTGTAACTGAACATAGGGAGTGTTGGATAACATTTCCCAAGGTCCTTATCACTTTGTACGATAGGCCAATACTGTTTTATCAGATTTTCCACTTTTTTACTAAAAGTACCATATTGGCTAACAAATACAGGACGTTTAGCTTGTTTTTGATATAACTCGACATTTCTATCTGCAATCAATTGTTCTCTTGGAATCTCCGACACATCATTTTTTTAACTTAGTGAGAAGTTGTTCATTGTACCCTTTTTCCAAAAATCTATTTTTCAATGAATTTGCTGCTATGTTATATAGTTCATCACTAGATGTAATTCTTCAGGCCCGTAAGAATTGCCCCTTCGGGATAGCTTTAACTATCTCAGGGTTGTGATAGCTATGCACATTCAAAAGATTATTTCTATCAGTGGATTTCCTATACAATCCAGTAGCAATTTTTCCATCTTCAATCATTATGTTTATATCCAAGAAATTTATGGTTTTACCTCCAATCTCGTAAGTGAATTTCACAGTAGGGTGCTGTTCATTGGCATCAACCATGTCAATGAACTCTTCTGGGGGCCCCTCCCATAGGATCAGAATATCATCCATATAACACATGTATTGAACAATATGCTTCTTATATTTGTGTTCAAGAAAATATTTCTGTTCCAACATGTACACAAATATATTTGCAAAGGAAGGGGCCACTGCCGCAACCATTGACGTGCCCTGTATTTGCCAATAGTAGGTACCATTAAACCTAAAATAGTTTTTATGAAGTACCAAAGCAAGGCAGTCATTGAGAAAATAAACCAAATGATGAGACATATTAGTTTCCAAGAGGGCTGTTTCTACACACTGAATACCTTCACTTTGTGGAATTGAAGTGTACAGACTTTCAATTTCTATGTTACACAGCATACAATCTGCGTTAATATTTAGATTTTGCAACATTCTGAAACATGTGTTGGTATCTTTCACAATTGTAGGAATCCCCTGTACTATTGGTTGTAGATATTTGTCAACCAATTTGGCTGAAGGTTCTAAGACCGAACCATTGCCTAGTGCAATGCCTTGTGGGAGCTAGGACTCAATTTTTACAGTCCATGCTTTGGAAAAAGCACACAGTTCTGCCTTCTCCTTTTATGGCAGCATCACTGGTATGCAAATAGACTCAAAGTTGCACCTCCACAGCTGCCAGCACTCCCTAGAGACATTACTGCAGAGACATTTCATGCCAGCTAGTGTTTGATTCTGCAGTCATATGTTCATTTTAAATGTGTGTATATACGTTTATATATGGTTCATTGCAAGCATAAATATTATATTTTCTGTTGTTTTTTACAGTTTTACCTATATCCCATTGTTATCCAGTAAAATTTACAGACTTTCTTGGATTTTGGGGAGGTTTAGCTGCATGTCGAACTATACACTGCCCCAGGGTAATATGTACGGAGGACAGGACAATCCCTTGAGTTTATGCCCTTTTTTATGCAAGACAGTACTTTATTTGCTTTAGTAGCTACAGAATGACACTGCCCAGAAGACAACTTGTTGGCTATAAAAACCTCAAAATCCTTTTCATTTAAGGAAACTCCCAACACACTGCCATTTAAAGTATAACTTGCATTAATATTATTTTTGCTAAAGTGCATAACCTTGCATTTATCAACATTGAATCTCATTTTACAGTTTTCTGCTCAGTTTCCCAACTTGTACAGAGCCCTGCGGTACCAAACTAACAACACTGGTCCAATTAGAAAATGCTTTTTTATCACCACTCTTTGTAGTCTATCTTTTAGCTAGTTCTCTATTCAGGTACAAATACTATGTTCCAGGCCAACATTCCTTGATTTAACCAGAAACCCTCTGTGTGGCACTGTATCAAATGCTTTAGCAAAGTCTAAGTAAATTACATCCACTACCATCCTAGAATTGAGGTCCCTGCTTACCTTCTCATAAAAAGAAATTAAGTTAGTCTGGCAAGATCTATTAAGCATAAAACCATGCTGGCACTGCCTCATAGTATTGTTATTTGCTATGAAGTCCAGTATCCTATCCTTTATTAGTTTTGAATTCAACCAAGCTCTGTTAACTCAAGTGCCAGAAAGGCTGGAAACATCTCCAGACTAGTCATTGGACCTCTCCCACTGACTTATATGGGAATTTGATACAAATTGTTAAAGGGCCAGAGTATGATAAATCTAGAAAATTAGATTTAAATTTGTTTAAAAAACTAGACACAAGTTTGGCTAATTCCCTAGTTGTGACCATTTTAAAAAATTTAAATTTTCAATTCGAATTTTCAATTGGACTCTTAATAAATCTGCCCCCTAGTGTTTAAATTCAAATTAAATTTACATATTTTCTGTGCAGTCTTTTTTTCCCATGTTAAGGCTGACGTTTGGTTATGCTGTATAGCTAATATCTCATTATGCCTTATATGTGTACCTGTTGAATTCAGGATTCTTATTAGCAGTTTAAGAGCTTAAAAGAAAAACTATGATTATGCAATAGTACATATATAAATACAAATGCATTAAGCACACCTTTTACTGTTTGTAATGGCAACTGAAGCAAGCTTTGCTTTGTGAACTGAATTTTAAATAATAAATAGATTAACCTGTGCATGCTTGACTCTTCCTCATCTTGTCATTTGAGAAAGGCACACAAATTAGTTCTACTGAATAAGCAAGTATTGTTAATGAACAGTAAGTGGAATAAATGTCACCAATGTGTAATTTTGTTAGTAAGTAAGATTAAAACTAGAGACACTTAAAATCAATATAGGATTTTTAACAGCTCGCTTTAGTAAAAGGCAGCCACTAAACTTCAAAATTTTGATTTAACAGTCACAGAATAATATAGTTCATCTACATTAGCCTTTGCATTAAAAGGCAGTACTACAAATACTACAAACACAGTTATACTTATATATTTATTTTCCTTAATTCTTCTTTTGAATTTGAGGCAAGGTAGGCATGTGCATGTATATGGTTTTTGTATTATCTAGTTTATCTGAGGCTGCTGGCAGCTCATCTTGCAGTGTTTTCCATGTAAATGCTACAATGTTTTAAAGAATGGCTGGAAATAAGCTTAGCTCATTCAGATGTCATTATTGTCTTATAATAACCTTTGACAAAAACAGTAGGGCTCATGTTCTTGCAGTACATGGGGCATTACATACTGGGCTAACTCTATATTTTCTTATAGCCTGTAAACTTCAGAACACATAAGTAATCTGCATGATCTGAAACATGTTGGTAGACTAATAAAAGAACAGCAGTGTAGTTCTGCAGTTTTGTGTTGCTCCTTCAATTTTACCTGAGTGTACCTGAGGGTATTTTAGTTTTTTACAGCTCACGTTTTAATCAGATGTGAGATCAGTTGAAAATCTAGCTTTCTTATTGTCACCTGCCACAGCAAAGTTTCATGGAATACTACTTATTGTCAGTTGCTGCCAGGAGGTATTTTTTTATTGTAAGCTTCAAAAGAACCTATCCACAGGTAATGGAAGAGTTATACATCAGAAAAGTGTTATGCCTTAAGTGCTTGCTTCTAAAAAAGGTATTTCCAAGATTTTCTGTAACCTTATTTGTAATAGTCTGTAAGAGCTTTACAACTTCAAAAAGATCCTCAGATATATTAAACAATTAAAAAATAATGCTGACTTTTTTTATTTTTTTCATACCTACACTGAAGGCTTCATATAAGATTGATTATCTATGTTTGCAGGTGATCCATACCATAAGGAGAATAATTTTAGACAATAGTAAGGATGGAGGACGCTTGAGACGCAGAACTATGCTGCAAATTTCCTTTAATTGGAACTGCCGTGAACTACATGTTTCGGGCCCACATGCCCTTTGTCAAGTATCAAAATCACCAAACAAACCATACTTAAATCCACAGTGTAATTAAATCAGATCCCACCTCCCACGTGTCCATTGAGAATAATTTTAGTTGATGCTAACATACAATGCTTGCCTGTACAGTTGTGTATTCCTCTATACAGGTATGGGATCTCTTATCTGGAATCATGTTATGCAGAAAGCTCCAAATTACAGGGAAGTCATGTACCATAGACTCCATTTTAAGGAAATAATTCTAATTAAAAACCATTCCCTTTTTCTTTGTAATAATGACAATAAATAATAATAAATAAACAAAAACTGATCCCAACTAAAATAAAAAAAATATTATTTTTGGGGGCAAAACAATCCTATTGGGTTTTTTAAAGTTAAATGATTTTTAGCAAACTTAAGCTATGTTGATCCAAATTACAGAAAAGTCCCAAGTATTCTTGGTAAGAGGTCCCATACCTGTATAAAGCATTGGTTCAGGCCATTTTTAGTAAATTCTTGACCTCAATTGCTAAAGGACATAGACATTTAAACTAAAGAAGTAGCTAGAAATGTTGTTCATAATGTTTTGTGCTTCTGTACCAGCCCAAGGCAACCATAGTCCCTTAGCAGTAAAGATATGTGTCTCCAAAGATGCCCCAGTAGCTCCCCCTCTTCTTTTCTGCTGATTCACTGCACATGCTCTGTGTTGCTGTCACTTACTGAGATTAGGGACCCACTCACAATATACAGTACATATAGAATAGAAATGTCACAATATAAGGCTGATTAGTAATTCTTACAGATAATTACTACATAGCAGCACAGAAACCAGTGCAACGAGCATCAGAATTTAATAATCAGCCCTGTAGCACCAGCTTATATGACAGGCCAACCTTATTTTCTGCTTGATAATGTGTGACAACCCCTAAACTTACCCTCTTAACAGCTGCTCAGAGCCCACTGAGCATGTGAGTGTTGCAGACACTTTCCAAGATGGTGACCCACTGTGATAAGTTTGAAGTCCTGGATCATTGCTGCTATTGACAAGCTGAAACTTTAGGCTGGTGCAATAAGTTAAGTATATGAAATATGACATTTTTAGCCCTATTCATTTTTAGGGTTTAGTTCTCCTTTAAACAATGGCAACCTAACCTAACTTTGGAATTATATGTTAAGTGCCAATTTATATAGCTGTGCAATTTGTTTAAATTGTTTTAAAATTAGAGGTACATTAAGAACTGTGCATATCTCCTTACACCCGATTTTACATTGCAATCCCCTCAAAAATAATGGAAAAGAAATTGCAGTATTCATTTGGTAGTCATTATACAAAAGATATCACATCAGTGGACATGGTATAAACAAGGTTTAGTAGGTTTGACTGGCATGGGATGAGGGAAAAACATGAGACTTTTTTGGATTTGATGCCCAAAACCACACATTGAATGAAAACTGCTATTGAGTTCTACATGACCTCAGCAAGTCTGAGTTGGAGTACTTTTTTATTCAGCAAGCATAAGAATCTGCGCTAGGGATGCCTGAGACATCGGGGAAAAAGGTAAGTGATATCTGATCTGGGTCTGTGTCTCGAAACAGGGAGAAACATGAATTTATACACAGACAGAGAAACCACAGAAGTCATGAGAATGTACAGGAAACATTGGAGAGCACCAAAAGTTTTTGAATAATTGCAATTTTTGTATTACCATGTGAATTATTTAATGTTTCATGGACAAGGAAAATAAAATGCAATCAACTGATTCCCTCCAATGCTGATGTAACTATATTCTGGTTATATTCACTAACCTTTTATATGCTGTGGATCTCAAACATTAAATCACTGTCTTACATTTAGTTGTTACAAGTTTCAGTTCATGTAGTGCAGGCTTACAAGACGGCAAGTGCACAGCACTTAGAAGGTTAATCAGATCTGCTGTTTAGTTGCTTATAATGAGGCACATTTAAAATACAAGTCAAAATGTACATGAAAGCAAAGCTTAATATAATGATGTTTGTTAATTGTTTGTAATTATGTAGAAATAGTGTTCTATCTGCCTTTTTTGCAGAGGGCATATAAACTCAACTCGGTGTTATCATGACTTATGTACTGGCAATTTACAGATGTTTTACTCAACTAATTTGTTCTTCTATTCAAAAATAAAACCGTTTCCATGGAGACTGCTACATTAAATGATAGCAAGTTATCTCTCGACAGCAGAATGTTTTATTAACTAGGAACAAAACCCACACACTAATGTGTCAAGCAATTGGAGAACTATTTATCAGAATTTGAAAAAAAACATACTTCATCTACTATATGACTATAAACAAGCCTATAACTATTATGTTTTAATCATTTCCACTGCAGTAAGTTATAAGTTGCATATCCTCACAATCATATATATAATTATGTGTAAATAAAGTTGGTGTTAATTTAAAGGGGACATTTCATACAACCTTCATATTCAGATATATTACTCATCCTTCCTCAAAACATGTAATGATGCACTTTACATCCTAAAACTGTCATATCAATGCTGCATAAAGAACCTCTCTGCTCAGTGTCTGGGCTGAAATGAAGAGTGGGAGTGTCTATATAATTCTCTCACAGGAAGTGGTCACAGCACTGACTGACTGGCTTAAATCTGGAGCTGTAGCAGCCAAACTCCTCCCCTCCCACCATCTGTCCTGTGCGTTTCCAGCCAGCACATAACTGTCTTATGCTGCTGCCTTATCATAGTAATAGTAATTACTTTTATTTACAATAAAACCATTTGATCCTGTGTTCCACAGCAAATAGGCATCAGTCACAAATGTACCTGTCCAACTGCACATAATCTATATCCATAATGTTCTGCACTGTGGAACTCCCTGCCTCTATTATATTATACTGACAGTGTACATTAGTATTTACTGTTATGATATTCCAGGACAGTGGCTGTAGGTTTGTTTTCCTTCAATTGCTATATGATCAGGCGCAGGGAGTTTCAAGGGAATAAATGCAGCTGTTCTGGGACAATTTATGACCAATTGCTTGGAGTTACAAGAGAAAAATGCAGCTGTTGTGGAACAGTTTATGATCAGGTGCAGGGAGTTTCAAGGTACAGATGAAGCCACTTCAGATTGTGTGTTTCACACAGAATAACTAAACACAGATTTCTCACTTGTCCCACTTAATACAGAAAATTGCATCACCGCATCCCATCTAATTAAAGCGTTCATCATTGTGAACAATGGTGCTTTGGTATGCTAATGAAAAGGTTAAATGCATTAAATGATAACTTTAGATAACGCCGTTTCTTCAATTAAGCCTGAGTCGTGACGCATTTAACACACAAATCCAAGTGGCTGCATCTGTAAAATGCAGCTGTTCCAGAACAATTTATGATCAGGTGCAGGGAGTTGTAATGGGAAATGCAGCTGCTGTGGAACAGTTTATGGTCAGGCACAGGTAGTTTCAAGAGAATAAATGCAGCTGTTCTGGCACAATTTATGATCAGGTGCAGGGAATAGCAAGGTAAAATGCAACTGTTCTGGAACAATTTATGATCAGGTGCAGGGAGTTGCAAGGTAAAATGCAGCTGTTCCAGAACAATTTATGATCAGGTGCAGGGAGTTGCAAGGTAAAATGCAGCTGTTCTGGAAGAATATATGATCAGATGCAGGGAGTTCCAAGGGGACATGAAGCTGGTGTGGAACAGTTTATAATCAGGTGCAGGGAGTTGCAAGGTAAAATGCGTCTGTTCTGGAACAATATATGATAAGGTGCAGGGAGTTGCAATGTAAAATGCAACTGTTCTGGGACAATTTATGATCGGGTGCAGGGAGTTGCAAGGTAAAATGCAGCTGTTCAGAACAATTTATGATCAGGTGCAGGGAATTGCAAGGGAAAACCCAAATTATGTTGAGTGTTTTTTGTATACAACATAATACTGTGTAGAAAAATTACTATGGTAGTTACACTAACTGCTGATACACATTGCCCTCAGAAAAGAATAAAATACTTTTAGTAGCAGATTATACAGAAGTTTGCTTTTCTTTCTTTTCCACAATTATTGCAGGGCAAGAAAAAGGAACAAGCAGAGAAGAGAGGGGGAGGAAAATAAACAGGGCAGAGAGGGAGAAAAAAGAAACAGAGAGGGGAGGGGAAAAAGAACAGGACAGAGAGGGGGAGAAAGGAGCAGTTTGGGGAAGGGAAAACAAGCAGTAAGGGTTAACCGATGTCTACAAGGAAGGACTGAGTGTGACATCACAGACACACCCACTCCTCTCTCACTGATTGTTGCTCTATAGCTTACACAGAAAGAGCCAGAGGCTGCATTCTCAGATACTGGAGAGCCTGGGAAAGGAAGTTGAAGGAAGTTGAAGTTTTCAAGCTAATACAGATTTTTTTTTATCCAAAAGGTATTAAAATAAAAACGATTTATTTTATTTTACATGGGTTGATGCATTCTGAACATTTATGCTACATGCCCCCTTTGAAAAAAAGTATTTTTGTTACAGGTCTTACACAGTGCAACAGTTATTTCATATACAATATCAGCATGCATTGCAGGTGAACAGATTCACGTAACAAGGCAAGATACTCATCCCAGCAGGAAAAATGTAATTGAATTAATTTCTAAAAACCAACTGTATGATCACTATGATCTTCCTCAGGGAAAACACAACAGGTAGTAGATAGTACAAATGTTTAAAAACCAACCTCCAGAAAAATGGCACCAAAGGCGACAACAGTAACAACAACAGTAACCATGGTAATAAGTAATAATTCAATAGCATGCATTTTTTAACCAGCACCTGCATTGATGTATGGATTTTTCATTAGCTAAATCATAAAAAGAAGGCTTCCTTGAAACTCTCATGGATATAAATGGGTATAATTACAAAAAGTACAGTATTTGTGAGGTCCAGAGTTGCATATGTACTTTAGTACAGTAGGAGTGTCCCTGCCTCTCTCTAGTTTTATTACCACTGGATCATTGGCTTAAGAAAAAATATTAATTAGCCCAATAAGGTCTCATTCAATCCACCTTATGAGGTTTATTTATTAATAGTTGGATTTTAGTGGTTTTAGAAGTTTTTGAAAACACAAATAAACTTATAAATTCTTAAACCACAATTGTCATTGTATATTCAAAGATCAGATTCTAAAAAGTGGAAATAAAAAAACAAAAGCACTGAACCCGGTAAAAAAAAATTGTTACATAATGTGATGTTATATACATCAAGTCTCAAAAAAGTAAAAAAAAATAAAAGGTTGCTAGTGTGGTACAGGGTTGAAGTTATGCTGTACTAGCGAGTCCCTTTCCCTTTAGGTCAATAATCCAGTGGACAAAAAAAAGATTAAAAGCCCCACTAAGTTTAATACCAAAACCATGCCTTTTAAGGGCAGCAGGTTATTTGCCATTATTTCACCTTCAAAATGGAGTAGGAATACTCATTCAATTTTCTAAATTCTGGGTACTGCTCTTGTGGGTGAACAATGTCCATCAGCCACAATCAAGAAAGGTACCCACTGATCCAATTGGATGGCCTAGGTGAATTGTCCCAAACCTGTAGCTACAGGAGAAACTAGGCCTATGATGTCACATCTGTGAACATGAAACATGTCAGTGCTTGCTGGATAAGAAATCATTTACCACTATATAATCCTAAGGTGGAAGATTTATCAAGGGTAGAATTTTGCGTTTAAGGGAGTTTCTAAAAATCCCATCTCCCATAAACTCAAACGTCTATAAAAAAAATTATCAATAGAAAATGTATTAAATTTTTTTTTAAACGGGTTAATAGGATCAAGCTGCAAATTCAATTCGAATTTTTTCACCAAAATAAATATTTTTTTTTTTCAAAAGTCCACCAAATGACTCAAGGTTGATTGTAGGAGGTCCTCCATAGCCTAGAACACACATTTGGGGGGTTTTAGATGGCAAATATTTGAATTCTTAAAGGACAGTACAAGATACATTTCAAAATTAGATTTTTTTTTTAAACTCAAATCGAATTTGAATTTAAAAATTTGATTTTCAATTCGACCCTTGATAAATATGCCCCTAAGGGTTTCATTAATGGCATTCTGGCTACCAGTTTCTCTATAGTACAATGCACTCCATTCCTTGGTCAGTGTGTCAGTTATTTTAAATGACACCCATTACTTCTGTCATGTAAAATGGAAGGAATTGTTAATTTTATTACTTTGAATTACTTTTGATTATATTATGTATTGTTTAAATGTAATATATACTATTTCATTGTTTTTCTTATTACCTGTTACTGTTTTGTTTTATAACCAGTGTTGTTATATTATTATTGTGATGGGTCACAGAAGGAAGATGTAGCACTTTGCCTTGCAATTGGTGTGAAAGGGTTAGACGTCTCAGGAGAGAGGTGTAGGAATTATTGCTAGAGCTCTCCTGAGAATAATTGAAGGAAGTCTCTCCAGGCCAGGA
The DNA here is from genome assembly GCA_024363595.1 of Xenopus borealis. NCBI lineage: Eukaryota > Metazoa > Chordata > Amphibia > Anura > Pipidae > Xenopus > Xenopus borealis. The sequence continues at coordinate 93,748,684 of CM044440.1, forward strand.
TTTGGCCTAATACTTAGTGATGCCTGTTTTAGAGACAACCTGGTATGAGAGGACTAAGATTTCAACATCAGAGGTGTACATATACATTTTGTCAACACCACAGCTGTTGATAAGAAAGTCATGTCTATGGGATAGTCTTTTAGAGCTTTCTGGATAATGCCCTTCTGGATAATAGATCCCATAACTGTATTTCTTAAGTTTAAGCTCTGAACTACATCACTTTTGATAGCAAATAACAGGATATGTATAATTTCCAATTACAGTAATCTGGATTACTCACAAACATATTTATAAAACCAAGAGCAAGCAAAAAGGAGGACATCACAGCTATTAACACTAATTACACAGTGTCTTATAACAAAGAATTATTGAAGGCCACAAGCACAGCAGGTTTAATTGCTTAGTCATATAAATATGTTATTAGACCCAGTCAATGGTTTAGCTCTCAAAGTGCTGCTGTTAAAGAGAAAATGCATCAAATTAGATTTGATGCCTACTGCATATCTGTTAAAATCAAAGGTAATAACAGACGTTTTTCTATTTGTATTGTTTTGAAGGGTTATATAGTTATTTAGTTATACATGTTGTAGTATCTTGGTTTTGGTATCATTTTAAGTCCAACTGTGTTTAATTTTTCAGCACTAGCATGATTTCAAGAAGTACTGGGGTTCCCTTGAACCACTTAGCACATCATTCATGGTATTTCAAAATGCATATTATGATAGGTAGTCGAGTAATCAACTGAACATATCAGTTTATTGCATGTTACTCATATCTAAAATATATTGTACAATTATACTGGACTATGTACATTGTAATAAAATCTTTCAGGTGACTTACTGTATGTGAATAAGTTCACAAGATACTCAATTGACTTCTGTGTGTATGCTCTGCTCTACAATTTTTTGCCTTTTGGACAATTTCCTTCAGTGTTCACTGTCTGAATAAAAACTACTGTAAGTTGTGACATTAGTCTTATAGATGCATTATAAGGCAAGAGACAAATGCAATTGAACCTTATTTACAGCACAACTGGACATGAAATAACACTGACTGTCCTACAATAGGAAAATAAAGGTCTGGATGTTCCAGAAACACACACATAGATCAACCATCTTTTCCATTGAGGCAATATACAACTGTGCTTATGGAAGAAAGTACTTTTTTTTTTAAGTGTATTTTATTTTGTTTTTCATGATACAGTAATGCAGTATTTTCAAATCTGATATTGCTTACCTTTTGTCATTGTCTTTCCTGCCATGACCAAAACTAAAGATAAATACTTCCACAATATTTATACTTTATTTAAGGTATATTTTACAAAGCTTAACCATCAGCGGTATTTATTTTTTTCTCTGGACAAAGAAAAACCATGGCGGGGATCTGAGATTTAAAGGTGCAGTATATTGTCTTGATTGAATTAATTGTGTCTGGCCTCTTCAACATTCTTTAGACATTACAAAGGAGCTTCTTTGTGTATTGTTTACCCCTTTCATAGGTACAATTATTTAGTCTTATTCCGTGGCTTTTGTGGTTAGAGGTATTTTTTTGAAATGCTGTTTTCCAGACTAACATAGCAATCAGAGGACCCAAGGTATTAGTCTAGTTCTGGAATCAGACTATATGGAATGGGAATGTTGGTTTTCTCATGACCCCACTATTTGAGTGGGGACCAATAACTACTTATTAATATGGTGATCACATGCCCCTTATAAAGGATGTGGAGTAAACTTAAACAAATCTGTTTTATTATTATGATTATTATTATTATTATTATTATTATTAATAATAATAATAGTAATAATGTCATCCCATTCTGTACAGCAGACCGCTTTCAGTTTTTTTTAGTTGATAATGGATAAAGGTGAACATTCTTTATAAATCTAATTCTAAAGATGAAAATCATGGCATAAAATGTTCAAGTCTGGTGGCTTTGTTGATTATAGAATTAAACTATGTTTTATGTTTCTTCATAAATGGAACTGAACATGCTGTTTGATTGTGTATAGGAATAATAGTTGCAAAATTTCATTGTGTAAAATAAAAGTATTTTTATGCTGTATTCATGCAGATAACTAAAATGCTAGTAGTCACTAGCTTTTGGTCTGTCAAGCAAGTTTATAGCAAGGTGTACTGTATACATGTCATAATATTGCTGCTTAGGATTGTGGACATCCTTAAGGACCTTCCTGACAAACTATACAAGACACTGAAAAAAATTATTAATGTATACTGATTTACAGATAGAGTCACTTGGATTTGTAAGTTAAATGCGTCGTGACTCAGCATTAATTGAAGAAACTGTGTTATCTAAAGTTATCTTAACTCATTTAATGCATTTAACCTTTTCATTAGCATACCAAAGCTCCATTGTTTTCAATGGTGAACTCTTTAATTGGATGGGATGCTGTGACACAATATTCTGTGATAAGTGGGATAAATGAGATAAATGAGTTAAGTCGCGACGCATTAAACTCACCATCCAAAGTGACTGCATCTGTATGTGATATGTTTTTAGTCACTGGTTGTATAGGTGGTTGCTTTCTGGCTTAGTACAAGCATTATCTTTTAGTGGGCAGTTTGGTGATTACAGCTCAGTCAGAGACTTTGGGGTATATTCATCAAAGAGTGAAGTTAAGAGTGAAGTTCCATCACTAGAGTGAAATTCCGCCGCTCTCCACTTCACCCATTGATAAATAGGCCTTTCAAAATCCCATAGAAATTAATGGAGAGCGGCGGAATTTCCCTCTAGTGGCGGAACTTCACTCTTTGATAAATTTACCCCTTTGGCTTTATAAATCACTTATAAATTTGTTCCTTTTTAGTTTTGACTTTGAGAGGAATATTGAATTTTAATAAAAGCTATTAAAAAAAAATTTTCACTGTAAAAGTTGGATTTTATTATTTACAGTTGTAAATCAATTTCCCTCTATATAACAAAGGCCTGGTTTTAGATTGCTTTGATGTAGGAAATGAAAAACACCATTCTTTTAAATACACATTGAATTGAACTTGTTTAAAATAAAAGGTACAAAATCTAAGCAGTGGAAAAACATAAAAAAAAAACATCAAATAAATATTGCCTTTTTCACTTGATTGCATTACATTGATAGTAAAAAATTATATGGAACACCTGCTAGGCTTCTCCAAGTCTTACTCAGTCCACAGCAATTTGCTATTAGGGTAGAACTACACAGCCGATTTATGTGCGTTCCGTAATCCCACATGACACGTCAGATGCAGACACAGCGTCTGCCCCCCATAGTCATGTTGTGACGAATTAAATCAGCTTCTACATATGACACTCCTATAACTTACATTAGAACTGGCGCATCTGATGTGGCGCCTGCTTTTGTTGCGTCGGAACGTATATAAATCGGCCGTGTAGGTCTACCCTTCTAGTAGATTTAGGGGCAGATTTACTAAGGGTCGAATTTCAAATGCCAAAAAAATTCTAAATTCGACCAGGGAATAGTGGGGAATTAAAAAAAAAATAGAAATTCGAATTTTTTATGGCGCAATTCGATAGATCGAATAGGGAAATTCAAATTGAATTTTCGAACGATTTTTTAACGATCGATCGAATTTTTCTAATTCGATTTTAGGGAATGATCCCCATTTCAGTAGGTTTAATCTGGCGAAGTAGGTGATCAAATTTAAATTTAAAGGGGAAGTATTCGACCATCGTATTTTTGAATATTCAAATAAAATAAAATTTGAATATTCAAATCATTCGAATTTGAATATCCGATGATCGAATTTGCCTAATTTGCATATTCGAAATTCAAATTTGAATCTTTTTGAAAATTCGATCAAATATTCGAATCCTTCATGTGAATACATGTGAATTTAGTAAATCTGCCCCTTACTGTACCTTCATATTGTGTCGACACTGAATTAATAAAATTCAGTGTAAAAAAACTAAAACAAAAAAAAGGTATTCAGAAAATGTAAAAAATTTCTTTTGAGCAACCAGTCAAGACCACCATAATACAATATGCATAAATATCAGTAACTTTTCCAAGGATCAACATTAATGCATCAACTAGCAATTGATGTTTTAATTAGCTAAAAAGTACTCATATCTTTGCTAATTAAGCGCTACGCAATATGTTGGCACTATAGAAATACATGTTAATAATAATAATAATAATAATAATAATAGAATGATTTATTTTACATATGAGGTTGCCTCTTTACTTTTAACTATTTATAACTTTACCACGTGAGTAAAACAAAATCCTGCCATGTTTGCTTCATTAAGAAGCCTTTTGTGAAATAAGATTGTGGCAATGTAGAATTCTAATAGTGAGATATTTCATGACTAAGAAAAAAGTATTGTTATCACAAAATCTACATTCTCTCTCTGATCACCATCCTATCTCTTTTTATCTTGCACACTACCCCTAACCAAAAATTCTGGTTCAAAACACCTGTGCTGTTGATGTAACTGCTCTATCTCACTCTCTCAATTCAAGCTTCTCCTCCATCAGTACTTCCTCTGATTCTGATTCACTACTTGTTAAATACCTACAACTAGGTTCTGTCTGCTGCTCTCAACACCCATGCCCCATCTGCAACCACAATGCAGTCAAGCCCACAATCCCCATCCTTGGATAAATGGCCAGATGCGATTTCTGCGGTCCTGTACGTTAGTGGCAGAGTGCATGGGGAGGAAAGCCCATACAAAAGCTGACTTTCTTCACTATAAATTTCTCATGGCCTGCCTTGGTACTGCCCTATCCCAGGCTATATAACAGCACTACAATACACTCACGAATAACAATAAATCCAACCCACTATGCTTGTTTTCAGTATTTAACTCACTACTGCATCCCTCTAAAAATGATACACTAACAACTGACCTAAACCCCCAGGACTTTGCTGACATCTTTGAAAGCAAAGTTGAAACTATCCACAAACAATTTTCCCACCCTCAGATACCAAAATTCTCATTCCCCCTAAATCAGGAATAGCACCCTGGTCCTTAGTGTTTGGACACTCTGCACTATCCTGGTGAGCCACTGGAGTATCCTTGTGCTTATGCTGGACACTGCTCTGGACAGACTTTCAATTATGTTCTTTCTATTTTGTCTCGTTAACAACATGTTTCCCATTTCCAGTTAATGACCCTTTATAAACCAGTCCCTGCCCTGTGATCCTGGCTTGATCATCTAAGCTCAGATCCAGCCCCCCTTACTCTGTGATTCCTGACCCTTGATTCCTGGTTCCAGTATTCCCTGCCTGGTTCTGTATTCCCTGCTTGTTCCATTTGCTCCTGTTCCCACCTGGTTCCTGATACCTATTTTCTGTGGATTCCCTGCCGCCTGCCCAGACTATTTTGCCTGTTCTAGGATTTCGTTTCACCTCTATCCAGGCTTGTATTTGAATTTTCAGTTTACACTTTTGTTCATTATTGTTTTCATTCTCACAATTAAATATCCTTCACCATATCATGGCTTCTGCTGATTATCCTGCATTAAATGTGTGCCACCTGGGTTATCCAGTATATAGGCTTCATCCTGCTGAACAGTCACCAGCATCCAAACATGACGGTATTATCAAGCCTCACAATAAGGAGCCTGCTGTTAACCCCTCTATATCACCCGAACAGGGTGAACTGCAACTCGCTGCTCAGTGGCTCTCAACTGTTAAAAAGTATGAAGGAGAAGTTTCTACTCACATGTAAGAAATTTGCCTCAATTTCTTTTGTCAAGCAAACTCTTCTGTGAAGAGCAGACTTATTATATTATTTCTCTTAGGGGGTAAAGCACAGGAGTGGGCAGAGGCTTGCATAGACGAAGAGGCTCACTTTTTGGAAGACCCCTGTTCTTTTCTTTATTTTTTAAAAACTATTTTCTCAGGTGATTTATGGCCAGTCTCTTCTGACATTTTTTCCTCCTCAATTTCTGCTGTAGTTCAAAGTTTTGTTAAGCCATTTCAACTTACCCCTCCAGTACCAAGATATTCCCAACTTGTGGGCCTCAAAAGTATCTCTCTGCCTGTTATATCCTATGATGAGAGTGAGGAAGAGGAAAGTTATTGGGAGGATATTTATGATGACTATGATGCCTGTAATCATGAAGAGTGGGAAGATGTGGACTCGGATGATGAAATTCCAACAGCATTTACCACTAAATTTAAGGGTCGGTCAGTCTCGGCCTGCAATTCACTCTCTACCTATTTCCCAGTCTGCTCCTATGCCTATTGCCTACCATAAATCAGCCTCTCTGGATCTTGGGCCTGAACCTCCGTTTATTTCTTTTTCTAATATACCAGTGCCAGCTTCCCAGCCAAACCTCTCTCCCATCCCAGCTTCGGTGCCAGCGGTCCAGACGGTCCCAGCTTCAGTGCCAGCGGTCCAGATGGTCCCAGCTTCGGTGCCAGCGGTCCAGACGGTCCCAGCTTTGGTGACAGTGATCCAGATGGTCCCAGCTTCGGTGCCAGTGGTCCAGACTGTCCCAGCTTTGGTGCCAGTGGTCCAGATAGTCCCAGCTTCAGTGCCAGCGGTCCAGACGGTGCCAGCCTTCCCACACCTTGGGTCCCTATCTGCTTTAGTGGTGGCAGCCCAGCTGGTTTCAGTCTCTGTATCTGTTTCCCAACCAGTCCATGCTTCAGTTCCAGCTCCCTAAAAGCTGCCTCCTGTTCCTGTACTGGCTCCCCGAAAGTTGCCAGCCCTCCAGTCTGCATCTTTGCTGCCAGCCCTCCAGTCTGCATCTCCGCTGCCAGCCCTCCAGTCTACATCTCCGCTGCCAGCCCTCCAGTCTGCATCTCCGCTGCCAGCCCTCCAGTCTGCATGTCCGCTGCCAGCCCTCCAGTCTGCATGTCTGCTGCCAGCCCTCCAGTCTGCATCTCCGCTGCCAGCCCTCCAGTCTGCATCTCCGCTGCCAGCCCTCCAGTCTGCATCTCCGCTGCCAGCCCTCCAGTCTGCATCTCCGCTGCCAGCCCTCCAGTCTGCATCTCCGCTGCCAGCCCTCCAGTCTGCATCTCCGCTGCCAGCCCTCCAGTCTGCATCTCCGCTGCCAGCCAGCCTTGTCGGTAGCAGCCTCCGTGCCAGCCAGCCTTGTCGGTAGCAGCCTCCGTGCCAGCCCGCCTTGTCGGTAGCAGCCTCCGTGCTAGCCTGCCTTGACTGTAGCAGCCTCCGTGCCAGGACCAATCCGCCTTTTCTGCCGTGAGATCTGGTAGTTCTGGTCCTACAGATTCTACTGGTCTCATTGCTATTTATGGTGGTCATTCTACTATCCTGGGCAGTTCACCTGTAATGGGTGCTGATGCTGATCCTCCACCTGTAATGAGTGCCTTGGTGGTTTTCTCTGCTCTGCTCTGTCGGCTGACTCTGGTGATCCATCTGCTCTGGCTGCTGATTCTATGGATTCCTCTCCTGCTCTGGTTGCTGCTTTTGGCTATGTTCCTGGTAACTTACCTACATGGGCTCCTGATCCAGGTGATCTTCCAGTCCCAGACGTGGCTCCAGGTGGTCCTTCAGTCCCAGACGTAGCTCCAGGTGGTCCTCCGGTTCCAGATGTGGCTTCAGGTGGTCCCCCGGTTCCAGACCTTGATCCTGGAGGCTCTCTGGTCCTTGACGCTGGCGGCGATTTGGCTCCTTGACCCTGGTGGAGATTTGGCTCCTGACCCCGGCGACTCCACCTGATTTGGCTTCTAGTTTACTTGGGTTCATTTATTGCCAATGGTTTCAAGCCTATTTAAGAATATTCATTTTTTTCCTGTGTTTTCCTGTTCATATTTGTTTCCATACAACTTCTCCATTGGTTTCACAGTCCCAATTTAAGTTATCTGGCTTTAACTGTGGACGATAATGTAAATCAGAGAGGTTTCAATGCTTGTTTGGACAATCTAGCTATTGCATCACTACAGGACTCTTCTAAAAGGAACTTTCTCTTAGAATTCATGTATTCACCTGACCCTGGGATTGCCCAGAGGTTGAGCCTTAAGGTGGGGGTAATATCAGGAATTGCCAGGAATCAAACCCTGGTCCTTAGTGTTTGGACACTCTGCACTATCCTGGTGAGCCACTGGAGTATCATTGTGCTTTTGCTGGACACTGCTCTGGACAGACTTTCAATTATATATCTTGCCTTGTTATTATGCGTTTCCCATTTCCAATTAATGACCCTTTATAAACCAGTCCCTGCCCTGTGATCCTGGCTTGATCATCTAAGCTCCTGAGCCCGATCCAGCCCCCTTACTCTGTGATTCCTGACCCTTGATTCCTGGTTCCAGTATTCCCTGCCTGTTCCCTTTGCTCCTGTTCTCACCTGGTTCCTGATACCTATTTTTTGTGTATTCCCTGGTTTGACCTGCCACTGATCTTGCCTACCATTCGGACCTTGCCTGCCTGCCGCCTGCCCAGACCATTTTGCCTGTTCTTGGATTTCGCTTCACCTCTACCCAGGCTTGTATTTGAATTTTCAGTTTACACTTCTGTTCATTATTGTTTTCATTCGCACGATTAAACCATATCATGGCTTCTGCTGATTATTCTGCAGTAAATGTGTGTCACCTGGGTTATCCAGCATATAGGTTTCATACTGATGAACATTCACCAGCATCCAAACATGACACCTATTTCCATTTTCCAACTCTTTTGATCTTATATATGAGCTCACTTGCGCCTATACCATCATCTCTACTAAAACATTGTGCTCCTGTCCTTACTCCAGTACTTACTCATATATTCAGTTCCTTACTAACTTCTGCTACCTTCCCCTAATTATTCAAACAGGTTTGTGTCAAGCCCATTCTGAAAAAGACCCATCCTGTTTATCTAACTACCGTCCTGTATCTCTCTTACTGCTAGCTTCTAAACTTATGGAACGTCTCATTTTCTCCAATATTACTAACTTTCTCTGCACCGATAATCTGCTTGACCCTATGCAGTCTGGCTTTCGACCTGCACACTCGACTGAGACTGCTTATGTAGAGTAGCAAATGATCTAGAGACTGTTAATGTCAAAGGGCATTACTCTATTCTCATTCTCCTTGGCATATATTCTGCTTTTGATACTGTTAACCATTCTGTTGTAATGCATGTTCTCCATTCAATTGGTATCTGTGATCAAGCTGCATCCTGGTTCTCTTCCTATTTTTCTGACACTCCTTCTCTGTTACTTTTGCAAATAAATCCTCTCTTCCTGTTTATCTTAATGTGGGGGTGCCTCAGGGTTCTGTACTTTGTCTTCTGCTGTTCTCCTTGCACACTCTCTCTTTAGGGGAACTTATACCGTCATTTGGCCTTAAATATCACCTGTATGCTGATGACATTCAGATATATTTATACACTCCCTTAATTACTTCTGATGTTCAAACCAATATCGCAGACTGCTTAGTAGCTATCTCTTCCTGGATGAACCAACACCACCTCAAGCTCAACTTGGCCAAGACTGAGCTCATGGTCTTTCCACCCAAACCAAACCCTTCTCTTCCTTTCACCATTACTATTGATGGCATTACCATTACCCAGTTAACTCGGCACATTGCTTGGGGGTCAACTTTAACCGGTCTCTTTCCTTCTCTTATCATATTAATAATACTGCCAAAACCTGTCATTTCTTCCTCCTCAATATAGCCATGATATGCCAGTTTTTTTCACAAACAACAGCCAAAACACTAATCCATGCCCTTATCCTATCACATTTAGACTATTGCAAGCTCCTTCTAACCGACTCCCATCTCTCTCCCCTCCAATCAAACTTAAATTCTGCTACCAGGATCCTTCTGCTCTCTCCTAAGAGGGAACCTGCTCAACCCCAACCATAAGCCTTAGCGCGGCTGCCTGTTCAGCAAAGGATTGCATACAGTATAAAGCCTTCTGATAACATTCAAAGCCCTTCACTCCTCTGCTCCTCTCAACATTTCATCTCTCTTGATATATGTTCCTGGTCATCTTCTTCGCTCTTCTCAGAACCACCTTATCTTCACACCATCCACATTCACTGCCACTCAAACCCTTCTTCCCTACCTCTGATCCCTGAATTCTTGAATTCCTCAAGAAAAAACTACCTATGTACCTACCTAGAAAGAGCCTACCTTTAGGAGTAGTGATGGGCGAATCTATCTCATTTCGCTTCGCTGAAAAATTTTGCGAATTTCCAGAGAAATTTGAGAATTGGGTGAAAGATTCGCGAGACGAGGCATGGCACGTTTTTGCTGCGTGTCGCATCAATTTCGATGTGCATCGCTCGTCTCATCATTTACGACGTGCGTCTCATCGTTTGCGCGCATCGTTTTTGACGAGCGTCGCATCATTTTTGTTGCGTGACTTTTTTTTTTGCGCCAGCGAATTTTCGACAGGCGAATTTTTTTGGCGTTTAGCTAATTTAATTGCCGGCTGCGAATCGCGGGAATTCGCTGCTGTTCTGGCAAATCTACATCTGGCACAGAGTTGCGATGTGAGCGAAGTTGCAATCTTTAGTGAATTTGCCCCTATGTATCTTACCACATAGCACTTAAGCTGTTTGTGCTAAATGATTTTGTATATATTTATGTGATGTCTTCCCCATGTATACTGTGGATGCACTGTACAGCGGCTCCTTAGCAGTGCTTTACAAATAAAGTTATGCATACATACAAATATACATGAGCAATTCTTTTGTGTTGCTGCCAAGGTATTTAGAAAACCTAAACTCAGGATAATCCAACATAGTTTTGAACACTCAGAATCTGAAGAAAATGGTGGGAATGTCTATTCATGAAACATGAAATTAAAATTAATAATAATAAAATTAATGAAACAGTTGTGCATCTGCTGACTGCTGAGCCAAAGGGAAAAATGTGGCTTGAAATTGGAAGGTGCAGGCAGACTAATTGGTGGTCCATGTTTTCAGCCAGATGACTAACTGCCTCTTCAACAAACTCCTGATGTTGGCCTTGACATTTGACAACATTAAGAGCTCAACATATAGTTTAAGTTCTAATCTCTGGCAAATTCGTATCTCCTGATAGCCACTGTACATGTTACATATGGTACAAGCATCTGCTTGGTCTCAGATCACTGTTCTGGGATTATGATTTCTTTTCACTAGACATGCTACTCTGGCTTTCCACATCAGCTGGTCAGCACTCTCATTTATTCTCATTAGTTTAACAGGTATCTCTAAAATATAGCAACCTTAATATCCATCCCTATGTGCAAAATACAATAAACTACTGTTGGATAATATGATATATTTAGCTTAATTAGAAATTTCCTAAAACAAAATGGAAAAACAATGCAAAAAAAAAAAAAAAACTGTAAATCTTTTGTGTTTTCCTTTACAAATAGCAAAAAAACTGTCCTTTTGAAGGTGAACTGGCAGCAATCCTAAGAATATATCAATCCATGAATCAGGAACCTACTTAATTGATTTGTGTTTAGGGAGAATTGTAGAAAATCATACCAAATAAATACATTCCCATATGCTTTGGCTCTAGTTTTGTAGCATTTTTGAAAATCCAAACACACTCATTATAGGTTAAGAATTTGTAGACTTTCACTATTTAAGTTAAAACATTAATACAGGTCCCATACCCATACCCATAATCCATTATGCACTAACCCATTATTCAGAAAACTCAAAATTATAGGAAGGTAATTTCCCATACACAAACAAATAATCCAAACTTAAACACAATTTCCCTTTTCTATTATTGGAGGCAAAACTATCTTACTATATTTAATCATATTTCTTCTTTAATTGATTTTTAGTAGATTTAAAATGTGAGAATCCACACTACAAGAAATTTGAAGATTTTTTCATTTCATGATTGGACACATGCAGACAAATTTCAAATTGCAGACAGACATACCATATGTGGCCATAATATGCAGATTAGGTTATTTATCCATGAACTCAACAATTAGACCAAAGAAAAAATATAGTGATTTTTGAGGACTGGCAACATCCCCAAAAAAATCCTATCTGCCCCCCCCCGCTTTAAGATCCCAATCTGACAAAGAATATCCTGCAGTCTGTGATTGAAAAGGCCACTGCTTTTAATTAAGCAATAATATATGTTAATGAACCCAAAGATAATTTTGGGTCTAAATAAGTAACCACTTAAAGAATGTTTGCCAATGAATAAAATGTTTTACAGATTACCTGAAATGCCAGCCACCTAAACGCTAAGTAGCAAGTGAACAAGTGATGACAACACTTTGCTTGCAGTAAGTTGGTCTCAAATCCATCAGCTACTTAGCCATAATCATCACTGGGCAAGCATTCCCCATAAGCTGCGATTAAGTTACCCACCATGAAATATATTTCAGCAGCACTAAAAAAAAAAAGTGGTTTATTTGTGCCTCAAGTTAGGCGACGTTTCAGACTTTACCAGCCCTTTAATCAAGGGCTGCTGAAATATATTTCTTGGAGTGTACCCGACACCACAAAAGTTGGTAAGAGTGTTTGTGTAGCACAACTTTATATATTTGTGAATATTACCCACCATTACACCTACCAAAACAACTCAACCAGGAACACCAAACTATTTCAGTGGGTGAGTGTGAGGAATGCTGACAGCTCCTAGACCACACCCTGCTCACTTCCTAATGGCTGTGAGGTTCATTCCATTCTCTCCTGGAACCTGTTCATGTCTGCTGCTTTCTTCTATCTATGTCCTCCTAGCATAGTGCCACTGCTACCTGTATATGTTCAGAGGATCTATTCTTCTGACCAATCAACGTAACTCTGTAAATGTGAACATCTATAGTTTTATGAGCCCAAATCACTTAACGTTTGCTGTGCTCTCAGCTTGCCAGCATTCCAAAGTCATTAATATTGACATACAAATATTATAATTAGTGATGGGCGAATTTATTCGCCAGGGGCGAATTCCCGCGATTCGCCGCTAGCGAAT
>CM044440.1:93765728-93820710 GCA_024363595.1 Xenopus borealis
CCTCCGAAACAAAGTATAGCCGCTGATATTAACTGCCCAGTCATGCGACTCATTCAGCCAGACTGTTCGGCATGTTCGCCAACGAAATTTCACCTTGCGAAAATTTGCTGAAAATTTGCGTTTTTGACGCGACTCGGCGAAAACGGAGTGATGCGTCAAAGTTGACGCTCCGCGCATCAAAAACACGCCGCGACTCGTTTCACGAATTTTTTCGCCAATTCGCGAATTTCGCTGAAAATTGCCAAATTTTTCGGCAAAGCGAAACTGGGTAGATTCGCCCATCACTAATTATAATATCTGTGCAGGAATACTATGTATATAGTTAAAATCTGATCTGGAATAAGAATTCTGCAATATTCAAACTGTGGTTGTTTTAGTTTTCTAATTTGTTACAGCTGTAAATATCTCAGTTGAAAAGATCAACAGATGATACCAGTAAAACAAATAAAACTCTGATAAACAGAAAGGACTTCTTTATTTTCACAAATACCTCAAATAATAACCTACTAATTAAGCTTCAACTTATTTGCCAGGAAAATAAGCAAAATGTCAACAGCATATTGTCACAATTATTTTCACTCACTGGTTAGTCACTGTGACACTCTTGGAATATGGATACATTAGTGACTCTTGCATGAAATTAAGCCTTATTGGGAGTGTAATGTTAAGATGATTAACAACCTCAAATAAATGTTTATCGTCAAACTATAATTTATTCAATTATGCTACAGAAACTGTAATGCTAATTTAGTGAAAAAATGGCATGAACATAAGAGCATAGTTAATTGATCTGATAAAAACAGGTTACAAATCGACCTTGTTTTTTTTTATTAATAGTAATTTTATTATTTTCATATATTAAAAATATGTATCTTAATGTAAAAAAAATGGCAATGCTACACATATATAATATGTTCTGAGGGTAAACAATACTCCGAAATCTGAAATCTGGCCTATTTGTGCAGTGAGAAGCATATTTCATAAATGCCTTGTACTGCAAACAAGGGGCATTTGTGGGCCATTACACAGAGAAAATGCCTTTGTTGCACTAACCTTAAGAGTTCAGGAGGTGAAAACCAGTCTTAATTTTTAGCAAATTCACTAAAGCATGAAGCGTCTAACACCAGTGCTAATTCGCCAGCGTGACGTCAATTCGCAACTTCGCCAATTCACTAATAGTATCCCTGGTGAAAATTCTCTAGTGAAGTAGATAGACTTGCACAACTTCACACCCTTAAGCTGGCCATAGACGTAACGATTACGATCTTTCTTGGAAAAGATCTTTCCAAGAAAGATCATTCGTTTCAACACACACGTGTAGAACTGAATTGTCAAATATACAGGTAGAAACAATAGAATTCTGCTTGTATCTGACGATTCAGCACTAACAGTGGCCGATGTTCAGGGTGCTTTCAAAGGCATCCGATCAAAATTTTCCGTCCAGCCCGATCAACCAGCTCAATCTTCTGACGACATTGGTCGGCTCATTTTCCACCATACACGCACCGAATATCGTACGAAAATTTGTTTCGTACGATATTATCTTTGCGTCTATGGCCACCTTTACACCAGGCGTTACTTTGCCAGGTCAGACCTGGCGAAGTTCAATACAAAAGACAGGAGTTTGAAAAAAAAATTGAAATTTGATTGAAATTGATTGTAGATCAATACATTCATGCAGCCACCAGGATTCCCAGAAGTCACCTTCTACAGTTTAAACAAAAACCTGAAATAAATTGGGCTCCCCTAGTGGTCACATACAATCCACAACTAAGGACCCTCAGAAAAAAATCCAAAGATCTACAAGGTAAACTTCATAAGGACTAGAGGCTCAAAAACATATTCCCAGACCCGCCACTCCTAGCATTCAGACAGCCTCCCAACCTAAAGTCACTAATAACAAGAAGTGCCTTATTGCACCCCACCAAAAATGGAACATACCCTTTGGCAAAAAACAATGCAAAACCTGCCCACACATCCTGAATTCTGACAAAATTCCAATTCCGGACACATTAGAGGAATACAGCATCCATGGCCACTACAACTTCTTCTTCCAATGTGGTGTACTTAAAGGAACAGTAACATCAAAAAAATTTACAAAAAAATTTGTTAGAATACATCGAAAAAAAACCACCAAGACAAATTAAAATTTAAAATAGAAAAGTCTTTATTAAGAAATAACTTACAGAAACTCCACTTCCTGTCCTCTTCAGAAAAGGCGACATGGCGACCATCCATCCTGCGGTGCTCGATTTCTCCTCCTGGCTGTGTTCGCTGTCGGTGTCGCTGCCCTTCTTGCTGCCGCTTCCTGGTCCTGTAGAGCCTGCGCTTCCACCTCCTGCCTCCTGCATAAATCGTTTGTTGCAGACAGCTCAGGCGAAGCGCTTCTCCCCGGTGTGGGTTTACAGATGCTACACATAGAGTTTGTCTGCAACTGGCTTTTCTGTGGCAAGAGGTTCACTCAAACGAACAAGCTGCAGAGGCATCTGCGCACCCACACCGGGGAGAAGCACTTCACCTGTACTGTCTTCAACAAAATATTTATGCAGGAGGCAGGAGGTGGAAGCGCAGGCTCTACAGGACCAGGAAGCGGCAGCAAGAAGGGCAGCGACACCGACAGCGAACACAGCCCCCCCACCGCAATGGCTTGGAGTGAAGTCCCCGGACACTCAGTGGTAGACACGGACACTAAATCGCATTGCTCCCCCCCAGCTTCTTTCTTGCACAAATGAGCCACACTTAGCACATCAACAGTCGCAAGACAGCGCAACCCAGAGACACTGAATCGAATTGCTGCCCCCCAGCTTCTTTCTTGACACACTCAGCACATAAACATTTGCAAGACAGCGCAACCCAGAAACAGCGAAACCCAAAGGGAGAGTGTTTCATGGTGGTGGATGGATGTAGGTGCCGGGAGCAGACAGCCCTTATGCTGCATTACTACACGTGGCAGAACTTCACTTCACTGGCCTGTGCAGGTGAGAGCTTGTCTGTCCCAATCTATCAGTCTTCATGCTGCTGGTGCCATCCTGATTCCTACAGTTGCTGTCCTTCTCCTCCAGATCCCTCATTTTGCTCCCGGACCTGCTGCCATCCCAGACATGCTGTCAGTAGAATAGCCAGGAAGAGAAATCGAGCACCGCAGGATGGATGGTCGCCATGTCGCCTTTTCTGAAGAGGACAGGAAGTGGAGTTTCTGTACGTTATTTCTTATTAAAGACTTTTCTATTTTAAATTTTAATTTGTCTTTGTGTTTTTTTTTCGATGTATTCCAACAAATTTTTTTGTAAAAATTTTTGATGTTACTGTTTCTTTAATACAATGCACCAAATGCAAAACAGGGGGACTGTATATAGGAGAGACTGACAAAGTCTAAGAAAGAGAAATACACACCACCGATTCACTGTAACCAATAAAAAACTGGACACACCAATAGGAAAACATTTCAATGGCCCTCATCCCTCCATAAAGGATTTAGGAATTTTGGTTCTTAAGGGCAATTTTAAAACAGATAATGATCGAAAAGTATGGGAATACAAATTAATAGAAACTTTCAATTCTCTGGAGAAGGGACTAAACCTGGGACTTGGATTTACGTCTAATTATGTGGACTAACAAAGGACAGCACCAGGTCAGAAATAATGTCTGGATATGGACAAAGAGATCATTTTAATTCCTTTGATTCTACACTCCAATAATTCAGCCCTAATTTACAGTCTATTTGACCCACATTATCTTGTACCTTATCTGCCTATCTCTTGCAAATCCCCTCGTAAATGACCTTTATACCATTTTGTTATTTTTTATTTCAAAAGGGTTGACCAATAACATTTTTACTGGCTAACACGGTACAGCAACTTTACCTGCAATTTCTATACAAATATAACTAAAGCAAAGTCTGATCTGTTTCATTATATTACACTGCAGCTGAACTGAGCTGGAGTGAGTAGTAATTGAGGAAATGCTTTGAACACATTCCTTGTTTGACACAATTTTAATAATGAATACAGTATAAAAAATATACAAAATATGAATACTATAATACAACAATCCTTTTCCATAGTACTAAAGCATATGAAAACTTTTCTGTCCCTAAAAAAAACAATGCTAAATTCCTGCACAGAAATGTTTCCTATGTGCTGGTTTGATCCAAGCTCCAAGTATTTCCCTCACAGAAACATATTAGATTTCTTTGACATGCCCCGTGCTTCTTAAAATCATGCTTACTGTAATTACTTTATTGATTATGGAGAATTTCTGTATGCAATCTCTTAATATACCTTTAATGAGCTTTTCTGCTTTAGATGTATGACTTACTGGTCGATAATTTTTCAGATTTGATTTTTTTTAATGGCACCAGGCTGTTTCATGGTAGCAAGAAGTCTATTGTAAAATATAAGTCCATCAAAATCTCCATTTATACCAATTTGTTGTTTTTATTTGTACTACTTTACAAAGAAAGGACTATGATCAAATATGTAACAGTTCTGGTCTTGAAGAGCTTGCATTCTAAGAGGGTGACATAAATACCGGCTTCCAGTAAACAAAATTACATACATGGATTTAAGCTTTTCATGTCAAATCTACTGTACCTTCAACTGCCTTCCCCTGTAAGTAAAAACAAAACATGACACCTATAGCAATACTAATCCACCTTTTGATTAAAGGTAAATTATGTCAACAATAAGACAGTTTCCAAACTGTTCAATGAAAGTAATATTTCTTGTGTTTATTGAGTATGCAATTTTCTTTTTATGCAGGCATTGTATAAGAGGAGAAATAGGAAAGAAAGATACACCTTCTATTATTTTGGCAGTATATTCTAAAGTCATATTACATGAATACATTATATATTATAAGATGGTATGGTAGCAGCATTTGTCAAATTGTGCAAGTTCAACTTGAAGACCATTTCAGTATTAAGAAAACATGTTATATGATTCAGCATACTGTAGGTCTTTAAAGTCAAAAATTTAAGAAGACAAAATTGGTCTGTGCTATATAATGTTGACCATTTCAGTTATAGGCCTATTTTTCTGTGAAAAAAGTGACTTCAAATATTCAGTTCCCTCTGTAACATAATGACATGACTGCACTGTTATTGCACACTATATACACAGAGCACCAATGATGATTACCACTCAAAAAATAGTGGGCAATCTGGTTCTGATTTATTCTAAAGCAGAAAAAAAACATAAACAGGCATTGGATTATGAGGGTACAAGAGAGCTCAGGGCTGCTGCAGAGCTTTCACAGCCCACAGAGATGTTGATAGTCCAGAAAATGTTATATTTGTCAGTAAATTGTTAATTAATAGGGACAATACCGAACTATTCAAAATTCTTCAAAATACCCTATTCTCATAATTCTGCCTTTGATCCAGAGGTCATCACTTTTTACACATTGAGAGGGAAACCACAGTGATTATAGATAATAAATATATAAATAATAAAGATAATAAATACAATAGAACCCATCACATTCTTTTGAAGATGTTTCTTTAGGTCTGTATATTTCTAGCACTGTATATTAAAGAAAAATGCTTATTAGTATAGTATGTAACTGTAACAAGCCTACTGAACACATCTCTGGGCTTAATATTTATTATAAATGAATACAAATGGAGACTTCTTTCTGAGCATATTGTAATTACTTAAACAAATCAAAGCACTTAAACAGATTTAGAAAGAAAAGCAGTACTGACTTGGTATAACGTGCTTCTATTTATGAATGACTTTTTGGGATTCTCTGTCCCTTCTGCAAATGGTAGCTTCAGTTCTGAAAATAGAACAATAACTCTGGCTTCTCAAGTAAATGTAATGTTCATACAGTATGTATAATGACTTCAATCACTAAGTTCATCTTTAAAAATGTAAACAACAGAAAAGATATTCAGCAGCAAGTTCTATGCTTTGACCCTGCTGGCTCCGTGAACAAATTGTATTGTACAAAAATACATATGTATTACACTTGCAGAGTAAAGTATTAGAACAATATGTCTTTGTTGTCGCCATAAATGCATTGGGATTTTCTATGCAAGACAATAAGGCATAAAATGCAGTTACTGTTTTGTGTTGCCATCCACAAGGCCAAATAAAATAAAGCACTTGAAGCAGAACAAGTTATAAGATGCAGGTCTTTAAAATGCACGGTTACCATAATATGCCATTTTTCCTTTTGGCGATTTGTAGCTTTCTTGACCTGATCTTTTGTTTTTAAATTGGTTAGTTAACTAGGAAAAAATTACGCTAATGTTAAATGCCATGTCTAAATATTTAGATATGGGATCTGTTAACCCCATTATCTACAAGGCTCAGAATTACGGAAAGGTCATCTCCCATACATGATTTAAAGTACTGTATGAAGATCCAAATTATAGAAAGATCTGTTATCCAGAAAATACCTGTTCCTGGAACAGGAACATAGTAACATAGTAAGTTGAAAAAGACACACATCCATTAAGTTCAACCATAACCTGCTTAACTGCCAGTTGATCCAGAGGAAGGCAAAAAACATCAGAAGTCTTTCAAATATGAATCAAAGGAGGAAAGCAATTCTTCCTGACTTCAAGATGAAAATCTGACCAGTCCTTGGATCAACTTGTACTACAACTAACTTTCATAGCCCTGTATCTAAAAAAGCCACCCACCCCCTTCTAAAAGCTAACTAATGTATCTTGCATTTTGTCCGTGTCTTGCGGAATGGTCCGTAAGATGGATTCTACCTTCCATCTCTACAGAGAACTTGGTAAAGAAAACAAAGCTAAATCTAGTAACTAGTAGCGATGAGCAAATTATTTCACCAGACATGGATTCACAACATTCCTCCATCTGCAAATTTTTTCACTAAACTGCTGCAAAAATCTGCTGCTGCAAAAAAAGTCACAGAGACAGGTAGCCATAAGAAAAAATGCCCTTTGACTTTAATGCACTGAGACAAAAAAATTCCCCACAAGAAAAATGCCTATTCATTTTAATGAGTTTTGCCAATTTTTCAGCAAAGTGAAATGGGACGAATTCACTCATCACTAGTAACTGGTATTGATAAGCAATTTTTCTTCACAAACTACGGCAAAAATTCACAGTGAAAAAACTTGCTGAAAAAATGCACACGCCAGGCGCCTCTGTGCTACTTGAGGACGCCTGATCATGTTAATTATTTCTCCTCCCCTTGTTTCGACCTCCCCCCACATACTTCCCTCCAATTAGTCACACTATATAACACACTCAGGCGTCCTCAAGCAGCACAGAGGCGCCTGGCGTGTTTATACAAAGACACTAGTAAGTTTTATCCACTCCATCTTAATTTTATTGATTTCTTTTGTTGTTTTAGTTATCTGTGCTACATTCCCTTGCTTTAAACATACCTTAGTTCACGTTCTCTATTATGTTACTATTTTATGTCTCCCATATAGTTTAATATTTATGTCTCCCACCCAGATACTTTGTTTCCCATTTAATATATACCAGCAGCCTATCCCTCATGTCCATCAGCACTTGCTTCCCCATGCTGTGAACTATTTCTCCTCCCTTTGTTTCCCCTTCCCCCCATATACTTGGCCCAAGGGCCCCCCCAAAACCCCCCCTCTTCCCCCCACCCCCTTCCTGCTCCTTTCCCTTCCCTCCTTTCTTCCTCCTCCTTTTTTTTCTTTCCCCCCCTCCCCCAACTGCTATTATCCACCGTATATCCGCACTCCTCCATACATCACTCACATCACTCAGTATCTTCACTTCCCCATAATTCGAACAGCCATATACAACAATGTTTTACAAACTTGCCTGTCTGTGTTTTTAGTTGTTTTTGCTCCCGTTCCACATTGCCTGATGAAGCAGGAAATGCCTGCGAAACGCGTTGCAATACTGTTTTTTGAATAAACTATTACTGAAAATTACCACTTTCGTTGGTGTCTGCTTGGAGGAGGTAAGTCCACTACTACCTCCTCTGAATTACCCATTGGGTTTTTAAGTGTTTTTAGCTAATTTTATCCTTTTGGCGCCTCTGTTTTGTCTTATTAAGGTTCCTGTTCACGTGGTAATTACAGTTAGCTAGGGCCATAATGGAACCTTCCCAGGCCTCTGCTTCCACGAACATGCAGGGATATTTTGATATTATGATGAAGCATCTGGACAGTCAAGGCCATTCAAATTTCAGGCGCTGGAGGCGCTCCTTCCTCTTCTCTCTATTTGCCTTCATCTCCAAAGCCTCCCAAGATTCTTGCTCTGGTTCATTTTGGAGGTGATCCAGATGCTTGCAGAGGATTTATCACACAATGTAAGATCCAATTTGATATGGCCCCTGACAAATTTGCTGAGAGATCCAAGGTTGCCTATATTATTGTTCAGGGAAAAGCCCTTGCTTGGTATTTGCCATTAATGGATAGAAATGATCCTCTGGTTCATGATTACACTGCTTTCCTTTTGACTTTTCGGCAGATTTTTGATAAATTAAATGCCTCTGACCGACTCATGAAGATCAATCCGGGATCTAGTACTGCTTCCGGATATGCCATCAATTTCCAGACTTTAGCTGTGGAAATGTCTTGGAACAACGAGGCTCTCATCGCAACTTTCTGGAGGGGGCTTCATGAAGATCTCAAGGATGAGTTGGTGACCTGGGATCTGTCTATTTCCTTCAATGAATTTGTTGTTTTCATTGTCCAAATTGATTCCCGTATGAGGGAGAAGTCCACTTTTTAGGTTTTGCCAACTTCTACTGCAAGTTCATTAAAAAAAATTCCCAGACTGTGTCTCCGATTATGACTCTTACAAAAAAAGACCTTATAAAGTTTCTTGGACCCCTCAAACTAAGGAGGCGTTTGTGACTTTAAAGAGACTTTTTAGTTCTGCTCCAATTCTTCTTCATCCTGATCCTAACTGGCCATTTATTCTGGAGGTTGATGCTTCTGAGGTGGGGGTTGGGGCTGTTTTGTCTCAGTGAGCAAAGTTCCAAGGGATTCTTCATCCCTGTGCTTATTTTTCTCATAAATTGTCTCCTGCTGAGAGAAATTATGATGTGGGTAATCGTGAACTCTTGGCTGTTAAGCTTGCTCTGGAGGAGTGGCACAATCTGCTTGAGGGGGCTAGAGAGCCTATTAGTGATGGCCGAATAAATTCGCCCTAGGCAAATTCGCGGCGAATTTCTGACATTCGCCGATGGACTTTAGTGTGGACCTGCCTAAATCTTCTGACAGAACTACTATTTTGGTAGTAGTGGACAGATTTTCCAAGATGGCCCATTTTGTTCCTCAGAAAAACTTCATCCACTGCCAGTTTGGCCCATATTTTCATCAAGGAGATATTTCACTTGCATGGTGTGCCTATTGTGTCTGATTGTGGGGTACAGTTTGTATCCAGATTTTGGCAAGCCTTCTCGAAGCATTTGGGCATTAAATTGAAATACTCTTCAGCTAATCATCCACAGAGTAATGGACAAACTAAGAGGACCAATTAGAGTTTGGAACAGTTTTATTTCTCTGAACCAGGACAATTGGGTTGAAATCCTTCCTTGGGCTGAGTTTGCCCATAATAATGGGACAGGAGTCTCTGGTACTTTCTCCATTTTTTGTTGTCCTTGGTTATCATCCTTCTCCTCTTCCTCCTTTTCAAATCCGACATACCTGTTGCTGATGCACTAGTCCGTGATTTCAAAGACATCTGGTCTCAAGTCCACCAGTCTCTAAGTAAAGCTTTGTCTGCTCAGAAGATTGCTGCCGACAAACACTGTCGTGCTAATCCTTCCTATCAGATTGGAGATTTTGTCTGGCTTTCCACTAAGCATATCAAACTTCGTCTACCCTCTCCCAAGTTTGGACCTCGCTTTGTGGGACCCTTAAAAATTAAGGTGGTGATTAACCCTGTATCCTTTTGTCTAGATCTCCCATCTACTATGAATATTTCCGATTCATTTCATAAGAAGTTTCTGGATAATTCTTGGGAGTACTCCTGAAGGGGGGTTACTGTAAGATGCGCTGGGAGAGTTCAGCACTCTCTCAACTCCTGGTGCATCTTCTTCTGTCTTCCTGTGTGCAGGCGCACACTTTTGCATTCGCCTCCTGGATTGACGCCCAGCGTCATAATGCGAGCGTCACGGCGCTGAGCATTGTTACAGTTATCAAACCAAATACTGTGAAAAGAGTGAAAGTAAGCAAATACTGATTCACTTATATTTGCCACATACAAAACTATGTTTTCTTCATCCAGTTTTAAGGCTCAGATGATGTTTTAGGTCACATTCATTTAAAAATATAGAACATTTTAATGGGTTCACAAAACAAAAGGCATGACAAAATACTGAAGCAGATTGCAAAAAAACTTACCACAAGCAAAATGACAGATTTTACTGCAAGCCCCTAACAGGTGTAAAATTTGACCAATACTACTGAAGAATATTCATGGGTGAATTTATTTGCCAGGCATGGATTTGCAGCTAAACTGCCACGAAAAGTTTGCAGTGGGAAAATTTGCTGCAGCAAAACAATTGGATTTATTCCTTGTGGTTCCTGAGCCTTGTGCATTCTTTCCTGCTTGTTCTGATTGATCTCCTGTGTTTGACTCTTGCCTGTTTTTTGACTACTCTACATTCTATATCCTGACCCGTGCCTGCATTCTGACTACCTTTCTGCCTCATCTTATCTGATTGATTACCCAGTTTGACCCTTGCCTGCCTGATGATTCTTGATATCTGCCTGCCTCGACCCAGCCTGTCTGACCACGAATCTGCCTACTGTACTCCTGTCTGTACCGTGACCTTCGGCCTTTCTGTCTCTAATTACAGTTGTGCCCCTTTGCCTATCCAGAACCTTTCCCTTGCATCTCTCGTTAAAATCCAGGTGGCATCTGAGTAGCTGAGGGCTCCTCCCGAAGCCAACTTTACTGGTGAAGCACGAACCTAGACCAGGGTGCTTTGTACTGGTTCTGAAGATGGGTGCCGACTGTGACATTACCATGTTGGGAAGGTCTTTCATTCTTATATAAAGCCTAACTTAAATATGCATTCTAGACATGTTAGGGCCTCTCTGTAGCATATTGGGGAAAATGTAAGGAAATTCACAAAGAGAACAAATTTGCACACAAATAAGGATTAGCATGTCTCAAATTAATATTCTTCATTAGCCATTTTATTGCATAGGAGTAGAGTGGTTGCACTATAAGAAGGTCAGAAAAGTACAAGAAAAATTAGCTGAAGGGTTTGTATCACCAATTTTATGTATTAAAAAAATACTTCAGAGCTCTTACAATATATTAAAATTTGCACTTAAAATTGACCATTGCATCTAACAAATTTTTAAATATAACATTTTGCTGTAATACTTGAAATACTTGCAACCCATCTGGAGCAGGTCACATATTAACCATTAAAATTTTTAACAGATATACCTGTTGGTTTCATATCTTTTTCAGTTAGAATGAATATTTTAATAAACTCCTTTCTTCAGGAAATTGTATTCCAGATTCAATTTACATTGGTGCTGCTATCAGGGGTATTTTATATAACTAATAACATACAGAAAATGCAGACAACTAGGTGCTAATTTATCAAACTGGAATATCAGCATTCTGATTTATCAAACTTTTCTTCAAAGTCGGTAAAGTTTGCATGAATTCACACATTTAGTGAAGAAAAGAGCTGTATCAGTTTAGCAGAATGTGTTGGAATGCTTTGAACAGTCAAAAGTCATTCTGCCCTAAATAAAAGTTACACCAATGTATTTTCAAAGCTAACATAATCCCACCATTTTATAATTATGATTTCAACATACTGTATATTTTGAAAAAATATGTTTAAAGGGAAACTGTCATGGGAAAACATGTCTTTTTAAAAACGAATCAGTTAAAAGTGCTGCTCCAGTAGACTTCTGCACTGAAATCCATTTCTCAAAAGAGAAAACAGATTTTTTTATATTCAGTTTTGAAATCTGACATGGGGCTAGCCACTTTGTCAATTTCCCAGCTGCCCCTGGTCATGTGACTTGTGCCAGCACATTAGGAGGGAACTGCTTTCTGGCAGGCTGTTTTTCCTTTTCAATGTAACTGAATAGCACGCAGTAGGACATGGGTTCTACTATTGAGTGCTGTTCTTAGATCTACCAGGCAGCTGTTATCTTGTGTTAGGGAGCTGTTATCTGGTTACCTTCTCATTGTTCTTTTGTTAGGCTTCTGGGTGGGGGAAAGGGAGGGGGTGATATCACTCCAACTTGCAGTACAGCAGTAAAAAGTGATTGAAGTTTATCAGAATTAAATTTTTTTTCCATGACAGGTTCCCTTTAAAATATTTCACTTTTATCCTTCAGCCTTAAAGAGAAAATGTGAAATTTTGTCTATTATTATCTATAATCTATAATATGTATAGTAACAGTATATTCTGCAACTATTTATAGACTCTTACAAATAGTTTCGAAAGGTCACAATTTTGTCCAAAAAGTAATTTTTGTTGAGAAAGTTTCGGAATAGGCCAAAATGTTCAGATTATCGTATGTAACCCAATGCAATCTTCAAACTGCAAATAGGACCTCTGCCATTGACTTCTTCAGGACATGGACAGGTTGAAGATGGAGTTTTTTTGAATTTGGACTTTGTGCAGCCTCGGGGTTTAAAGGGATCCTGTCATGGGAAAATTTTTTTTTTCAAAATGCATCAGTTAATAGTGCTGTTCCAGGGGATTTCTGCACTGAAATCCATTTCTCAAAAGAGCAAACAGATTTTTTTTTTATATTTCATTTTGAAATCTGACATGGGGCTAGACATTTTGTCAATTTCCCAGCTGCCCCATGTCATGTGACTTGTGCTCTTATAAACTTCAATTACTCTTTACTGATGTACTGCAAGTTGGAGTGATATCACCCCCTCCCTTTCCCCCACCCAGCAGCCTAACAAAAGAACAATGGGAAGGTAACCAGATAACAGCTCCCTAACACAAGATAACAGCTGCCTGGTAGATCTAAGAACAGCACTCAATAGTAAAACCCATGTCCCACTGTGTACTATTCAGTTACATTGAGAAGGAAAAACAACAGCCTGCCAGAAAGCAGTTCCCTGCTAAAGTGCTGGCACAAGTCACATGACTAGGGGCAGCTGGGAAATTGACAAAATGGCTAGCCCCATGTCAGATTTCAAAACTGAATATAAAAAAATCTGTTTGCTCTTTTGAGAAATGGATTTCAATGAAGAAGTCAACTGGAGTAGCACTATAAACTGATGCGTGTAAAAAAAAAAAATGTTTCCCATGACAGTTTCCCTTTAATAAATCTAAAAAAAAAGTTTTTTTGCCTACTAAAAATTTGAATTTTAGAGTAAAAAAACTTGAATTTTTCAAGTTATTATTCAGACTTTAATAAATAAGCCCCTTTCGTAAGTGCTAAAATAAGCTTTTTCAAAAAATAATATTTATTAAATATAGGAGAAAAATATTTAACATTATTGGTAAATGTACAGTATACTAAAAATGTTAATTATTCCAATTGAATAGTCCAGCTGTATTATTTTAAGGGTTCTATTTATAAAGCCTCAGATTTTTCTGGTCAAGTTTTAAAGGGGAAAAAATTATTTTATTATAATTTTTAAAGGAAAAATAAACCTTGATGATTTGTTGTGCTCCAAAGCTGCTAAAAATGTTAATCCAAAAATACTCCAACTACATGTCATCTCTGGGAAAGAGATTACTAGTACACGATGTAGTTGCATGGGAAACCTTTGCCTTTTTAATAATACAGAAGTACAAAGTTTCAGGGCCATGCCCCTTTATCAAGTGTTTTCCTTGCTCTCCTGCATCATCTCTGTAACTGTTTGGATGTTCGCTAAATTTCTGCTTAAATATTGTGAGGTGAAATACTATTTTTATTTATGAAATAACTGACACAAAATGACTTTATTACCACAAGGAACATGGAATGTTCCTATTCATGGGGCAATACTAGCCTTCCAATGTGGATAAATTTAGTTTTTTATTCAGGCACTACATGCTTCGGACCACACAGGTCCTTCCTTTGGTGAAAGTTACAAACAATGTTAACACAGTGACCTTTAGCTTTACCCATCTAGTGGCCAAAAGGCCATCAGCATCAGCATTTTGCATCAGCAAAATTATACTCATATGGATACTATGTTGTCACCTATCCAAAACACGCACCAGTGTTTTTTTTAGTTAGTAGTATACGTAATAGATGATATTTCTCACCAACTCAAGTCAGTGATAAAAGTCCATGATTCATAGTCATCCAATGTTTTTTTTCTGTAAGAGATACATCGAGTATAAATAACAATTTTCATCATAAAGTTAAATTAAAAACATTGTGTTATGCAAGTGATTATGTTATTAAAACATTTCAGGCTCCAGGCTTCATTCATTCCAAGTGGTTCAACACAATTAAGCCCAACTATCAATTTGGCTTCACACTGTAAAAGGATTTTTTTCCTATCACCACCACGTAACCGTCTTTCTTATATGTTCCAGTACAACCACCTTAAGCTGGCAGCATTATGATTAGCTATATTAAAGTGTCTACCAACTGGAGTGTGTGTTTTCTTTTCAGTCTGATCATAAGTTCTTATGGACCTCTTGTATTCACCTACTCGTGTTTTTACGTTGCGGAAGGTTTGTCCTACGTAAACCATTCCACAAGGGCATTTTAAGGCATAGACTACCCAATCAGTGTTGCAAGTAAAGTGTTGTCTTAAATGGATTTTATTTCCACTTTGGGGATATGTAATGTAGTCTCCTTTGATAATAGAATGACAGCTGCTACAATTCAAACAGGGAAAGGTGCCATTTTTGGGTGTACTTAAAAACCTGGTGGTGGTTTTCTGTGTACTAATATCTGCTCTGACCAAGTGGTTAGAAATGTTTCTACCTCTTTTATTATTATTTAGTGGCTTTTCCTGGGATATTGCAACAAACAAAAAGGTATATTAAGTCCTCTCTAGGCACACTTGAGAAACTCTGTCTCCTGGGAGCTGATTCTCTGGCTTCACCCAGACCTTACATGAAGCAAGGGATGGAAGCCCACCCTGCTCTCTTCCATCCACTCCAGGGAAACATAATCCAGTTTTTACTAAGCTGGTTCAGCACTTAAACAGCTTTACTAGCTGTAGCAATACACATTTCCCTGGATTTTCTTATTTCACCAGCCTAATGTTGGTGAAATACACAAGATATTGTGCACTTTTGACACATGTATCTTATTCTTAGTCTGTATCAATCTTTTTTTGTCTGTACTGGTAAAAGGATGTGAAAAGTTAGACACTCACACATATTATTGTCAGGCACATCTCTAGTAATATGGACACCTAAATGGGTCCTCATGGGGGCCTTGTGCCTTCACTTTGCTTATGCAACCCCTGTAGTTCTCACAGTGTACACTAGATGGCACTGTGCCATAGTATAAAGGTCCTGCAGGCTGGAAGGGAATGGGTAGTGGTCCCTAGGAGCATTGGCCCTAGTAAAGAGAATAGCTATACTCTGTCATAGATCACTCTAGGAGTGATAGATAGCCTAGGTAGCTGAGCAGCTCAAAAAAGAAATAGAGGGATTAAGATCCCAGGTACTAATAACCCAAAAGTAAGGACTAAGTGGAAAATTTACTATTATTCCCCAAAATTAGCTCAATCAAATTAAAAATTCGATAAGCATTCGACCATTGAATGCTTATCGAATAGTGATGGGCGAATTTATTCGCCAGGGGCGAATTCGCAGCTAAATTTTTTGCGGCGAATTTTGCGTCAAAAACGACGCGTGACTCGTTTCGCGAATTGGCGAAAAATTCACGAATTTCTCTGGAAATTCGCGAATTTTCTGGCGAAGCGAAACGCGGCCGTTTCGCCCATCACTATTATCGAATTGTTTTAGGCTATCATTTTGCTCGCAATACGATTTCTTGATGAATTCGTACGATCGGATACCGATTGTTCGATTTCACAAAAAAAAATCATGAAATTTCCTTCGAGCGTCGAAAAATTTGTACGATTTGAATGAACGCTACGATCATACGAATGGTATTCGAGCAGGACTTAGCCTCAGAAGCCTATGGGGAGCTTCCCATAGGCTTCTATTACAATTCGGTAAGTTCAATCTGGCGAAGTAGGCAGTCGAATAAATTTAAAATTTTGAATCCTTCTATCATCGAATGATCGAATATCCGATCATTTGATCTATTCGATATTCGATGATCGAAGAGGCCAAATTTGCAAATCCAATTTCACCAAAAAATTTGTACGATCGGTATTCGATCGAACTTCGATCATTTCACGTGAATTTTGTAAATCAGCCCCTAAGTGTTAGACTCAGAGACTTAGGAAATACTTGTGTACCACTTAGGGGAAAGGCTGAAACATGGTTGTACCTTCTGCTTTGCTGCTGAACCTTTGTTGACATGATACCAGGCCTGTGGGATCCAGCCTAATGGATGGTGCTGTGAGTATTTGTATCCTTTGTACTATGTGCTCTGTATACGTAGATATGTGGATATCTGTTCTTATGAATAACAGTACGGTTTCTGGTTAAGCATTAAAGAACTACTGGCATCCTTTCTTGTGCGATAGCACCTTGGTTACAGTTATTATACACTCTATATCCACCCTGCTGCAAGGGCTTACCCCTGAGAAAAAGAGGGTCTCATTTGTGGTATCACACTACTCAGAAAGTAGCTTAAGTTTACCACTGTAAAGTCAATTTACCATAGCGCTACACTGGAAATACATTAATGAATACATTTTGTACAACTATCAATAAATAGAAATTCACTTTCTTAATCCTAACAATGAATTCAAGGCTCTTAGTGCATGTACTGCAAGTAAACAGTCTCTGGCACGTCACTAAAATACTTGGCTCTAGTTAAAAAAGGCAATAAGCTGATCAATTCTTGTTCCCTTGTGATAAAACTACTGGCACAAAAGATCTTTAAATGCCATTACATATTCTACGGCACTTAAACCATGAAAGAAAATACTGTTAATTAGATGTGCATTGGAATTACAACATTATCCTCAATCAATTGCATCAATATTCCAAGACACTGGATGTAGTTCAAAAGGGAAATCTTTGTTGTATTCCTTCCCTTCCACAAAATGGAGATTTTTTTTATATAATTATCAATCAATTGTATTCTAAATTGTATAACTAGGGATTCTTAGACATAAGATTTGCAAATGTGATCGGGGTGTTATGGATATTTTAAATTTAATATAGACCTTCAGTATCAAATGTTAGTAAGGCATTTGGTTTTAGGTGGCTTACCATATACACCATATGCCATCATGGCAACCTGTGCTGGAGAGGACAATATCAGCTCTTACAGCTCCTACTATCCGTTAACTGAGAGCAGCGCATAAAGCTATGCTTTTGCCATCAAGTAACATAACAATATTCTATCTGTATGTGATGGCATTAAAAATTAATACAGAATTGCTGAAGAAGAACAAAAGATTATTTTGTAAAAATATTACTTCTAGATACACAGAGATAGAAACTTCGAGCATGAGGCCCTAGGTTCAAGCTCAGTTATAACCCAAACTGTATAATACACTCAGGAGGAAAATAAAAACATGTTCATGTATTAGCCAACTTATAAACCCTTCACATCTCACATATCTGATATCAAGTTGTTTAAAAAATTTGAATCACAGCAATTAATTAGAAAAAAATGGGTAATTGCCCATTTCAATAGCAGTATTTGACATTTAGAAAAATGCTATATTTAAGGTCTTAGATATCAAATACTTGGCCATTCCATTGAAACGCATTTATATGCCGCTTTCATTTTTTAGGCTAAAATACCTTTAAAGATAAAATGGCTAGAAATGTTGCAGAAAGCACTTTTTCCATATTACAGTTAGCAGGAAATAGCACATACTTTCTGTATGTGTATCTACAAAATTCTTAACAGGCAAAATATGTATGTAAACCGAATGCCAAGTGAACAATGAATCAGATTTAAGTGGAGATCTGCAAATAATATTCTTTCGGCATATCACCTTTTGCCTGTATTCATATCACATATTTTCTTTGGACATAAACACAAATGTCTGCAACAACCCATTTCAAAAACTGTATGAGTAAGGAACCTACTCACAGAATGTAATGGTGTGCACTTGCACTGCAAGTGAAGTGGAACATAGTAGGACTGATTCCAGGCATAAATAACAGACAATTGTCAGGTAGCTGCAGAAAAAGCAGATGTCACATATAAATAAATATGATGTACAAAAACTGGTGGGGGCGCTGTACATTATGGCATAAATAGTTAAATACAAGCAGACGATCACAAAAAAATAAAGAAATTGCCAGCAATATCACCAATACAACAGTAAAATAAAGAACTATACCATGCTCAAAGGTCAGGAACCTTGGGCTTATTATATCACAGTGGAGTGCACAAAGCTTTGGGGAGCTGTAGCCATCCTTCATCAGGTGTATAATGCTTATTGGAACGCAATGGCTGATTATGGTTAGGCATCCCATAACAAAGGGTGGCACCCTTAGAAAATCTTACTTTGAAAAGCATAATTTAAGTAAGGTTTTTAAAGTAAGGTTTGTAGCCATAAAATTTTAAAAATTACACAAAGGGTTTATTTATAAAGGTCTGAATGCCAAAGGCTCAAAAAATGTGAGTTTTGAAAAACCAAATTTTTTGTGGAAAAAAACCTTAAATATTTCAAGATTTATTATACCCAGAGGATAGAAAAAGTCCAAATTCATAAATATAGAATCTCAGATCTACCAAGGTTGTATGTCAATGAGAGAGGTCCCTATTCTTCAGTATTCTGTGGTCTGGCTGGATGCAATTAAATCATGAAAAACTATTTAGTGTAGAAAACCAACTATTTTGGACTTGGGGAAAAAGCCAGAAAAAAAAAAAAAAGTAGTATGTTTTGGGTTTTCGCTTGTTCAAATTGAATGTTGGTCTATTCGATAGTCGAACTAGCCAAAAAATTACTTCAAAATTTGAATATTTAAATTTGAATTTAATTCGAATTTTCACTTCGACCCTTAGTAAATGTGCCCCTAAATCTTTCACGAGTGACAATTTTTTTTCTGTAAAATGTAGGTGTACATATATTTGTGGGACTGGCCCAAATTCAAAAATATTTATATCCACTTAGAGGAACGATTTTCCGTGTTAGTTTGGTGTGATGCTAGCATAAATTCTTCTAAGTTAATTGTTTGTTTGATCTATTTTTAAACCAAAAGTAGTAAATAATGGGTTATTGTTTGGGGTCCCTGGACTTGCAATCTGTAGATCCTGGCAAATGCCAGAGTGGCTTCTTTTAGACACCATAGGAAGACACTAGTTATTGGTCCTATGGGGGGGCTGTTTGTGCCTTAGGAAGCTGAAATTTCCAGGGCCTATTTTGAATATCAAAAGACGCTGGATGGAGCACACATTAGGCAGACTTTGCTGCAAATAATTTATTGAAGCCACAACATGTTTCAGATCAGCTTTTTCACTTGAAGGATCCATGCTGATCCGAAACATGTTGTGGCTACAATAAATTATTTGCAGCAAAGTCTGCCTAATTTGTGCTCCATCCAGTGTCTTTTGGAATTATACATGAGAGTCTATTGGTGTGGCTCCTTTGGAATGTAAATACTCTGCACAGGTGGAAGCTTTTGATCGACTTCTCTGCAGTATTTTGAATCTCAGTCCAGACCTGGTTGAAGAGAGTTTCAATGTGAAGTGGCATTTATTAAACTGCATAATAGATACAAAATTAGGTACATTTTGATGACATAAACTTAGTACTTTTTTAGCAACTTGTGGCAAGAGCAATTGCAACCATTCAGTCTTCCCTGATGAATTGCACAAATACAAATGCATGCATGGATATAAGTAGAGATGGGAGAAGTTCTCCCATTCGTAGAATGGTGAAAAATTTCTGCAATGTGGATTTTGACTCCGGCATCAATTTGGCGCTTTGAAACTGTCATCAAAGGTTTTTAAGCCTGCAAAAATTCAATGCCCAAACAGTTTAGCAAATGTATATGCCGGCAGCGAAACACGGAATTTCCATGAATTTTAAAACTCTGAGTAGGTTTTAATATGGTGCTGGAGAAAGACAAGCATGTATCTCCTTGAAAATTCTGTGACAAAGGGTGACCTTGTAATTGCTGCTAGATCGATGATTTGTCCTGGCTGATCTCCACAGTATGTCAAACTGAAGCAGGAATATGTTCCCAGTGCCCTTTTAGCAGACCTTTCCAGCAGGTTAACACAAAACTATGTTTCTGTAAAGCCAACGCATCTCTTAGCAGAGAAGGAGAGCATACAGGAATATAAACAGTGTCACTGCAAAGTGTGACAGAGGAAATAAACCAACCTGCCTGAATACAGAAGCAAGTCTTAATGGAACTGTGATTGCAGCAGATGAAAGAGTGGTGTGATTTGCATTTCTGTATATTAATAAATGAGCTAAATCTGTAGCCAGGTACGTGTGAAAGAATAAGACAAAAGAAGGAGGGTGGGGTGAATAAAAGATTTCTGTTTAAGATCCAGCTTTTGACAAACCAACAGCTGCAACAGAACAAGCAATACCTGTGTGCTCAGGTATTTTATGTGCACCATGAAAAGGAGGTTATTTGCAACATGGTACGTAATAAAGGAAGAGCTTCTACATTCAGTCCCACCAATTTGCCAAGTAAACTGAAGAAAGCAAACCTGCTCTTCTATTGAACCAAACATTTTGAGCTATTTTTATTTATTAAAAGGCATTAGGTCAATAGATGAATTGACAAATGTAATTTAAAACACTGCTACACTATGGCAGTATATTTAATCTTACTGGAAACAGTGGCATATTCATTCAAGGTTTATGCATAATAGCTTCTTGGAGAATTGTATGGGAAATGTTATCTGCTGCTCTGATAAATATTCCCTAAGGTATTTCGCACAGATATATAGATACAATAATATTAAAATGTTTTAGAATAGCCGTTTACTGCTAATAATATATCTTTAGATCATTTTTATTATTTCATCTTGTTTCAGAAAAAGACTGCCTAAAGGCGGCACTAGAAAAAGTGTGAGGCTGGAAGATCGACATGTATATGAAATACCAATAACATTAACAGAATAGCATTATGAGTGTTTTGCTGGGAGAATATGATTTGCTTTCATTTAAAACAAAATGTAGCTAGTTTAATTGGTGCTACCCTTGGGCTTATTCACATTTTCAGTTATTGATTCTAACTCAGTCATGCCCAAAACAAGAGTCCATAAAAATCAGTGTTTGCAAAAAAAGCAACAAGAAGACTTACAAAAATGTACACATCTCTGCTTTATTGTGTGAATGTGGGTATATTTATAAAAATGCATTGCTAAAAATAAAATAAACGCAAAAGTTACCCTGTGTTTAAATTATGAATATCAAAGCTTTTGTCTGATCATAAAAGTATGTGTGCCAGTTGGAGTAGTGATGGGCGAATCTCCCGCGATTCGCTTCGCCGGAAAATTTGCGAATTTCTAGAGAAATTCGCGAATCGGCAAAAAATTCGCGAAACGAGTCGCGGGACGATTTTGTCGCACGTCGCGTTAACTTTGTCGCGCGTCGCGTCAACTTTGACGCGTCGCATCGTTTTTGGCGCGCGTCGCGTCTTTTTTGGCGCGTCAAAAAAGACACGCGACTGACGCGCGACTCGTTTTTCAGCGAATTTTCGCCAAGCGAAATTTCGCTGGTGATTCGCGAATTTATTCGCCAGCGGCGAATCGCGGGAATTCGCCGCGAATTCGACCTAGGCGAATAAATTCACCCATCACTAAGTTGGAGCTTTTAGGCCAGAATTTAGGCCACAAGTCAATCCAGTGTGAACAAAAAGTCACACTTAGAAACTTTGTGTAGAAATCTCACAAACAACGTTTCTTTGCACAATTTTATTATGTCAGCTAAGCTGTTATCTAATTGTAGAAGATCTAGTCTTTGAGTAAGGCTTAAGGTAGCCATAGACAGGGAGATCAGCTTGTTTGGCGATATCGCCAAACTAGCAGATTTCTCCCCAATATGCCCACATTGAGATGGGCGATATTGGGCTGAACCGATCGTGGGCCCTAGGACCCAACGATCGGATCAGAATGGAGGCGATATGCGCAATCGGATCGCGGGACCGCAAATATGTAAAGATGCGGGAAGCCCGTCTGATGGCCCCACAAACGGGCCAATAAGCTGCCGACTCGTTCTGTCAGCAGCTTTTATTGGCCAGTGTACGGGAGCCTTTACTGTAACACAGCTACTGTATGTCATATAAAAATACATTATGAACCCAGCTCTTGCATACCAAGTATTCATTCACTCTTTTCAAGAGTCTATCTAGGGGAAATGTGATTTTCAGTTCCCAAAATATGGATTGCTGCAAACTTCCCATCCATAAAAAAGCAATGTCTACATTCTCTCTGGATCAAGCTCTTAGGGGCAGATTTACTAATGACTTCGAAATTCGACCATCAAACTTTTTTAAAGGGCTTTTTCACTCGAAAAGTGACCTATTTTGATCGAATAGGTCCATTTTCGAATAACATTGTTTGAATTGTTCAATCGCACCTTTCAAATCAGACGATTTTGCGCAAAATCATTTGAATTCCTAGGGCTTAGAAAAATTTTCAGGACAGGTTTTAGGAGGTCCCCCATAGGCTAAAATGAGGTAGTCCTGGGCATGGGCTTAAAGGGGGGCTCGACTGTGCGAATTTTTCAAAATAGCCTGGCCCCCCCTTGACAGTGCCAAAGCCATGCCCAGTGGCATAACTAGATGTTACTGGGCCCCACAGCAAATTAATTTTAGGGCCCCCAACATATCCAAAGGCTGTCCTGTTTTACCAGTATGTCTTGATATTGTATACAAATGAGAGCCGTATACAATACGAATGAGAGCCTCATGGGCCCCCTATACCTCCTGGGTCCCCCTGCGGCCACAGGTTCTGCTTCCTCTGTAGTTATGCCCCTGCCCACCGAATTCCCGAACTACAAAAATACCCTTAGTCCCGAAAAAGACGAATTTGAAGTCCTGAAGCTGAAAAAAAATCCAAAGTTCTGAGAAAATACCTGAAAGAATGAAAAAAAAAAAAACAAAGGTCCTGAAGTAGAGCCGAATTTGAAGTCCTGGAGCCATGAGTTCAGTTCTACTGAACATCAATGTGTGTTTTTTTATTTTTTTAAAACCCATAACCAATAATGTATTATTTAATCCTTTATAGACTCCTAACACCAATGTTTATTTTTTTAATATTCTCTTGGGCCCCAATTTTTTTATTACTTGTAAGGGGGGCCCTGACTCCAATTTATTTTTTATATTTTGCAAAACTTTTATGGGGGGGCCATGGTGCCAAGGTATTTTTTTTATTTAAAGGGGTGCCCTGATTACAAATTATTTTTTTTTTACTTATAACCCTGACCACCAATTTTCTAAAATAAGTTTATGGGGGGCCCAGACATTACAGTTTTTTCCCACTTTTAGGGGTACCCTGGCCATCAATGGGGCAAATTCAGTAAAGCGCGAATCGTCTAACCGAACTCAAAAGCAATTATGTTTTTCTGTACTGAGCAGTAACTTATTGCACATAAATAGTGATGGGCGAATTCGCACAATTCGCCACAGGTGA
The DNA here is from genome assembly GCA_024363595.1 of Xenopus borealis. Lineage (NCBI taxonomy): Eukaryota > Metazoa > Chordata > Amphibia > Anura > Pipidae > Xenopus > Xenopus borealis. The sequence continues at coordinate 93,789,304 of CM044440.1, forward strand.
ATAAATACGCGAAATGCCATGAAAATTTTGCCTGTCCAAAATGAGACGTGGCAGTGTTTTGCTAATTTTTCACTGTTTTTGCAAAACACCGCAAAAATTTAGCGAAGCGAAACGCCCCAGATTCGCCCATCACTACACATGAATAATTTTGCACAGATTTTACATTACTAGTTATATAATTAGTAGCAGTAATGTTAGACAATGGTGTGTTTGCACAGCACTTGGAACCATATCACATTATTTAATATCAGACTGACACAAAGAAAGACGCGCTTGTCAGATTGACAGATATGGGCTGACTGAAAGGTGAATATCCAGGAGTAAAAAATCTCATTTTACCGAAGAATATCAAAGAATCAGATTACCGGAGAGCATGTCAGCACTACCATATTAACTTAACAAAGGCAGCCAGAAAGTTACCGTTCTGCACAAAGAGACCTTCCTTTCTTTCACAGTATTTTCAATTAGTCGAGCTTAAGATATGAAAGCCGCCTCACATGTGTTTGCAAGAACCAATACAAATTTCACAGGTTGCAAAGATTAATGCAACACCTGAACTCTGGCTTAAAAAAAATCGCTTAACAGGTTGTCCAACTTATGTTACAGAGAAACACACATTGAGTTTGATTCTTATTCCCCCATTCTAGTTCTACTACAAAAACAAATTTAGCTCCTTCACTGTGCAGGCTTTGCCCTTATGCCTTTGTAGTGTACTGTAGTTGTGCAATCATATACAGTACCTACTTAAGGTCCCCATAGACCTGCAGTTTTATTTAATATTTTTTGTAATCGTACGGCCAAAGTTATTGGTGAAAATTTTTTTTTAAACCTATTATTTGTACATCAGCGAAGTCCCAGAAGCTACCCAAAACTGAAAGAGGACATGATGTTTATTTTTACATTTCAACTGCTTTTTTATCATTGTTGAATATGCACAAAAACAGTAAAAACGATACTTAAATCTTTTGTGACTCAGGAAAGGATGTGTATGGATGCTGGGTTTTTTTTGCAGGGTTTGAACTTGATGGACTTTGTCTTTTTTCAACTCAATTTAACTGTTACTATGTATATAAATATATCAATATAATGAACAATGTTCATTGATAGGTGTCACACAAGCAGCTCCCAGCACATGCACAGTTTATAAATGGTAAACAAACACGAAATCTCCATCCCATCAATGGGCAATTTTTGTCATTTAGAGGCGAAATTGTTTTACCTTACCGTATTAATTTCCTAAAAGATGTTGGGAGAAAGAACGATAGATGTACGATAGTTCATTGCACAACAACCTTACAATAATTTACTGAATTGTTTGGATTGCACTGAAATCAGTCATTCACCAAAAAATATTTGTGTCTATAGGGGGGCTTGATCTCTGTGAATTATTAGCAACCTGTTTCCTCAGCTACCTGGGCTTGCCTGACCTGTTTCTCTATCAACCAACATCACATCCTTTGATTTACAGTACCCAGTACTTCAGACAGCATTTCATTGTTTCTACTGAAACTCATATTTACTCAAATAGATTTGTGGTTTAATCATGCAGTAATTCAATCTGCTTTCAGTAAAGTACATTATTTTAAGGAAGATTTACAGTACCATTTTTCAAATATATGATATCTGCAATGGAAGGAAACTGTGATTTCTACTAAATTAGTTCCTTCTTTCTATTCTAATTTCCGTTCCTTTTCTCAGCAAGAATTGTGCTATTGCTATAATAAAGCAAGTGCAGAAAACACTGGGATAGGCAAATACTGTCAATTATTATTTGTCAATAATAAAACAATTTACTTTCATATTATATAGTATTGAAAGCTAACATTTAATTGTGTAATGGGCTGAGGCAATATCTGCTTGTCAATACAGGTATGGAATCTGTTATCCAGAAAGCCTGGAATTATGGGATGGCCATCTCCCACAGACTCTGTTATAAGCTAATAATTAGAATTTTAAAATATTATTTTTTTCCTTCTAGTCAGTATAGGTATGAGATCTGTTATCCAGAAAGCCTGGAATTATGGGATGGCCATCTCCCAAAGACTCTGTTGTAAGCCAATTATTAGAATTTTTAAATTGGATTTCCTTTTTCTCTGTAATAATAATAGTACCTTGCATTTACTGGTAACTAAGCTGCATGAAACCACATTGATGGAAAATAATCATATTGGGTATCTGAAGTAACTGATTTTTAGCATACTTATGAAAAAACAAATTATCGATAGATCCCTTATCCAGAAAACCCTTATACAGAAAACCCCCTCAAGCATTCTGGAGAATAGATTCTATCCGGTAAACAATTATTTGTTTTGAGTTTTTTCTTAAAAGGGGGTTTACCTTCAAGTTAACTTTTAGTTATGTCATTAAATGGCTAAATCTAACTGGCCTTCATCTTTTCTTATTAATATACTTTTTATAGCTTTTGAATAATTTGCTGTCTTCTTCGGACTCTTTCCAGCTTCTAAAAAGCAACTTGAATGTTTTGGGCTACTGAATTAAACCAGGTCTAAAAAGTCCAAAACCATCAAGGATCCTGAAGGTAAAAAACATGTTCCAATTGTTAAAGGGACTATCTGCCATTGACTTCTACATGCTTTCGACACATTTTAGCTGAGTATTTTTGGATTAATTATCATTATTAGTGATGGGCGAATTTATTCGCCAGGGGCGAATTCGTGGTGAATTCCCGCGATTCGCCGCTGGCGAATAAATTTGCGAAACACCAGCAAAAATTCGCCTGGTGAAAATTCGCAAAAACGATGTGATGAAAATGACGCGATGCGCGTCTAAAACAACATCACGATGCGTCAAAAACGTGCCACGAATTGTTTCACAAATTTTTATGCCAATTCGCGAATTTCGCTGGAAATTCGCAAATTTTTCGGCGAAGCGAAGCTGGGTAGAGTCGCTCATCACTAATCATTATGTAAAAACTGTTTCTTTGATTTAGTGATTGCCAGTTGTCAAATTAGTTGATAAATAACTTTGGCCTTTACCCTGCAAAACTATTGGGCTTATGGGAAGTAATAGGTGATGGGAGAATCTGTCCTTTTTCACCTGTAAAATTTGCATTTGAAAATTTTATTTAGCAACATCTGAGTGACACCTTCTTTTTTTGCAGCAATGTTTTCAGGGCACATTGGAGTATGGGGGTTTTTGTACAGCAAATTTTGCTCAACATGTATATCTACAAATGTTACACAATAACCTTACCAAACATTGGTGCTTTCATATGATATGCTTTAAATGTCTCCATATGCAACAAAAACTCTAAGTAATTAAGAAACCTCTACAAAGGCAAGATTATCCAGGACAGCACTTACCTCTAATTGGTCATGAGAACACATCCCAACCCTGTCCATTACTTTGGCCTCCAAACTTATGGTATTTCTTCAAAATGCATCAAAATATTTTGGTAAACAAACAAAAGTCAGATTTAAAATGGGTTAGTGATGGGTCCCAATTTATGGTTTATGAATACTTGGACTAGAAGAAGAGCTTCTCTTGTACAAATATGCTTATTCAGAAGTAGAATGCAACATTGCTAAATTGGTCTTAACTCCAGAAACAGGTGTACACAAACACATTCTATAAGGAATTTCATTTTAGTCCGTAATATAATATATATCATTCAGTAAATATTGTCTCCATTTATTTAATTTAATATTAGTAGAACGATTTGTGCATGTGCATGTTACACAATAACCATACAATTGATAAGTTCCAAAATGTAAAATCTAATCTGTTCCCTTGTAGCATTTGATGAAGGAAAGCTGCAAGAAATTTAAACACAGTGTGTACTGTACATAATTATAAACTATTTATTTCACAGAAGAAATTCAGTTAGTAGTTACTGTATTTCAATCCCTATTTTGAGTAAGAAAATCAAAAGATATATGGATTGGCATCTGAAATCTTGCAGCCAATCATAGTGTATTCCTCCTAAGACACTTTTGTTTCTATGGTGAATCTCCCTCCCTCCTTGCATTTTTGGATTCCTTGACAATGGTGTTGTAAGCAGAGAAGCAGCAAGACTAGATGTCATTTGTTGGAAGATTCTTTTTTTTTTTTACTCTCCCCAGTCTCACAGCTCATTGTAAGGAAACAATAACCTTCAGCCTAATGTTCTTATTCCCTGATGTTCTCTGCCCCCATCAATTTGCAAAATGTTCCATTTTAAAATATTATGGGGTAGATTTACTATTAGTCGAATTTCGAATTAAAAAAAATAAAAAATTCGACCATGGGAATAGTGAGGGAATTAAATCCTTTGAATTCAAGTTTAAAGAATTTAACGCAATTCGATTGGTCAAATGATCGAATTATAAAAATTTGATCGAACTATCAAATCGTTCGAATTCATGTGAATAGATGTGAATTTTGTAAATTTACCCCTAAATGTTGATAACCTGATGTGACACATAAGTTGGCTTTGGAGCAGAAGCCGAGTTTTAATTCACATTAACAATAAGAATTAGTGATGTCACAGGGTGTGAGACACTTTCTGAAATTATCTGTATCATAGTTTGGATGTCCTCTGTCCAGTTATTAATATATTATAGGTCAGATTCTTCTCATGTAAGTAATAGCAACATGCACTTTGTGACGTGACCAAATCATGCAACCTGCTTGTCATGCACCTAGTTTTAAGCAAAATGGGGGTCTTAGCCAGGGCTAGGCTTTATATGTGTTGCCAATGGAAAAAAAAAAAAGAAAAGCTAAATATATTGTTTTAGGTTAATAATGGTACATTTGTGTCATATCTGCATCATTCAATGTGTGCTTAAAGGGGAACTAAAGTCTAAAATATAATAATGCTACAAATTCTGTGTTTTGTATACCAAGGGGCAAATTTACTATTATTCCCCAAAATTAGCTCGACTAAATTCATCTAATGCTTATCGAATTGTTTTAAGCTATCATTTTGCTCGCTATACGATTTCTCGATTAATTTGTACGATCGGATACCGATTGTTAGATTTCACGAAAAAATCGTGAAATTTCATTTGAGTGTCCGAAAAATTCGTATGATTCGAACGATCGAACGCTACGATTGTACGAATGGTATTTGAGCTCAGAAGCCTATGGTAGCCAATTCGGTAGGTTCAATCTGGCGAAGTAGGCAGTCGAATAACTTTGAATGAATTTACGATTTCACGAAAAATTTGTACGATCGGTAATCGATCGAACTTAGATAATTTCACGTGAATTTCATAAATCGGCCCCCAAATGTAAACATGAACTTACTGCACCAGAAGCCTAATTAAACACATAATTTATGCTTTCAAAGTTGGCCACAGGGGGCTGTCATCTTGTAACTTTGTTAAACATCTTTGCAAGACCAAGGGGGGAAATTCACTAAGCGGAGAAAATTCGCTAACATTCGCCAGGCGAATTTTCGCCAGCACTACGTAAAGTTAGAGGGCGTCTGAATTTTCCTGTCTGCAGCAGTCAGTAAAGTAAATGAAGTGGGGGTTTCACTGCATACACTCAGGTTTATTATTAAAATGGTAGACAGTTTTTAATTAAAGTATAATTCTTTTTCATTAAAGAAAGTAAAAAAATTGCATTTACATCCCCTTTAATGCTAACATGACACACCCCGCCTGTAGTGAAGATCCAATTTTTACTCAGTATACAGTTTTCCTTCTTTGCTCTCATACCATACTAACAGTTCCTTTTCCTGCCTCCTACCCAGCCTGCCTTTCTGCCTTAAAGGTATACTGTATCTTAAACATGCTGATTCTACACTTATTACCTGCTTGTGACAGGCAGGCAAGGGACTGGGAAAGGGTCTGGGACATAGGTCTGCTGTATATGTATATGAAATAATTCTAAATATATGATATACTGTATTATATTGGCTTAAAAAAGAAAAGCCCTGGAGCTGTAAACGCAGAGGCTGCATTACAAGGGATCCAAATGACCAACAGCAAGATTGCACTGGTTTATATTTAAAGACTTGCAGAATCAGATGCAGCTTTGGTTATCTGAGAACTACTGAATTAAGCCAGGTGAAAGCTGGTTTGGGGGCAGAGAAAGAGAAGAATGTGATGTGAAGACGCAGTTCATCACTCTCCCCCTTTTTTGCATATTTTGCAAAAATGTTCTAATATTATTTAATATCTTAATATTATTTAATAAATAAATGTGGATGTTTTCCTCAATGCTATATTGTGTTATAGTGGTCTCTGTACCATGTGTATATTTATACAGTAAAAACATGAGTGTTGACATTGTATGCATTCAGGTTTTATTTCAAATGCTTGATCCAGGGAATGTTTCCAGTCACCATTGGGGTTATGAAGAATTTTTTACCTCTTGACTCTTGATAATTCACACTTGCTTCAGGCTGGGTTTTTCCATATGTTAATATATTTTAAGTTTTACTTGTAATAGTAGCAGTAGAGTACTGCAGAGGAAGAAGAGAGAGATAGGAGGTTCTCTCCTGTGACTGTGTGGTGGGTTAATTTTGATACAGATGCTGCTACTGCTTATGCTACAGCCTGCTTAGATTTCCTAACATGGAAACACTGCAGATTCTGGACTGGCAGCAGTGCTGCTGAACATCTCTTATGGTGGGAGATGCAGCTCCTGTTTGTAGCAGAGTTTAGGGTCATCCTCTTTGTAAGTAGAGGCAGCCTAATATTCAGTGGTAGATATAGTCACATAGTGCTGATCTCAAAAGAGGAATTGCAGAGTAGAGTAGTGATCTCTTATGGAATAGTGCCTTGGGTTTGGCTGTCAAGGTCATAGCTATTTGATAAAATGTGATGGCCATTTTACCCAATTTCTGGGGTATGTAGCAATGGGGATAGCTGAGGGTGAAGGGCCACTTGAGAAATCCCCTTGTCATTTTGAATTAGCAGCTTTTATTTACAGATCCGATGACAAATGTCTAGCTTTATTAGTACCCTGAGTTTCAGAAGTATGCAGTAACATCTCACTGCTAGATTAAAATGGATAATCAGGGTTTAAAAGTCAGAAAACAGGTTGCCGAGTCTTAGCAAACAAAAACACATGTAATATGGCAACAGGGCAAGAGAATAACATAACAACAATAATAACAATAACATCATAAGTGCAAGGATGATGATGAGACCAATAGAGTAGTAAATAGGAACTAATGGACAATATACAGCAGAATGCTAGAAACAAGTACAGAGGTGGGGATACACAGATTAAAAGATACAAATAGGGAGAAGAGAAAACAGAATTATAGACATATAGTGAAAAAAGACAAAGTCCATCAAGTTCACCCCCTCCAAACGAAAACCCAGCATCCATACACACACCTCTCCATACTTTCACATAAATTATATATACCCATATCTATACTTACTATAGAGCGTATTATCACAATAGCCTTTGATATTGTCTGTCCAAGAAATCATCCAAGCCCCTCTAACAGAATCAGTCATCACAACACCACCTACGTTGCTTCAAATGAAAGTTCTTTTCCTCTAGTCTGAAAGGGTGGCCTCTGGTATGGTGCCATTTATGGTCACCTGCTATTTGTCTTTAATGTCTTCTAATGTACTTGTAAAGTGTAATCATGTCCCCTCGCAAGCACCTTTTTTTTTTGACAGTCTACCATCATAATTGAAGTCTTCCATCCCTCTAATCAGTTTAGTTGCATTTCTCTGCACTCTCTCCTCTTAAGAACTAGAGTCCAAAACTACTCTGCATACTCCAGATGAGGCCTTACCAGAGACCTATAAAGAGGCATAATTATGTTTTCATCCTTTGAGTTTGTCTATTTTATGCAAGACAGAACTTTGCTTTAGTAGCTACATAATGACACTGTCCAATATTACACTGCCCAGACACACAAGGAAGGGGACAGGCTAAATGACAAAAAGGGATAAGAGATTACAAACTAATGAACATTGAAAAGATTATGAGGGTATGGGACCTGTTATCCAGAATGCTTGGGACCTGGGCTTTCCCAGATAAGGAATATTCACATAATTCTGATCTTCATACCTTAAGTCTACTAAAAAACATTAAATACAGTAAACACAATAAAATAGGTTTGCTCCAATTAAGATTAATTAAATAAAGGATTATTTGCTCACAATGGACTGTGAGAGATGACAGGTTTCCAGAGATAACAGGTTTGTGAATAACATATTCCATACTTGTATAATGATGAAATCAATTTGAGACTGAGCAACATTAGGATGTTATTAAAAATAATTAAGACATGGGAGGATACACAAGCAAAGAGGAAGATATATAATTATGACAAAAAGGCAGTGAGAATACAAAGATGGACACGCAGTAATGGAATCAGTGGAAGGTATAATATCTTGAGTTAACCAGTAACTGGGATTTAAAAATCACCTCTTTAACAATTTAAGGCAACACTTCTAAATTCTGAAATAATTTTTTTCGCTTAGATTCCCATTGATTTCTATAGCAATACTTGCCTCTAGAAAATTGCTTGGAGCTCCCTCTTCTGGCTCAGTCTGTTCTTTATAAGATTGTTTATGTCAAAGAATTTCTGTTGGCATGACAACCAATTCATAAGAAAAATTGGATGTAAAAAGATATATTAAAAGATGGTTCATTATATTAATCGATATTTTAATATTTAAAATTGTGTACTGTATTTTTTTCCTACTTAGGTGTACGCTTTATTTTATTAACATGAGAAATCATTGAATTTTATTGCCCACATCCATAAATATCAACATTAACTTTACATTTTTTTCTATAATATGTCCCCCTTCCAGTATGGCCATATCCTCTTCAGCAACGTGCAATAATTTATTCATTTGAAACAAATGTGATCTATACTAGTAGTGTCTTTTGTGCTGTTTATTGATTCACTATCTATTTTTGGTTGAGACATTTTTTATTCAGTGACATCAAATGATTAAGCTATGTGATTCAATAGTGAAATGAACCAGTTCATACTTGATCAAGGAGAACAGTTGCATTTGTTTGTACTGCATCAATCATTAAAAGAGCCTTGAATGAATACAGTAGACAGTACACTGATCTGTTCATATTGTGTGCTAAGCAAATAAGGCAACCTAAAGGAAAAATGTATAGTATAAGTGTAATAATATTGTGTGGCCTTAAACTGCAGTGATATAAACTTTTCCTCTATTTCTCTGTTGGTGTTTGATTAGTTCTTGATTTATTTCTGTTTAAAAGGCTTTGGAAACATACTTGAAAATCAAATCTCTTTTTAAAGGGCAAGGAAAGGCAAAGCAATAATATCCCATTTTTACTTTCTTTAATGAAAAATAAATCTATCTTCAATATACTTTAATTTAAAAATGTGTACTGTTTTTATAAGAAACCTGACTGTATGCAGTGAAATTATCCCTTCATTTAGTGCTTCTGGCAGGGAAACAATCACTTATGAACAGCAGGGGGAGCCCCTGCCTTACTTACCAGCCATGCAGAACTCAAGCAGACCATACTGAGCATGTGCAGTGCCAGTGTCAGACAAAGATGTATAACAAAGTTACAAGATGACAGCCCCCTGTGGCCAACTTTGAAAGCATAAATCATTTGTTTGATTAGGCTTGTGGTGCAGTAAGTTCATGTTTATGTTTAGTATACAAAATACAGCATTTCTAGCCTTATTCAATTTTACACTTTCCTTGCCCTTTAAAGGCAAAAGAGGTTTATGAATGTTTTAATGTAGAGTTACAACATTTCTCATTAAAATAATTCATGTTGAAGAAATACATATTTACTTATGATGCATAATTTTAGCAGTTACTTTACATATTATTTATCCTAAAAAAACAATAGATTTCTCGCTGCATTGTGTGGGCAAACACCCAATAAAGAGCCTGGAGGCTGTGAAGAAAAGGAACTTTTTCAAAGGAAGTTTTAAAAGAAGTTACTGTTTGGTTTTCAGCCTTGTGAAACCTGAACAATAATCTGGCCAATAAATTAAAAACATATAATTATTAATCTCAACATGGATTAGTTATTATCAATTGCAATTAATTTCTTCTTATTACAGAAACAATAAAAAGCAAATAAAAATATTTTTTTCTAAATTATAGTGCTGTATTTAAGAGCGGATAACTGATTTCTGAATTATAGATCCCAGACCTGTAATTGAAGGATTGGACTTAATCATCAGCCAGAATATGGATAAGAAATAGGGATCGTGAAAATGAAAAGACGGTCCGCACACACAATTTTAGCAGTCGGGGAGTGTACCCCTTTTAATCATGCCACCTTTATATCAACGTTTCGGGGGGGGGGACCTCCCTTCTTCAGGATACCAGGAAGGTGTGCGGTAGAGATAATACAAGTGTAAGAAATAGGGATGCCACCCATGTCAAAACATTCTGTCTTTCAAAACTTTCTGTCCAGTTTAAAACATTGAGAAATAGGACAAAAAGCCAGCCCATTATGTCTAAGTGATACAATAACCCTGTCCTGGTGTCATAACTCCAACAACATTATTGTGTCTGCCTCTGATGTCATCACTGCCCCACCCCAGTTCTATTTTGCTGGCAAAGGTGGCAACCCTATTGGGGATGCATAAATCCTCTGGAGGATGAATTGGTTGGTTTCTTTTTGGTGTGGATCACATACTACATGAAGTACCCCAAAAGGACTTTCACTAATAAGTGTTTGCTTCATGTTAGTATTTTGAAGATGTGCATTATTTTGTGGAAGGGTTTTTATAATCTATGTAAATAAAAAAAATCCTGTTTGGGATGCATACACACACCTTCTTTATTATACCTCTTCATCTGCATTAAATGAAAAAATATGTGAAATGTGAAAAAAATTCCTATGTTTCCTTTACATACTTACTTAATATATACATCACAAACACGTTGCAACTTAAATAACAGCCAAAAGGTCACCTTTGGGAGAACTCCTTAACAATGCAGCTCTCATTACTATGCAAAGATAAAACAAAAGGCTTACATAGAAGGCTTACTTGAGCATAAAAGAATGTTCACGATATGCTGTTTATGTAAACACTTTGCAAATTACATTAGTGATTTAAGATGCTTACTTTAGTATCATGCAGTATGATTGTATGTTCAAGTTGCATCAAGAATCACACATGACATTTAAGGAAGTCTTTAAAAAAAAAAAACCCATGCACAAATAAAATGGACATATAATAACTGTAATTAAAATTGCTATGTAACTTTTAATATTGCTTGTTATTTCATTTGCAACATTTACCAATTTCCTTATTGCATTTATTTAATACTCTACTACAGGTATTGGACCAGAAATTGACAGGATCTAGGGTTTTCCAGATATTGGATCAGATACTTTATGGGACCAATTTATTAAACCAAGACTTTTTAGGTCAAATTTTAACACCACAAATCCAAAATATGTGCAGAAAAAAGTGCAACTTTTCCTGGAATTATTACAGGTTGGGTTGAAAAAAAGACTACAATCCATCAAGTGCAACCCCTCCAATTGAATCCCATCAAACATACCGTACTTACACACATCCACTGAAACTATTGTGAGCAGGATCAGATGAACAGACAGGTCTTTAACAGGGCAAAACCATTTATTGATCACATACTATACAGACTCTGTGAGCAAATCAGCATAAAACAAAATAAAACAAAAATTGTTGCCACACTTGGGCTCTAACTAATATACAGGGTTGTTTCCCACTCTACTTCTAGTCCCCTACTGGGATTCCTGGCCACACATAAAAGTACCTTTACAATGTCCTTTTCCTTTGGGGAAAAAAACAGCATCTTCAAATGGCTACACTCAGATCCCAGGTCTCAGCCCTCTCAGTGTGTAGCTCAGTCTTACTCAGAGAGACTCCCCTCTACAGCAGCTAGTATATCTAGCCTCCTAATTATTCCCCAATGGAATTTACCTACTCAGGACTGCGGAGTAAGACATGAACCTAGGGGAAATATATCTCCCTTTAAACTGTTCTCCAGTTACCAATTCACACTATATACAGTATACCAATATCTATATGAATTGTAGATTTTTGTGTCACTACAGCCTTGGATTGCTTGCTTGTCCAATAATTCATCCAAGCCCCTCTTAAAGTCATTAGAAGAATCAAACCTTACAACATCATCCGGCAGAGCATTCCACAACCTCACCGTCCTCACTGTGAAGAACCACCCAAGTTTCTTCAAATAAAAATCCTTTTCCTCTAGTCTAAAGGCATGGCCTTTGGTCTGATTATCCACTTTATGGAAAATAGATCTCCCTCTAGCTGCCTATAATGTCCTCTAATGCACATATAAGAACAATTATGTACCCTCACAAACATCTTTTCTCCAGAAAGAACAACCCCAACATTGACAGTCTACCCTAATAATTTAAATCCCTTAAACCAGTTTAGTTGCACATCTCTATACTCTCTTGGGCTCATTAATATCCTGATTATGGACTGGAGCCCAAAACTGCACTGCATACTCAAGGTGAGGCCTTACCAATAAATACTTATTATAAAGAAGTGAAACTGTGACAATTCAAAAAAACACAAGATAAAACTGTAAAAATCATGTAAAAGTTAACGGCAGATGTCCCTTTTACAACTAGAAGATCTTTATGTCATTCTTGGTTTTAGAGGTTTTTGGAGCTGGTTTTTGCGCAACAATGCAAAAAAGTTGCAGCTATTGTATGACAAGTGAAAAAAAGTTGCAACTTTTCTGCAACTTGTTCATGTTTTTTTCAGTGGATTTGCCACTAATTAAGATTCATTATATCTCAGTTGGTATTAACTTCATTATTACAGAATATATGATTATGAATCATTATTCATTATTACAGAATATATTATTATGAATCATAAGAATGGGGTCCATGGTAGATGACCTTCCTGTATTTTGGATTTTAGCCTTATGGATTCAGGATTTGGGAAAATGGATCCCATACCAGTTTCCTTTATAGCACTGTAATAAGCTCCTTTAACCTTACCAGAATCTATTGTGTCAATGCAGAGGGTTCAGTTTACATGAATGGTATTTTTTTATCAGATGGGCCTGCTCGCTGGCAGTCAAAGGTTTAAAAAGCTTTTTGTGTTGGATAGTATTGGCACTGTTGGAAAAAAGTAATACTGCTAAACATTTCATAGGCATGTTAATGTTTAACAGATAATAAGAACATCCTCAGACAGAACATCTGAGCTGGTTTTTAATAAATGTATTATTTATTTCTTCATGTCACTTACTTTATAGCAGTTACTAATCACCATGTTCTTAATACTAGTTTTGGGAATTCCAAGAGCACCGGTGCCTGCCTGAACAGAAAGGTTTATGCTTGCATGGTATAAATAAAGACTGCAAGGCAGGTGTAGAAACTGTTCAATATAATCAACAAGACACAGCACATACAGATCTACATTCAAGCAAGTATATGTACAAAAAAAGAATTAATTTTGCATTGGTTTTTGCAATACCAAATGCACCTCTTCTTGACAATTTTGTATAAAACATTTCTATTTTTATAATAATGCACTTGCCAAAAAAATAGAATAAAAAGGATGAAAAAAATTAATAGGATAGGAATTAAAAATTGTCATGTTAGAAAACAACATTCTATCTTAAACAACATATTCTTGTAATGGATATTATCATTAATACAAAAGCCAAGTCACAAGTATATAGAAAATGGATAATAAAATGAATCTGTATGGGTAAGAGTGACTCTCATCCAGAAGTGAAGCAGGCTCAGAGGGAATTTTGTCCAGAGGTCTTGGTTGGTGTCAGACCATGAAGACAAAATCTAGTGAACAGCACCAGATAAGGGAGCTAACCATTAGCAAACCTCAATAACTAGGCCAAAAGCACCACAAAAAAAAAAAAGAACAGGTGAAGGCAAAGGTAGAGTAAAGAAACAATGTATTCAATAACTGATGCCAATGTTAATGACTAAGCAAAGTAGAAGGAAGAAGTAACATACATTATACACGCGCCATTATTCGCATACTGGTCCAGATTCAATTCAGTGAGAAAAGGTTAATCATGTTGAAAATTCATGCACAAGATTCAGTTGAAGATGCAATTCAATTCAGAAAATCTTATGTCACAGTTTATCATGTGAAAACTCTATGGGGAAAAGTCTATGGAGTAAAAATGTAACAAAATTACTAACAAAGTTTTTGTCTACTTGAATTCACTTGATAAACAATAAGAATTGAATTACCCACTGTTTGCAGTTATCCTTCTGTTTATTTTTCAGTGGCTGCAGAAGTTTCCCCTCGCAGGGGGAAGAAAACAACAGTTGAACAGAAATATCCAGCCTCCTGGCTAAAACAAAAATAAATGTTTCTCTTTCTCCTGATGCTGAACAAATCCAGCAACGGGTCTCTCTCTTACACACACACAGGCTCATCAGCTCTGCTGCACAGCTTCAGGTGTACTACAAATAGGCCTCGGGCCTCCTGAAAACCTGGCCTATGGATTTGGGAATCCTCTTGCGGATTCCCAGTAAGACCAACCCAGATCAACAATTACAAAAACTGACAAAGTGTTTCTCTGCTAAAACACTGCTGGTCTAACCTCTTTAAAAATGTCTGAGAATCCATGGCCCAACATACATGCTATCAATCACTTTTCCCCAGGAAACTTTTTTTTGTCCCAACACCACTACTATATATATATATATATATATATATATATATATATATACTGTATAATACTATAATAATGCTTCTGTAGGAAAGGGCACATCCAATTTAACGTCCAATTAATAATTTGTCCTTTTCCATAGTTTGCCATTGTATAACCAAACTTTTATTTTATATTTTAGTTTTTGCCTTGGTTTGCCATGGGTACATTTTTCCATCCATAGATTTTTGTAACACATTTATTCAATATTTGAATTGAACACAGTTACTAAAATAGAAACTGTAATGAGTTAGCATTATATCCACACAAAATGTAAATTATGCTCTACCGAACAAGAAATTTGGCTTGTTCTACCCAAGAAGATAATAAAAAGTAGATGTCTATATTGTATTGTTTATTATTATTTAATATGATCATTCAGGTATAAAAGTATTATTATACATCCCTTTAGTTCTGTCCCATAAATGAGTTGCTTAGAGTATTAAGTTTTTATCATTGATTTTGCATTTGTGTCAACCATTTCTACTTATTCTCTGCCTTCAGAAACCTATTGAGTCTCTAGCTATCAGTTCCACAAGGATGCATAGAGTCATTACTATTTGCCTTTTAAGAATCATTCTCCCAGTATGAAGTACTGTGAAGGCCATTTGTTTCCTATAAAATATTGCACAGCAAGCAAGAACCTTTACTGAATAATGAGAAGGCAGCTTGTGTATGTTTATTCTTGATACAAGGTGCCTTGGCTTTTGTACGCAGAACCCAAGTTAGTGTGAAGGTAACACAGAAAATAATGTAATCTTATTTACTGTTTCACAACAGCTCCCTGCATAATATGCATTAAATTAGAAAAGAAAAATCGATGTCCTCTGTAATTCACCCCAAAAAAATTGTTGATAAAAAAAAAAAAAGTTGATAACATAGAAGCTGCAGTAAATGGATAGCACAGACATGTTGCAAAAAATATTGGCAAAAAGCTGATATTGGGGTTTTTGGAGAAACATTAAGGTTTACATCAGATCCATTTGAGCAGTATTTTATGAAAGCACACCACATCAGCAGCATAGAGCTTTTTCCATAAGCTTCAGGATTGTTGCATCAATAATATCGATCTTGTTTATATGCAGTCACACATAAACACTGTAAACCTTGCAACAATTCTTACTTATTGCAATTACATTTTAAAAATACCTCCATAATTTTGTAGAAATTCAGAAAAGTCTTACAAAACATGCAGTATACTATGGCCATATTGGCATGTACAATGCATTATAGTGTTGCTAAGCAAGCTACCATATTGTTTTAGTTATGCTGCACTGGAAAAACACTTTTTTTTATCAGCTACCGATTATACATATACATATATATACATAGTTCTCTACTACATGCAATAGTGTGGGTTACTGGAAAAAAAATACATTTATTATGGTCTGTCGGGGTCAGTGAATAGTGATGGGCGAATCTATCCTGTTTCGCGGGACGTGCGCCATGTCGTTTACGATGCGCGACTCGTTTTTTGTTTTTTTTTACGCCAATGAATTTTCGGCAGGCAAATTTTTTGCTGCCATTTCGCGAATTTATTCACCAGCGGCGAATCGCGGGAATTCGCCGCAAATTCTCGCCTGCCGAATAAATTCTTAAAAAACTTAAGATTCTTAAAGATTGTCCTGATGCCACACTATGGGACCTGTTTATCATACCAGTACAAAATGGCAACCAACTACACTACGTCACAAAAAACTGCGTATTTATTGAACCATCGGTTCAATAAATCATTCGCAAACACCTTTGCAAACATTAGCAACCAAGATTTTCATTTATGACTAATTTGATATTGCAACAATGTTCAGTGTATGTAATATAATTTCTCAATCACAAAGGGTTTAACTATGCAGCTGCTTGATATTACAAGTCTTATTCACCCAATTGGGCTTGTCAGTGGCCCCAGTTTTTGATAGGAACATAAAAAAGTTCCATAGATTAAGAAGAGAACTCTAAAAACACTAGGGTTCATCTACCACATACACTGGCCTGACTGCTAAAGCACCGAGGGCCAGAAAATGACACCTGAAAATGTTCATTTGAGTGCTTCTTTGAGAGGACTCCCACAGGGTTCCTATGTAGTTAATATTTGCTATAGGCAGGTGTTGAGTAGAGGGATATATATAGCTTCAAATGAATGATGCACAAGTCAGGGGGACAGGGTAGGGCACACCACGGCCTGCCCTGCATGAATACAGCTTTGTCAAATGCAGGCAAGCTGTATTCATCAGTGAGATGCAGGTCTTTTTGAGAATTAAAATCTGTACTTATGGATTAAATAATTATTAAGTATGGGGCATGGTGCAAAGTGGAAAAAATGTAATTACACATTATTTTAACGCTTTATACCTCTTGTCCTGTGAGCTCTCACAAACTTATATAAACAGATACTTATATTTGTTATTCTCTGTTCATATATATATATATATATATAAAACCTTGATAGAAGCTCGCACTCGCAAGACTTATGAGAAAAAATTTAGTTTTTTATTACTCAAAAGAACGTTTTGGCTATAACACTAGCCTGTATCAAAGTGACATACAAAACAACTGCAGCCATTTTAAAACCTCCAGTGGCGGGAAAGAATCAGTGACATCATCAAACGTCATTAGAAACAAACTACAACGTGTGAATATAGTGAAACAAATGAATTAAAGGGGTGGTTCATCTTCAGGTTAACTTTTAGTATGTTATAGAATGACCAATTCTAAGCAACCTTTTAATTGGTCTTCATTATTTATTTTTTATAGTTTATGAATTATTTGTCTTCTTCTCCTGACTCTTTCTAGCTTTCAAAAGGGGGTCACTGACACCATCAAAAAACAAATCCTCTCTAAAGCTGCACATGTATTGTTATTGCTACTTTTTGTTATTCATCTTTATTTCCCGACCCTATCCTATTAATATTCCATATTCTCATTCAAATCAATGCATGGTTGCTAAGGTAAATTGGACCCTAGCAACCAGATTGCTGACACTGCAAACTAGAAAGCGGCTGAATCAAAAGCTAAATAACTCAAAAACCACAAATAATAAAAAATAAAAACCAATTACAAATTGTCTCAGAATACCACTCTCTACATCATACTAAGAGTCAACTCAAAGGTGAACAACCTCTTTAATAAGATACAGAAAAACGCGAAACAGAAATTATTAAATATAGACAATAAATAAAAGAAACAATGAATCCATATATAATGGTAATAAAACAAGATAAGAAATAAACAGTGTAACGTTTGGCTGTGACAAACATGAGAGATACGATACAAGACACCAACGGGTGCAGCTATTCCGACAAATTTCAATATGTACATATAATTAGTTACACAACAATTTTTCAGAAGGGCCTCTCAGGCTCAATTAGAGGTTAGAACGGAAAAGAGATTGTGGTCAGTCGTAGACCATGGTAACGGCTCTAAACAATTTATAATTTTTTTTATGTGTTTAAACGCAGTAGTGCATTTATCTGCTTTATGACAAAGTACATACCCATGGAGGAGGTAAAGAGCGAGGCAAAGATGGTACCACAGATCAGCAAAATGTGACAGCTGCAGGGGGATATCTGTTGCGTAACTCAGGATATAAAGCCCCGTTTGGTTTGTGATCGGTAAACCTGCAGACTCCTACGGGGAGTATAATACAGCTAGGAGTCATCCCATAGGGGGTGCTAATAGTATGCTAGAGGAGAGCATGAACCTGTATAAGTTGCTACGGTGTGGGTACATGGCAACAGGTATAGTACGGGGAGAAAAACTAAAAATCAAGAAGGGCTAAGTGTGTATTAGATGGATGGGGAGAAACACATGAGGTAAGGGAGACAAAACACATAGGCACAAGCACCGGAGCACGGAAAACAGCAATAGAATAATAAAGGGTGAAAATACATCAAAATGCATAAAAAGAAACTGAAGACATAAAGAGAAAGAAAAGTAGACTGATGAGTTGGAAAAGCCGCTCTGGTCAGGTTGTCATTAACAGTGTGGGTATTGTTGAGCTCAAGGAAGTATCATAACAACTATGCAGAGCTTAGCACCCAGCAGTTTAGGCAGAGTAGTGCCTTAGAGTATATTCTGGGAAAAGGGAGCACAGACAATATACATTTATGAATAAAGTACCGGATACTGGGCACGGTAGGCAGCCACAGTTAAAGTACTGGGTATGAAAACACGTAGCCCTTCCATAAGGGTGTGTATATGTGTGTCAGGAATCTGTGAGCCCCACGGACTGGTATCAGGGTGCCAACTATAAAGTAGCACTATGGGGCAAATTTATGAATTTTATGTGAAATGATCGAAGTTCTAATTTTTCGTGAAATCGTAAAGTAAAATTTGGCCTCTTCGTTCATCAAATATCGAATAGATCGAATAGATCGGATATTTGATAATTCGATTATACGATGATCGAAGGATTCAAAATTTTTTAATTATTCGACTGCCTACTTCGCCCGATTGAACCTACCGAATTGTAATAGAAGCCTATGGGAAGCTTCCCATAGGCTTCTGAGGCTAAGTCCTGCTTGAATACCATCGAAGCGTTCGATCGTTCAAATCGTACAAATTTTTCGGACTCTTAAAGGGAATTTCACGATTTTTCCGTGAAATCTGATGATCGGTATCTGATCGTACAAATTCATCGAGCAAAATAAGCATTCGATGGTCGAATACTTATCGAATTGCGAATTTGGTCGAGCTAATTATGGGGAATAATAGTAAATTTGCCCCTGAGGGCAAATTCGCAATTCGATAAGCATTCGACCATCGAATGCTTATCTAATTGTTTTAGGCTATCATTTTACTCGATATCGAATTCGATCATTTCACGTGAATTTCATAAATCGGCCCCTTAATGTTCAAAACATTAACTAAACTAGTGTTCTGAACATTAAGGGGCAAATTTACTATTATTCACTAGGGATGGCGTGAACGTCGGAAAAAACGTCGCGAACCCCATAGACTTCAATGGGAAGGCGAACTTTAACAGCTAAAAATGACATTTCTGCCCAGAAAAATGATTTTAAAGTTGTTTAAAGGGTGCAACGACCTGGACAGTGGCATGCCAGAGGCGGATCAAGGGCAAAAATGTATTATAAATGGTTATTACAGCAGTCAGCACACAGATGAGAATGAGATCAGAAGAGATCAGTGCCCACAGCAGCTACATACAGAGCACTGCAGTAGAAGGTAGATTACTAGCCAGCAAAGCTACCTAACCTAAAATGTCCCTCAAATCCCTGCAGACTTGGCCAGTTCATGTATAAATACCCCTAGCGTTCACAAAAGATGGCCAGTTCATGTATAAATACCTCAGAGTTCACACAAAGATGTTAAAGTGGCCAGTTCAGGTATAAATACCCCTAGAACTCATAGCAGAATGGCACAGTTATTTTCCATGATTTACTACATTCACAGCTCCCTGGCTTTGACTGGAAAGTGGACCAGTAGCCAGCACATCATCCATGCACAACTAAAATACAAAAGCAGAGCCACTGACCATGTGGGTGGGAGGGTGGTGAGCAGACTGCAGGCTGCAGTATTTGTGTTATAGCAGCTCCTTCCTTTTTCTTTTTCCCTGTGCTGAAATCAGGGAACTGTCCATTGGAAGGGGAGTGGTCCAGGGGGTGTGGGGGTGGTCCAGGAGGGAGAGCTTCCTGATTGGCTGCCATGTATCTGCTGGTCTGAGAGGTGAGAGGGCAAAAAAAAAAGCGCCAACTAACGCAAACCCAAAATGGCGAACGTCGCGCGACGTTCGCGAACTTCCGGCGAGCGCGAACAGCCGATGTTCGCGCGAACAAGTTCGCCGGTGAACAGTTCGCGCCATCCCTATTATTCATCTAAAATCCTTCGAATCTGTTCGAAATTCGATAAGCATTCGACTATCGAATGCTTATTGAATAGTGCTAGGCTATCTTTTTCCTCAATATTCGATTTCTCGAAGAAATCGTACGATCGAATACCGATCGTTCGATTTCACAAAAAAATCGTACTTTTTCCTTCGAGCACTCGAAAAATTTGTAAGATTCAAGGCGTTCGATCACATGAATGGTATTCGAGCAAATGTTTGTAAAAGAAGCCTATGGGGAGATTCCCATAGGCTTCTATTGGTATTCAGTAGGTTCAATCTGGCGAAGTAGGCAGTTGAATACATTTTAAAATTAAAGTCCTTCGATCATCGAAGTCCAATCATTCCATCTATTCGATCATTCGAATTTTCGGTATTCGATGATATATATATATATATATATATATATATATACATACACATATATATATACATAATTACATAGTTACATAGTTAAATTGGGTTGAAAAAAGACTGAGTCCATCAAGTTCAACCCCTCCAAATTAAAAACCCAGCATACATACACACACATCTCCACTCTTTCAAACACAAACCATATATGCCCATAGCTATACTAACTGTAGAGTTTAGTATCAAAATAGCCTTTGATATTATGTCTGTCCAAAAAATCATCCAAACCGCTCTTAAAAGCATCAACAGAATGAGCCATCACAACATCACCATACATAGACACATATATATATATACATACATATATATATATACACATACATAAATAGATATAACATACACCTTTAGACGTGCAGTGCCGGCATTCCTGCATTTTGTATATCTCTCTATCTCTTTCTCTCTATATATACTGTATACTGTATATACACTGTAATGCAGGAATGCTGGAACTGCGTGTCTAAAAGTACATATAGATGTACTAAGTAGTTTGATGGAGTACTGTTGTTTGGTGTACTGTTTGCAAACTGATATTTTCTTTATCTTAAATCATTTTGCAATGACAGAACAGTGAGTGATGTAGTATGGTAGATCGCTAACTGAGTTTTCCAAAGAAAGGTGATTTGCGCTTCAAATCTCTGCACAGCAAATGTTGTAGACTAATAAATATTAATTTCTTTCTCTGGGTTGAGAACACTGTTTAAAATTCTGTTTTTGCTGGGAGCATTTCCAAAGAAAATCATGTAAAAAGTAAGTAGCTGCAAGGTTCCCTGTAGCAACAGAATATCAGTACAGCACTATTTAGACCCCTTATGTCTTTATGTTATATCATACTACTAAGTTGTACATATTATGTCAGTGACAATTCATTTTTATTGCGCTTCTAAAAAGGTTAAATGTTGCATCTTTTTATACAGGCTGTGGGTTTAGAATAAATATTTTACTGTAGCCCCAAAATAAGACCAACTAAGAAGCATTTATGGCAGTTGTGTGTTCTTATAAGCAAATGTCTGCTTTTCAGCTCTCCAACATAACCGTTCAGTGAATTTGCAATTGATCCTCAGCATTCAGCTCAGATCCAAAAGAAAAATTATAACTCATGTGCCCCCCCTCAAGTCACTGATTGGTTACTGCCTGGTAACCAGTTAGTGGAAGCCAAGAGATCTGAAAAACAAGAACAGCCTATCTTATTTAACTGGTTTTTATTTTTTTTACTGAAAAATGTATTTAAGGCATCCAGTTCAACATCTCAAAGTGCTCTGGCACAAGCAAGTTCTATACTTTACACTTGACTTGAAGATGCAGAACAAACTGTAAGGGTCATAGTTTTTGGCGAGATTTTCACAATTTTTCAGAAAAATGTATGGCTATGCATACTTCCCAACATTTGGAAAATTGAAAAGAGAGACAAAATACATTTGCTATGCACTTTTGGGACCATACCTATTTTATGACCACACCCCCTAAGTACCACATCCTTTTTAGGCTGGGGACAGACAGGGAAATTCGGGGAGATTCTGTCGCCTGGCGTTTAATAGCAGGCGACAGAATCCTCCCGAATCTCCCTGTCTGTCCCCAGCCTTACAACCTTACAAGGTTTGGCTTGTCTAAAAAACTTTGGACTGTTACTGGGGTTCATTCGCACTTTATCGCCAGGAGACATTTCACTCTGCTGAAAGGTTATTACTCCCCAAAATTGAGTAAAGTGCGGATTTTACCTGACGTCCTCCTTTGTCAGAGTTGACTTTGCCACCAAGCGAAGTGCTAAAAAGAAGCTCTTCCTCAATCTTCTGTTACTTGCATCATATCCTGTGTGCCTAAAATGCATTACAGTTCCCAAAATGCTGGTGATTTTTCCTCTTTTGAAGCAGGATTTTGATACTAAACTCTACAGTTAGTATAGCTATAGGCATATACGGTTTGTGTAAAAGAGTGGAGTGGTGTGTGTGTATGCTGGGTTTTAATTTGATGGGGTTGAACTTTATGGACTTTGTCTTTTTTCAACCCAATTTAACTATGTAACTATGATTGCCTGCAAAAGTCCTTACAAACATTTTTTGGATAACTGATTTTCTCATTTTATTACATTTGGAACATTCATTTTACAGTGGACTCATGTGTAGGGCATTATATTAACTCTCTTATTAAGGTTCCCTGGATATTTGTAATAACAAGTGGTAACTTCAAGCATTTGCACCAACATTTTTAATAAAAACCCCCATACAACTTAAAATTTTCCACCCTATGCAGCTTAAGATCACTAGCAAATTTTCGCTAGGCACAAACGAATGCTAGCACATCTTCCCTAAGAAATGCTTGCACTGCTGAAGTAACGCTATCGAAAAGTCACCATTGTTTGGCGCTCAGGACAGAACTCTGCACTCTTCGCACCTGATGATCTGGTGCCAGCTGTGCGAAGCCAACACTTGAGAAAATTTGCTTCTTAGTGAACCTGCCCTTTTGTCTGGTTATAGTTTTATGTATTGGATTTTCTAGTTCCTTTCTATGCCACACCCTAGTTATTTGCTTCTGAAATAACTTTATAGCCAGCTGCATGGTTAAATTGCCCCTGCCCTTTCCCAGACATTTTGTATACTAGCTCAGAGCATTCATCATTCTGTGATTCACCTTCAAGAAAGTTTTCTGTGAGCTGAACCATGCCAGACTATATTTGAACAGCATGGCATTTTACCAAGAACAAGAATCTGTACAAGCTGCAGTATTCAAAATTAGCACCCTGTTGTATTTGTGGGGTAATTGATTACCCCACAAATTTGCATCTTCTAGAATGAAAAACAATTTAAGGTTACTGGTGCTCTGATAAGAAAATACATTTCCAATGATGACTATTGTCATGAAAATATTATTAGAATGTTAAATCATTCACATTTCAAAGATGACTAACTAGTTAAATTATTGCTTTATATATGTAAAATGTTACATTTATATTATATTAAAGGGCACTGTATTTTTCAACTTAACTATTTAACATAAGATCTAGTTTCCATGGTATAAAATGAAGGCTTATCTCATTTTCTCCTGCCAAAGGGCTTACAGAATGTTCAGTGTCACAAAACTCAGTGGTTGTCATTGTTGTGATAATGCAATGCAACAGTTGGAGTCTGAATGATGTATTCTATTTATTAAGCCAAAAAGTAGCTCTGCACGCTTAACATGGAGTGACAGGCACTTCTCAATTTTGTTAACAAAAGAAAAGCAATATAGCACTTGGCTCAACATTCTGGAAAATTATAGTAACTACAATATGCTGAAGGAGAAGTAAAAGCAAAACTGCTGGAAATCCACCAGGCATCTGGGAGAAACATTGCCAGCTATTGAACTGAACTGGACATACGGCATGATTTAAAACCCATTAACAGCACAAAAAGAAACATTTTGACTTCTTTTTTTATGGATCACATGCTACTATCCAAGATTTAATAGTCATTACAAAATTATAGCAATTATATTAAAAACATATGCAAATTTGCATAATTTTAGCAATTTTTGCAAAACAGAAAGAACCCATTATATTACTGTATAGAATTTATGTATAAATGTACATTTTGATGTGTAGAACAGAAATCAGTGTCAGTATTGCAGTATATTTATATGTAAGCTTTTGTAGCATATGTCAAATTCCCACGATTTGGACAGCACCACTACTCGTGTAGTTTTCTTAAAAAGCCTTTATTTAGACATGGGCACCGACCCAGCAAAAATACAACGTTTCAGACCAACAAGGGCTTGAGAAAAGACCAATGTTGGTCTGAAACGTTGTATTTTTGCTGGGTCGGTGCCCATGTCTAAATAAAGGCTTTTTAAGAAAACTACACGAGTAGTGGTGCTGTCCAAATCGTGGGAATTTGACAGATGCAAGTGGAAACTCTGGGACGTGCACCAAAAAGGTTAATTGATTGGAAGGAAGGAGTGCTGACTGAAAAAATTTGGACAGCTTTTGTAGCATATACATTTATATCAAAGTATACTGTATATATGCTTGTAGGTTTTTTTTTTTTTTTTTTTAAACAGAACTGTTGGGGAAATGTAATAAAATTTGCAAAGAGCTAAACTTTGCGAACAAAATTTCAACTGTCACAATGTAATGTTCTTCACTAGGCTTTTATTGCATTCCAAATCTCAATTGCGCATTGCAAACCTTTAACACCTGCTCTGCGGTTTTGTTATATAATTTTGTCACCCAAAAATGATTTGCAATTGCAAAATTTTATTACATAAACTGCCAACTTTTGCAAACTATAACATTTGCAATCATTATCTTACTGTGAGTGTTTGCAAAGGCAAATTTTTTAACTGGTACCAAGAATTGACATATATATTAATAAAGTATTAACTTTAGAAACCTTGACCATTTTTAGTTAGTGTAATATTTAATGAGTGGTCCACCTTTAAGTTAACTTTTAGCGGCATATTTACTAAACGGTGAAAATTTGCCAGCGTCTGCTTCACACTCATCCAAACACTGCACCAGATGACAATTCGCTTAGACAATGCTAATTTACTAAAATGCGGAGTTTCGTACTGGGCACCAGACGCTAGTGAATTTTCTCTAGCATTACTTCGGCAATGTGAGCAATTCAAAGATGCACTAGAAAATACATTACATTTCTACTGTGAATTACAAATGTCCAGGGAACCTTATTAAAGATGATAGAGTTAATGTTCCATATGTTAGAAAATGTATGGTGGCAACCGGTTACACAAAAATATTTTTTAAGGACTTTTGCATCCTATCACCCTGTCACTTTGATGCTTTTCCACTCACTGAATATGAAGTAAGTAACAGAAGATTTATCTTTTTGTTAGTTAAGTGATGCCTGCGCCCGTTACTAAATTGGCGAAGTCCCTGCGGATTTACCCTTTAGTAAATCTACCACTTAGTATTTAATAGAATGGCCCATTCAAAGAAACTTTCCAATTGGTCTTCAGTATTTTTTTTTAATTATTTGTCTTCACACTCTTTCAAATGGGGCTCACTGACTCCATCTAAAAATTAAAGGCTCTTTAAGGCTACACATTTATTGCTATTGTGACTTTTTATTACACATTTCTATTCAAGCCCTCTCTTATTCAAATCAATGCATAGTTGCTAGTAGGGATGGCGCGAACTGTTCACCGGCGAACTTGTTCGCGCAAACATCGGCTGTTCGCGCTCGCCGGAAGTTCGCGAACGTCGCGCGACGTTCGCCATTTTGGGTTCGCGTTAGTTGGCGCTTTTTTTTTGCCCTCTCACCTCTCAGACCAGCAGATACATGGCAGCCAATCAGGAAGCTCTCCCTCCTGGACCACCCCCACACCCCCTGGACCACTCCCCTTCCAATGGACAGTTCCCTGATTTCAGCACAGGGAAAAAGAAAAAGGAAGGAGCTGCTATAACACAAATACTGCAGCCTGCAGTCTGCTCACCACCCTCCCACCCACATGGTCAGTGGCTCTGCTTTTGTATTTTAGTTGTGCCTGGATGATGTGCTGGCTACTGGTCCACTTTCCATTCAAAGCCACGGAGCTGTGAATGTAGTAAATCATGGAAAATAACTGTGCCATTCTGCTATGAGTTCTAGGGGTATTTATACCTGAACTGGCCACTTTAACATCTTTGTGTGAACTCTGAGGTATTTATACATGAACTGGCCATCTTTTGTGAACACTAGGGGTATTTATACCTGAACTGGCCACTTTAACATCTTTGTGTGAACTCTGAGGTATTTATACATGAACTGGCCATCTTTTGTGAATGCTAGGGGTATTTATACATGAACTGGCCAAGTCTGCAGGGATTTGAGGGACATTTTAGGTTAGGTAGCTTTGCTGGCTAGTAATCTACCTTCTACTGTGGTGCTCTGTATGTAGCTGCTGTGGGCACTGATTTCTTCTGATCTCATTCTCATCTGTGTGCTGACTGCTGTAATAACCATTTATAATACATTTTTGCCCTTGATCCCCCTCTGGCATGCCACTGTCCAGGTCGTTGCACCCTTTAAACAACTTTAAAATCATTTTTCTGGGCAGAAATGTCTTTTTTAGCTGTTAAAGTTCGCCTTCCCATTGAAGTCTATGGGGTTCGCGACGTTCGTGAACCGTTCACATTTTTGACGCAAGTTCGCGAATATGTTCGGGAACTTTTTTTCCGACGTTCGCGCCATCCCTAGTTGCTAGTCATTTGGACCATAGCAACCAGATTGCTGACTTTGAAAAATCTAGAGCTGTTGAATAAAAAGCTAAATAACTGAAAAACACAAATAATAAAAACATTGTATATGAATATCACTCTCTGCATTATAGCAACAGTTAATTTAAAGATGAACAGCCAATTTAATATTTAAACTATTAATACTTAGGGGAAAAAAAATTAAAACATTTATTTAGTCAACTTTGGTCCCGAGGGGGGGATTCTTTCTCACGACATATAGGGACATATTTATTGTGCTGTGTAAAAAACAGTAGGATAATACACCACATAATGCCAGGCCTCGTCCATGTAAAATATGGCATATATTTACACATTTTTTCTTAGAGTGACTGCTGCCGGAAGCAATGTAAAATAAAACCGTCGAATCTGCATGGAGTAAATTGGTAATTGGTAATTTTCCATTTATTATACAAAGATTATTACACATGTTTTTCAGCAAATGTAATTTTACATAGCATAATAAATATTCCATGTAATGTTCCCCTAAGAACTCAACTGACTCAATGTGTCAATTTTTTCACAATTTATCAAGTTTACATAACTGCTCAATTTATTTTTGTTTACTTAAACTTATTTTCATGGTAGCACTAGGACCATTGTATTTTATTGACACACAACACCGTAAAAAATGTTCAATATACTGTACAGTATATGTATGTATGTAGTTATTTGCATATGTACACAGTTAAAGGATCTCTTATCCAGAAATCCATTATCAAAAAAGTGCACAATTACAGGAAGACCATTTGCCATACAGTCCATTTTAAGAAAATAATTCTAATTTAAAAAAAAAAATGATTTCCTTTTCTCTTATTTTTGATAGTAACTAAGCTGCATGTATCCATATTGGTGGCAAAACAATCCTTTTGTTTTTTTTTTTTATTTTTAAATGTTTTTTAAGCTGAGATCAGAACCAAATTACAGAAGAGAAACTCTTTACAGTTCCAAGCATTCAAAATACTACTTGTATACTGTAGTTTTATAATATACCCCCTGCAAAAAAAGTTAGACACTGTTTCCACATTGCACACATTCTTTGTTAAATACTTTTTCCTTCTACAATTAAAATGTTAACATTTTTAATAAATATTACCAAATTTTTTATGTAAAATTAAATAAACAATCTTTTACTTTATAATCGGGACCCCAAGGCATTTAAAGTGTGTCTGAAGCCATCTTCACTAGTATTGCTGCTAAAATATCCTGCCTAGCCAAAATTTCAATAGCTCTCACAGCAGCACATTAACCAACACCCCAAACATTTACAATACAATTTTACTGAAGGAAACTACAAAGAGATCAGTCATAAGCTTTAACCTGGCTCATGTGGAACTCACAAAACATAATTTCTTCCCCGGAAAAAAGGATTTGGCCCCGTTTGCAGTTGTCCAAATCCCAGCCTTTCTATTTGTGCATTGCAAAAGGCTGTTTTGGTGTCATTATGAGGTCCCAGGCAAACTTGTATTACATGTTTTATTATTTTATGATTTAATTTAATTATCATTCCACTGCTAATGCTTGACCATTCTTAGTTTTAACTAAACTTTAATATTTCAATGTACTAACACAATCCTCCTCTTTTCATCCCCCTTTGATGTTCAGGTGATTTTTAAGTATTTTCTATAATTAATACAACCAGTAATCTCACCAAAACAAGCAATACCTACTTATTTTACTTTCCAGGAATGGCAGCATTCATTTTCACACTTGCCAGCATCCAGGACATCAATCTGGTTGTTATTCTTTAAATTTATATCCTATTCTCTATCTCTCAAATCTAATGTTGTGCATCTTCTGAAACGTCCATCCTTTCAGTTCATACTGCTTTCTATGACCTATCCATTCCCTAAACCATGTTCAATCAAGGAGACATTGCCAAATCTGTCAATGGTGTTAACTTTTTCTGTTATGGCATCTCCATTCTTTCCACTTCACTTAGCAAGTACTCCCAGCCTTTCCTTTCAATATTTCTTTTGAAATCCTTTAGTTTAATCTTTTATATAGGAAGATTATTGACAGACCTCACAGACTGAAATCAACATTACCGAGTACCAGAATACAATGATTTGTATAATATATAATCTTCTTTGAAAGTCCTTCTCTAATTTTGGATACGTCTAAAGGGCAGATCACTCTTATAACTCAGAATCAGGAAACAAATTTATGCCAAGACTAGATTTTCATTGCTATTAATATTTTTACTAATCTTCTTTCGGTTCAGAATCTGTTTGTTATTCAAACCACTGTCTTGTTTCTATGGTAAATGTGAGCCCAGTGTAGGGACAAACAACAAGTGGAAGCTGCGCTCTCTGGTAAATGAATATCAAGCTCACCTGGTGCTCAATTGTTCAAGGGTACAGTGTAGGGACCCATAGGGCTTAATCTGCCCCTATAGCTTTAAGGCCCTACCCTTTTTCCTTTCTCCCTAGTTACTAGGCAGAAGCCTATGCATTGAATCCATATTTACATATTCAGTGCCATTTGCCAGGAAGTGCTGTGACCACATCCTTTCACACACTGTATAGTGAATGTGAAGGGGTGGATCTTTGCCTTTGGCTCCTGGAGCATAATTGAGCTGGGTGTACCCAGGGGGGCCTAGAAAAGCCATGTGCTCGAGAGTAGGGATGGCGTGAACGTTGGAAAAAATATTCGCGAACATATTCGCGAACTTGCGACAAAACATGCGAGCGGTTCGCGAACGTCGCGAACCCCATAGACTTCAATGGGAGGGCGAACTTTAAAAGCTAAAAAAGACATTTCTGGCCAGAAAAATGATTTTAAAGCTGTTTAAAGGGTGCAACGACCTGGACAGTGGCATGCCAGAGGGGGATCAAGGGCAAAAATGTTTCTAAAAAATACATTGTTGACACAGCTCTGCGTTTTGTGCTGTAAAGGGCAGAAATAGTCGCAGCCACTGAAGCACAGAAAAAATATGCCATATAAATGCTGAAAATAGTCGCAGCCACTGAAGCACAGAAAAAATATGCCATATAAATGCTGAAAATAGTCACAGCCACTGAAGCACAGATAAAATATGCCATATAAATGCTGAAAATAGTAAAATATAAAATCCCTCCAATACAGAGCAGTATCAATCAGATTACTAGCCAGCAAACTTTCAACTGTCCCTGAAATCACTAACAGGCAGCTCTCTCCCTACACTAGCTCTTCCAAGCACACACAGGCAGAGTGAAAAAAAGCTGCAGGGCTTCAGTTTTTATAGGGAAGGGGAGTGGTCCAGGGGGTGTAGGGGTGGTCCAGGAGGGAGAGCTTCCTGATTGGCTGCCATGTATCTGCTGGTCTGTGAGAAAAAGCGCCAACTATGCGCGAATATTCTGCGAGCGCGAACAGCGGATGTTCGCGCGAACAAGTTCGCGCCATCCCTACTCAAGAGATGTCAGGGAGTAGGACCCCATGAATGAGGCTAGGAAGTGAATGTAATGTTATAGACTCTCTAGGAGAGTAAGGCAGAGAGGTAAGATAGAGAGAGAAGCTTTGTGCTCCATCAAGGAGGTGTAGCAGGGAGTAGCTTTCCAGGCCAAAAGATTGGCTACAGTGAAGGGACCACAGTGGATAGGGTGTCATGCTTTAGGTTCTCCTCCCTGACCACTCTGATGTGGGGGGATCCAGACCACGTGTGAGTTATTTCTTCCTAGAGGTATACTATGCTGCCTTGACTACAGCCTCAGGAAAATGCAACTGCCTCTACCTCTGAAGTTCTGTGTGAGATATGTGCCTACACATATTCTGCCTATGAGCTCTTTGTGAGCCTGACAGCTCTGTGTGAGTTGTGTGGTGTATATTGCCAAATGTCTCAGTACCACTAAAAGTAAACCATGTATCCTTTGTCTCTGACAAATAAGTTATTTTGTTATGTTACAAGAACCTCCTGGCACCCATTCATTCCTATTTTTGCATGCACAGTAGTACTTGGGAGTTGTACAACATTTATCTGGTAGGTGCTTCCAATTAGCAAAGGCCCTGAAGTGTGAGTCCAATGTAACCAGGGTCAGACTGGGAGGAAAAAGCAGCACTGGGAAAAGTATCAAAGGAGCCCATGTATTCACATGCATGCAAACTAGAGTTTATTAATAGATATTTTTAGTCCATTACCATACAATCCCCAGCAATATTATACACCCTATGTGCTGGAACTGGTCCTTGTAACAAATATCTCACCATAGTTTCTATCACAACTATTCTATCGACGGATTACTTACAGTATATTCTAAATTTTCCTTTGAGTTCCCCCAGCTAGACCATGCACCCTGTATCACAGGGTCAAAATATTACATAGTTACATAGTTAAATTGGGTTGAAAAAAGACCGAGTCCATCAAGTTCAAC
>CM044440.1:93823267-93870442 GCA_024363595.1 Xenopus borealis
AATGTCTTAGTTACTCCCTTGTAGAGTTGCCTCTGCAACAAAATCTCAAAGGAGACCATGATGTGGCACACTTGAATAGACTAGGCTGTCTCATGCAATTAATGCTACATATCACAGTGTTCCATATACAGGATGAAATGATTGTTCTGAGCATGGATCCTCCTGTTGCCAACATACCTATCATAAGCATAAGGGATTAGGTATATAGCAAGCAACTCTAATATTACTAACTGAAGTTGGTCAGAATTCCTGGTTCCACCCATATGCCAGTACAGGCATGAGCACTAACAAATGCATCAGTTTAGCTGTGGCTGGCTATTAAGAACAGCTCATCTACATTTCTAAAGTGATTAGTTAATTTACCTATTAAAGACAGGCCTAATTTGCATTTTTAGGTAAGCTATCCATTTACATTTCAAAGCAAGTGGCCCATAGGGCATTTGCCTGAACCCACAGATTGCCTGTCCGGTCCTGAATGTAACCCATGCTCATATCACTAGCTGGACATTAACTATTGGTGGTCTGCTTAGCCCAAAGAGTTACAATAGCATCCAATTTTTCCACATTGAAGACTTGTAGTCCTTAGTTAAATACCAACTACAAAGAACAAAAATAAATACAAATTGTAAACTGTCTAAAACTACAGTTGTCATCAACTGTTGACAACAGTTGATTTGCAATTGAGCACTAGTCACTAAACATTGTTGTATGGCTGCCTCCAAAATATTATCTCTATTAGAAATCTGGTCAGGCCTGGTCCTGCCAAGACACTTTCTATGATAATGGTCTTGTCCCACACCAGGTCACTGTATTTGTTATTGAGTCAGGATGGTTCATATGACCTGGTATCGGTTGTAATAAGGTGCACTTGCACACCCTTATCCTCCTACCCATTAGAGAAGCCTAGTAAACAATGATAGAGTGATCGGCATCCTCCAAACATCAGATACTTACAAAATTAACTGGTACACAAAGCTGCACAGTAGGGTGAAACCCTTAAAATTTTATTTGCATAAAGTGCAACTTTGCTTGACAAAGGGACTGTTCCCCTAAAAATATTGTGTATTGTGTAAATAAAATTTTAAGGGTTTCCTCCTACCACTGCAGCCTTGTGTGCCAGTGAATTTTTTGTGTATCCTGGTATCTGGTGTTCAATGCTTGCTTCCAGATTCTTGTTACGGTCTGTATACGGTTTCTTGTTTGCACTCTGTGCTGTACATAAAATTTCACCTTTATGTGCTGTGCTTAGGATTTCACTCTTTCACTTGTGTACAATCTGGCCTGTCCCTCATATTCTACTGTTTGATCCACTCAGTATTCACATTGTCCCACAAATTAAAAGGCTGGTTACTGCTTACCTATCAAATTACCACGGGAACAGCCTGTGACGCACCTGCATTTAGCACTATCGGTAACTAGAGAATATTTGGCAATCATGCCTTAAAAGTGCACTATGCGTAATTAAAGTTCACAATGTAGTAATTGTCTGACAAAGGCCACTTTGCAATAAAATGTGTAAACACAAAAAATCAGAAAATAACAATGAAAATATCTGCAGTGCAATAATGTTCATTGTGCAGTTTATTACACTGCAAACATTACTATGTTGCACACTCTTCAGACCAACTTGATGGCAATTTTATTTATACTTTTTCATTAAGACATACTATTACATTCACTAAACACTGTTGCAAATATCAGATCACTTAATCCTATTTTAAGTTGTTGGTTGAGTCACAAGGTAGTAACAAAGTTTAATTTTAATGTTTACACCCTGCATTTTTTCTGATAACAGTTTATTACATGGGGATAAAATATTAATTTTACAAAACGCTAATTTTTTGTCTTCTTTGTGAATTTTTCATACTCATCTCTCCCAAATAAACTGAGTGAGTTGCTCATCTACCAGTTCACATTGACACAAGCTGTAATCTACTACCTGCTGTAGTAATGGCAGCAATTTACAATGATATATCTTTATTTGTAGAACGGTCTCTTCTTTCCATTCTCTGCAGCAGGATTAAAAACTAATTTCAGCATCATTCCTGTCTGAGCTATAAGTTTACAAAGTTGTTGTCACATAGCAATACTCTGAGCTTGGTTTCTTCTCTTGTTGTGTTTGCCATCCTGCTTAAGTGTTTTACTAGCCTTGAGGTCTTCAAACCCATTTTTGCCTGCTCTCAACTTTTTTTTTTTTTTTATACTCTGTTGGTTTCGATAGCACCTGCATCTGTGAACTATCCAGCTACACAAACTTCCCTTTACCCTTAACATTCACCTCTAAACAGACCTCTAAACCTCACATTTATCTGTTGTGCAAAATTATCTCTTCAGCAAAGCCAATATTACTAAATGATCATTACATGGACATATGCGATATTATATACGATCTTTCAATACAAATGAGCCCAACATCACTAGATACTGAATATAAATATGATTAAAACACATAATTATATAACATGATTAGAAACCTAATTAAAGCATTGTATAAGGGCAGTGTGGTGGTGCAACGGTTAGCAGTGCTGCCTTGCAGTTTTTTGGGGTCCTGGGGTTTATTCTAGCCCGGGCACTATCTGCTTGGGATATTTATATTCTCCTTGTGTTAGCATGGGTTTCCTCCTGCACAAAAATAAAAAAAAAACATACAAGCAGGTTGAGTTCCTGATAAAACTGACTCTATATGTGAATTCAATAGGGACCTTCGAGTGTAAGCTCAACAGAGATTAATATGAAAGATACTTAACCTCTATAAAGCATTGCATAATATTTTAGCACTATTTAAATGCAGGATAATAATTACCTGCTCTGTTACTATTAATCACTGCCACATTGTCACACTTCTGGTCTGTCCTCAGTTCTTCAGGTCATAATTTTCTAGACTTTGTATTTAAAAAAAAATCAGATTATGTAAATTCATCCCACAATTTATCCGTTTTAAATATGTGTTTTTAACTGCTGCCAACAAATTATATGCTGAGCCATTATTCTGCAATGTCTGTACTTTCCAAAACCCAGTGTCTAAAATACAGTATGTATAAATAATGCTTAAATGTAACTTTTTAACTTAATCCAAAATGTCAAGGCTTGTGTGTGCAAAATATTTTATAACTGGTTATAAATATTTGTTTTATGTGCATTGTAGCTTTTTTAAATAAGCAGAAAATTGATTTTTTTTTTCAGACAAACAGTAAATATATTTAGCTTTTGAGAAACAAACCCTGGCAGAGGGAATTCCCCTTTGCATGCTTCTGAACTTTAAAATGTACAAGGGGAATGCAAGCTGAAGCCAGGTCCCTTGTGTGAAGTGTTTGTCTTAATAATTGGTTGATATAGTATTACAGACTAGAGATCACTTTTTTCATGATTACATCTAGCAGCAGAAATAATTTTCTGCCATGTTTCATTGAGACTGCCTTTCTCTTTTGGCCCTCAAATATTTTATGTGGTATTGTTATTGCAAAATTGATCTACAAAATATTATTCGAGCTTTAAACTTAATTTTAAGTCAATTGAGATCCATTAAAGCCCACAAATGTTTTCTCAAATTCAGTTATTGATAAGGTAGGGAAAAAGGATATCAAATCAATCATGCTGTTAAATGCATTTTGGGTTGGGTCCCAACCTGCGTTCGGCGCTTACAGGCGTCTGGTGGGTACAACCTCATTCAAAAGAATTGCGCGAGTCTAGGCCTGCGGCAGAACGTCGCAAAACGTAAAGCAGGGGAACGCAGGTACAAACACCCATGTGTAAGGACCCTAATAGTTTAAGATCACCTGACTGATGCACTCAAAATTAATATACCCTAAATGGATGTAAGGGCAAATGAAGGCATAGCAAAGATGGGTACAGAAGAAGAGAGGTTAAGGTCACAAGCAGAGCACAAGTACCATAAAGAAGAGGAGTGTTACATACAAGTGCAATATATTGGATCCTCTGTAGAATTCCCATATGATCCATTCAATCAGATTTAACACATACCTATGGAGTTCCCCTAGTCCCTTTCAGACTAGTGTCAATACTTCTTCTTGGTAAGGTCATTGGTGAGTAGGCTCTTGAATTAAAGATCAAAATCTGAACATAACTCACCTTACCATATAACCAGGTTTTAGTAAATATTGTTCTTTCAGTCATCCAGCTGTAAATCTAAAAATATCTAGGACAGTATATCAGTCTTAACTCCATTTAAATCAACTGTTATTGCTCTAAAGCTAAACTTTCACCATTTTTAGACAAGCAAATACTCACACACATTCTTGTTGCTTACATTTGTCAGCATCCACAATACGGGAAGCAACAAGTTCCATGAAAACCTGGAATTCTATGGATAGAGAGGCAGGCAATGGGGCATCAAATACATTTGATGCCTCTGCAAATGTATGCTTAAGCCATTTTCCCATATAATTAATAATCTTTCTGACTGAAGGAGGACTTGACTATATTTTGCATCATCTACAGTAAGTATGTAACATACATACAGTACACATGCACAAACACAGACAGGGGTATAGACTGTATATCTGGGATACACTGTAGCATTAAGGTAAAGTGATCAGCACTGAAGACTAATCAATGATGCTGATTTGTTGTCTACAATTAGTTTTTTTTTTCTTTTTAACATCCTTGCACCATTCCATTAGACAAATAGTCATGTAGTGGCTTCAAATAGATCTGCATATTTAAAATATGATCCTGTACAAATTCAATTGTCCCTTTGCATAAATCACATTCTGTGTGCATGCACAGAGAAAAACAATTAGCATGGGATCAATGATAATTGAAGACACAGCTTCTAATTACTATTAATGGTATTTCACTGTAAATGAATGTGCATGTTGGACTCACTGACTGAATGTAAATATTTTAAATAGATTTATGTGGAATGTATCACTTTAAATAATGAAAATGTTTACTGCAAAGAAGTAAAATATCTTTCTATCATCTCTGTGCAGTATATACAGTCTGTGTAGATCTATCTGAAACCTTTCTAAATGTTCATCTTTGAAACATTTATTTATCTCTTTACACTGCAGAAACATCACTTTTGGAGACTGCTATGTTACTTGCTGTTCTCCCCTTTCTTGCATCTTCTGGCAAATGGGCGGGTACAAACACAGCACTGTTAACCACTGTCAGTAGAAATAAATTAAAGCCTACTATCCATCTAAAAACAGGAGCTGCTGCTATATATGTGGTATACCTATATAAATCGATTACTGACTGCTTTCAGCTGAGAAAGCCCCCTATTGGTCTTCTTGATCTGTGAACTACGCTCTCTACTAAGTTCCGGTAGGGGTATTATGACATAAGAGGACACCAGAGACAATGACAATGTATGCAACTAGCAGTTGAGTCACAAATACATTTGGAGAAGGAAAAGGGAAAGGGAGATGAGCAGCAAAAAAAAAAAAAAAATAGAATATAAATTCATCTCATAACATAAACATTTTTAGGATTCAAATATTTAGGGGGGAAATAAGATACATATTGGCCATTTACTAAATCATTACAGTGTTATAATAGTAGAGAATGTACCATTAGCATCCACCCTCTGCACCAGATCCTGTAGCCAGTTTCCTATCCATGTGCAAACGACTTCATTAAGACCAACAGACCTTAGTTTAAAAAGCAGTCGTTTGTGGGGCATGGTATCTACTGCCCCCCCCACTGTCCAGCATCTTACTTACCTCATCATAAAAAGCAATCAAATTTGTTTGACATGACCGATCCTTCATAAAGCTATGCAGATTGCTGCTCAAAATGCAATTCACTAGGACAAAATTTTTTATGTGATCCCTTAACAAGCCTTCAAATTATTTGCCCACCAAAGATGTCAAATTTACTGGCCTATAATTGCAAGGCTGAGATTGTAATCCCTTTTTAAATACTGGGATGACATCAGCTTTCCTCAAATCCATAGGCACTATACCAGATGAAAACAAATCTGAGAAAATCAGAAATAAGGGCTGGTCAAAACTCAACTAAGCTCTCTTAGAACCCTTGGGTTTATTCCATCAGGCCCTCGAGCCTTGTTTACATTAATTTTTATTAAAGCTTTATGAATCATATCCTGAGTCAGCCACTGACTAATTAGTGCAGCTATGAAGTGGGCCTGGGAACTCAGACTCTATTGTATACACTGAAAAAAATAACTAATTTAGCACAATTGCCTTTTCTGTAACTGTTACAACCATACTGGTACCATTATTTAATGGAGCAACACTCTCAACCTGCTTCTTTTTACTGTTAATATATTTAAAGGAAAAGTAAACATTTTTAAATTTGCTCTAAACAGCTCCCCAGATTAATGTACCTTAGTCCCTGCTGCAAGTCTGCTCTGGTTTCTGTGTTATCAGCAGTAGTGATGGGCGAATCTCCCGAGATTCGCTTCGCCAAAAATTTGCGAATTTCCAGAGAAAAAAAAATTTGCGAAACGAGTCGTGGGAAACTTTTTACGCATGTCACGTCAACTGTGGCGCGTCGTTTTTGGTGTGTCACGTCGGTTTCGGCGCGAGCCGCGTTGTTTTCGCTGGCGATTTGCAAATTTATTCACCAGCGGCGAATTCGCCCATCACTAATCAGCAGCTTGTTTCCCCCCTTCCTGGTGCAGAGTGAAGCCCCGCCCCTTAGCTTACTGAGCTGTCCTTATCTCTCTGACTAGTCTGAGAGATGATTTACATGCTGTGACATAGCAGAGAGGAAGTGTGTGCACCAGCAGCTTTTTTTTTTTCTCCCTGCACAAATTCCTGAACCTTTAATATAAATTACAAATGCCACAACAAACTAATTATAACACATTCCACTGTACCCTAAATGATTAGTAAGCTAGTTTCCTCCAGCATCACTAAAGTTTCTTGCATAAGGCTCTGAACATTCACTGTAATGAACAACTCCCAGAACAGGCTGCCATTCTGATTCTAAATAAAATCCACACTTGCCATTATAACTGATAATAAATCAGCTCCCCCAGCCTCCTCAACAATCACTTGCACAACCACCATAGTTAATCTACGTCAGTATGCATAAATCGAAAAAGAAAAAATCAAATAGCTTTGTACATAACTTGATCAGTAAATGAGACAAAGGGACACATGAATGAGTTAATCAAACTCAGTAAAAAATCAGCTTTATTCTTTACATAACCAGACAGAAGATCAGGCATAGCAATCAATAGCATTATAAAATGTGTTATAAATTGAGAATGGGCTGTTAATTTACCTACAGTACATCAACAGTGTCAGAGAAATATTCCTCTTAGTGCTGCTGTGATATAGAATGAACCAGAATGAGCAGGGAGTGCATATGAGGATAAAAAAAAGCTGTTGGTGCACACACTGGCTCCCCCTTCCTCTCTGCTATGTCACAGCATGCAAATGATCTTTCCGACTAGTCAGGGAGATAAGGACAGCTCAGTAAGCTAAGTGGCGGGGCTTCACTCTGCACCAGGAAGAAGGGGAAACGAGCTGCTGATAACACAGAAACCAGAGCAGACTTGCAGCAGGGACTAAGGTACCTTAATCTGGGGAGCTGTTTAGAGGAAATTTAAAGATAGAAAAAAAAAAAGGTTAACTTTTTGCCTGTGCCGCAATTAATTCTTCATTTCCTTTCTTTGCCTTCCGGATTGCTGATTTACAACATTTATTACAGTGTTTATATTCATTAAATGCAGCTTCTGTCCCAACAGATTTGTAGTTTTTAAACGCCTTTCTCTTCTTTCCAATTTACTTCTTTACATCTGTATTAAGCCACATAAGATGATTCTTAGAGCTTCTACATTTACTCATTAAGGGAATAAATTGAGAACAGTAACAGTAACAATTTAATATCATGACAACCATTTCTGTTCTGTGGTTTTAGATGAAACCATAATGCCCAAATCAATATCCTGAAGGGCAGCCCTAAAGGCACTAAAATTAACTTTTCCAAAATTCATTTTTTTTGTTGCCCCAGTATATATGTTTTTTGCACCAGACATTAAATGATATAACATTATGGTCACTATTACCCAGGGGTTCAGTGACTTGCACATTTGCTGTAAGTTCTGGGTCATTAGAGATCACTAGATCCAGAATAGCATTTTTTACTCCTCAACAACCTGTGCCATAAAATTGTCATGCAACACGTTTATAAACGTATTCCCATTAACTGATCTGGCAGTACTGTTGCTCCAGTCAATATCTAGGTAATTAAAATCCCCCATTATCATTACTTTACCCAAACTAGCAGCTTTTTCTATTTGATTCAGGAGCTTAGCCTCCTCCTCCTCACTTACATTAGGGGGATTTGCATACCCCTACAATTAATTTGTTGGACTCTTTACAATTGGTGAAAAATTCCACCCATAAAACTTCTGCCCCCTCATTCTCTAACATAGCCTCCTACTTTATATAAGCTTTTAAATCCTGCCTAACAGACAAACCCCTCCTCCTTTTCTATTGCCTCTGTCCCTCCGAAGCAAAGTATAACCACTGATATTAACTGCCCAGTCATAGGACTCATTCAGCCAAATAACATCATAAACAGCACTGCTCCTTCATTATAGTGTTCTATGTTCTGCCTATGTTTCCCTTGTATCATGCATCTACAGTAAGTAACTGATGTCTAAATAATTTTTGCAGCACAACATGGGGTTAGATTTCAGCAGTTGATTGTGCCAGCAGGAGAAAACTGATCACACTAATCTATCAAGTACTAAGTGTGGACTCATAGGTGGTTCTGTGGGAAAAAATCTGTAGATTTCAGGTGCACTTTATTCTTTGGGCTTTATGTTTTTGGATCTGCATCTCACTCTACTTAAAATAACCATATGCTAAAACAGAAGTTCAGGGGCCCTGTACAGCAAAGCTAATCATAGTGCATCAGAGCATAGGATCTTGGCACATGCAATTACAACATACCTATTGTTTCTACACCAATGTTAGTGGGTAGTGATGGGCGAATAAATTCGCGAATCGGCAGCGAAATTTCGCCAGAAAAATGAGTTGCGCGTCGTTTTTGACGTGACGACGCAATGCGCGCCGGAAACGACGCGTGCCGGAAACGACGCGACAAAGTTGACACAATGCGCGTTAAAAGCGTCCCGCGACTCGTTTCGCAAATTTTTTGCCAATTTGCGAATTTCTCTGGAAATTCGCCAATTTTTAGGCGAAGCGAATCTCGGGAGATTCGCCCATCACTATTAGTGGGTTGAGTCTGATAGGAACAGTAACTCCAAAAAAATGAAAGCGTTTTAAATTAATTGCACTATAAATTTAGTGTTGTCTTGCACTGGTAAAACGAATGCATTTGCTTCAGAAACACAACTATGGTTTATATAAACAAGCTTCTATGTAGCCATGGGGGCAGCCATTTATCCAGCTTGAATGGTTGCACCCATGGCTACACAGCAGCTTGTTTATATGAACTGCAATATTCTTTCTGAAGCAAACACACCAGTTGTACTAGTGCATCACATCACTACATTATATTGTCATTTAAAACACTTATTTTTTTGGAGTTAAGAAATGTGTGGATTATGCTCAAGCTTTATTTCTGGTCTGCACACAATAGATTTAATGTAAGGAAGAATGATTTGCAGGGACTATTTTGATTTGACAATACCCATTCTAAAGACATATTAGTACAGTATGTAAACTAGTCTGAGTGAATCTGGTTGCTTCTATCAATTAGCACAGAGACACAAGTGGATTTTGATCAGCCACAAATTTGTCAGTACTGTTGAAAGCAAATACCTTGGATGCCATAATACAAATGCCACAATATAAATTACATTTTACTCCACTTAATGTACTGTATAATGACAACTTTACATGAAACATTTTATATTAAAAGTAGTGAAAAGCCAATCTTTTCACCAGGCATGAATTTGCAGTGAATTTCTGCATTTCGCCATCTGCAATTTTTTGCAAAACTGTCAAAAATATGAAGTGAAAAATTTTGCTGCAACAAAAAAATGCCCAAACAAAATTGTCACCAAGACAAAAAAAGATTCCATAAGAAAAAAGACCCATTGACTAATGCATTTGGACAAAAAAATCACTTGGACAAAAAAAAAAAAAAAAAAAAAAAAAAAGGCCATTGATAGTGATGGGCGAATTTATTCGCCTAGGTCGAATTCGCAGCGAATTCCCGCGATTCGCTGCTGGCAAATAAATTCACGAATCACCAGCGAAATTTCGCCGAAAAACGAGTCGCGCGTCAGTCGTGCGTCGTTTTTGACGCGACGTGACGAAAACGACATGTGCCGAAAACGACGCGACGCTCGCCGAAAACGACCGCGCGCGACAAAGTTGACGCAACGCGCGACAAAATCGTCCAGCGACTCGTTTCGCGAATTTTTTGCCGATTCGCGACAAAGTTGACGCAACGCGCGACAAAATCGTCCAGCGACTCGTTTCGCGAATTTTTTGCCGATTCGCGAATTTCTCTAGAAATTCGCGAATCTCTAGGCGAAGCGAATCGCGGGAGATTCGCCCATCACTACCCATTGACTAATGCATTTGGAGCAAGAAAAAATTGTTGCCCATGTAAAAAGTTTGATGCTCTTTGACTTCAATGGTAGATTATTCACAAATATTGTTCTCAGTTTTGCTAATTTTTCTGCAAAATAGGACAGATTTGCTCAACAGTAATAAAGGGTTAAATATTCAATAAAAAATACCAATACTTTGAAAAAGGGTAATTTACCGTGTGTACGTTGGGGCCTCACCAACTTTTCTGCAGGCAATGCACCAGAAGAAAAAAAAAAGTTTGCATCAAAATTCACGTATTGCATTTCTGTATAATATTCTCAGAAATTTTTAGTCTTGTTAATACACAGACACTGGTAGGAAATAAATAAAAAAAAAAGTCCCATGAATGTTGTAACTAGTAAGCCCTTTAGTCTTCTGCAAGCGCAATTATACCTCAAATAAGTAATAAGTGTCAAACTTGCAAGAGCTGTACAAAGAGTAACACAAACAAATATGACTGATCAAAGACTACACAAGGTCCAGGTTTAGAACTAGGAACAGTAGGTGAACCAGCCCTGAAATGAGAAGAGATACACAAATACAATAAAAAGTAATAATGAGCGAGATAGGAAAACAGAATACAACAGCAAAGCTAACATTTTTCTCAAATTAATCCTACAGGTAACTGGTAAAGAGAAGTCCTGAATAGGGATTCGAATAGACAGGACTTTGTTTCAATCATTTGGTATAAACTGGTGCTTAATGTAGTATATGTAGTATAGTGCAGACTGTTTGTTCTTCAAGAAGTGGGATGCCCCCTCCCAAAGAAGTTGTACAGTATGTGACTAAATTACACTATTTTAATAACCTGAATGTCTTTAAAGGAGAAGTAAAGCTTAACTAAAGAATTAGGCTAGAAATATTGTACATTATGTTTTGGGCTTCTGTACCAGCCTAAGGCAACAGCAGCCCTTTAGCAGGGAAGATTGGTGCCTCTCAAGATACCCCAGTAGCTCCCCGTCTTCTTTTTTGCTGATTCACTGCACATGCTCTGTACTGCTGTCACTTTCTGAGCTTAGGGACCTACTCACAATATACAGTACATATAGAAGATAAAGGTCACAATTTAAGGATGATTAGTAATTAATATAGATAATTACTACATGGCAGCTCAGAAACCAGTGTAATTAGCATTCTTAGAATCAGCCTTGTAGCATCAGCTTATATTGATTTACAACCACCCTTAAGCTTAGCTTTTAAAAGCTGCTCAGAGCACTCTGAGCATGTGAACGCCACAGACAATTTCCAAAATGGTAAACCCCTGTTACAAGTCCTGGATCATTGCTGCTATTGAGAAGCTCAAACTTTAGGCTGGTGCAAAAAGTTCAGTAAATAAAATGTAAAATTTTTAGGCATATTCTTTTTTTTTTAGTTTTTTTAGTTCTCTTTAAGTGTGTGCAGTGAATTAAATTACACTGTAGAGGTCATAATCAGCAAATATCGCCTGCCCAAAAACTACCAGCACCACTAATTTTTGTTTTTGTGGGTATGCCCACTACTTGTATTCAGTGTAATTAATGCAGTGTAATTGAAGTCAAAAAAATAGTTTCATTCAAACAAATTCATGACCAAGAGATTACCACCTTATCCTTGTGGTAAAGTAAGACAAGTACAATGTGACATTCCCCAAGTACACAAACACACACTAATAACACTGGTACAATATACCAACATGTATTGTCTTGTTTATTTTTCTCAAGAGCTCACTTTCTTCTTCCTTAAACATATTCATTAACCTCCTGCTACTGGACAAAATGTAGACTTTGTTGAGGAATCCCAAGAAGCCATAGGACATAAAATGACCAGAAGGTGACAGACTACTTACAGTAATGTTAATCTTAAAATATTTGGTATAAGTTTGTGGGACTCAAAGTTCCATCAGGCAGGTGGTCAAAACGCTTACTACTCAAGAAGAAAGATGATTTAGCGAGTTTTACATTTAATTATGCTATGCTTGTGTATTTGTATAGTTGCATACTCAGTTTCCTTATCCACTGGTTCATGCTGTGTAATAATGCTGCAGAAAGCACCAAATAGGAGATAGGACAATTGACTTATACCATGGAATAAAAACATGGAAACAATTCTAAAGATAATTCAAAAATAAGAATCAATGGCAAATCAAATATGGTTCTTAACTGTGGTAACTGTAGTGCATCACTTGTAGAAAAAAAATCTCTAAAAATAAACAAAGAAGATATGGCCTGAGAGGTAGATTCAGTTAATCACCATCATTACTGCAACTGTTTCTCTTGAAAAGGAGTATGTGCCTCAAATCTTTCCTAAGCCAATCAACTAATTATGTATCTTTCCTTTGCTCATATCGCTTTATGACTACAACACACTGATAACTTTGTTGATTGCATGATCTCTCTACTTTCTTCTGTGTAATACCTTATTGCCATGGAAACAAACTGAACCAAGCTTCCTACTTCTGCATCAGATATATTAATGTTTTCAGCAAGTTCATTTAATTTGTGCAAATGCCTGGCTTGTCTCTGTTTACTTTTTGTCCACAATACTGGCCAAGCAGGGAAATCTAAACAGGTCGCAACTTAGCATTGGCCAAAATTGCTCTGCATGCTTTCCAAAAAC
Source organism: Xenopus borealis (assembly GCA_024363595.1). NCBI lineage: Eukaryota > Metazoa > Chordata > Amphibia > Anura > Pipidae > Xenopus > Xenopus borealis. The sequence continues at coordinate 93,836,374 of CM044440.1, forward strand.
AGAGAATGTTTTGCAATTATGAGATCCATTTTCTTCCCTGAAAGACGGAGATTGAGAGCACTATGGTTATTGCTAAACATTTTCTCCATTCCAAAAATACTGCTATGGAAACACTTCTATGCTGGAAAATGTATGTCACTTTGCTGCTTCAGTTATTCAAGACATTGTATTAATGCACTCAAGTTTTACAGAATATTAAAATTATTTACAAGCCTTCCTCCATGAAAAACAAGGGGGGGTAATGTAATAAATTATCTTTTCCTATAGCAACTAGCTGGTAGCATTGCTGGTTAACTGTTTTAGAACATTATCAAATTAGTGCTATGGGTTACTAGATTTAGGCAAATGTAAAACATTACTCCAACAGTAAAAAAAAAAAAAATCTGCTTTTAACATTGGAATACATGGGAAAAATGACTACAGGGCTTCTTTTTGTTGTGACATGCCACTAGCCTGCACATGTACTTTCAGAGGTAATTAGCGTTTGGTAGGCAGGTAGCACAGGATTTAGAGCTAAGAGACAGGGACACCAAGGCTTCAGACAAAACACAGGTTTATTATGCACTGGACATTCCAACAAAAAGGCAACAAAACAATTCAGCAACTTCCAATGCCAAAACCTTCAGGGTACAGTTCAAAAATGTCAATGTAAAACATTCAGGGGTCCCCCCCTTTGGGCTCTCACCATCAAGAGAAACTCTCACCCTCTTGCATTTTGGCCTCACCAGCCTCTGCCAGTCCTTTCTCTTTCTTCCCCCACAATGGATTTAGGCTCCAAACTCTTGAACGCTCTTGCTGGCAGCAAAGCTTCTGCCAGGCACTGCCTCTCACTACAGCACCACACTTCCCTCCAATCTAGGAGGTGTTTGGAGAGCCCTGGGCTATGGGAACACAGCCCTTTTTACATTTTCAGGTAGATCCTCACTCAGCTGCCACTTAATTACATTGCTGAGAGGGAATATTAACCCTACCTGAGTATTCCTTTGCAACACATACAATACAGTTTAAACACACTTTATGTGCATTTTCCTCTAAGACAGTGGTGCTTCTCAAACACCATGTCACAATGTATTGCCACTGTTTATTAAATGTATTTTCTTCCACACATGCTTCTTACACTGCTGTATACACTACTGTACAGCTGTGTCAAGTGAATATAAACCTTTCTTTTTAATTGCAATACTTAAGTGGGTTAGAAAGATTATTAAAATATTTTAGTAAATACAGAACTTCCCCAATCTTATTTAAAAGTCTTTACCTACATTTTAAAGAGGAACCTACATACTGTATACAAAAGGTGTTTGTATACAAAAACAGTTTAAACAGTTTTCTAAAAAATGGTCAACATCCACTGCTGCTTTCTTACATGAGAATCTCAATGGCGTGCAAGTAATGGGACAGGTAAAGGTTTGGAAGCATGAAATGCAGGGTGTAGTTTATACCCTGTTATAAGTGGCTAAACTTTTCTTCTTTCTTAAACTGATAATTTATTTCAGAATTGCTTTTTTTCAGAATGACATATTTTACATTAGCTGTATACCATCATGTAAAAAAGGCTGTCTTGCCAGTTCCTTCATAAACTACTTACTCCCCACAACACTATTCTCACACTCCAGCAGGCAAGCAGTCTCCAGTGCATCAAAACCTATATGTGCCATCCTGAATTAATTACCTCCTTCAATCTCAGCTCTGTAATAAGTCTCTGTGGGAATTGAAAGAATTAAAAAAAGTTGCCTGCAGACCAAGTCAAAAGAGAGTGGATGATCCGGTGGCTGTTGGTTACAAGTAAAATATCATTATTTTAGCATGGCTAAGCATAGTCTGGATATATTCATTCTAATTAAAGAAACACTAAATTGCATTTTTTAATCCACATAAAGGAACTCAATAATCCAAAAATATAATATGTAGCAGTTTTTTTTATTTTGTTAAGCTGGAATACTAATATCTCTGCAATTTTCTGCATCTATAGTCAGTAGTGTTTATAGAATTTAAATTATTTAAATATTTCATTGTTCATTTATGATGGACTTCCTTTGCCTAGTTAGCTTCTATGTATTGAGATGACAGCAGGGCTGTCTGAATCAAAACTTATTTTTAGGAGAATGGGATTAGTGAGAGATACATATAAAGGCTTAGCGTCTGTAACACTTTGTACTGGCAGTGATTGAATCACACAATAAAAAAAGTCCCAGATGTAAACCAATTCTGTAATAAAATATGTGTAAACTTGAAATAAACAAAAACATTAAACCACTTTCAAAACAGGATTTAAAATGTTAAGATTTGCTTTGGATAAAAAGATGTGTCCTCCTAAATGAGCAGCTTTATAAAACCAATGATTCTTCATTAAGGAAATTTTCACACACATTTTTATACAACACATCACAAGGAAAAAGCCTTTGGATTGAAGGGTTCTTGTGGCAACAACGATCTTTGTTCACAGGTTGCAGTGCAAGGACTGCAAGCTATTTAACTTTAACAACAAAAATAGTAAATCATGGATGAACAGAACCAGACAGCACTAACAAGCATTGTTACAGTATTCTCCATTTTACCCACAAGGCACAGGGTTTTTATTTCACGTTTCCTTTTTTTGTATAACATGAGCTTTTACTTTCCCTGTCATCATTTTAGATACAATAGAGCCACCAGCAATTCCTCCACTTAATACAAAAAGAAAATATATCAGTGATGACTATTGCAAATCAAAAATATGCTGTAAAAATGTTTTTGTGTTTTACTACATTTTCACAAAAAAGGCTATTAAAGTGGCGAAAAATCAGAATGCAGAGTTTCATCATATGCTGCAGATGGAAACTACAGTATTTCTTACTATACACAAGAAAAAGGGAAAGGCACAGTACCGCATTTAAACCTAGATAAATGTTATAAGTTGAAACAATGGTAAGAACTTCAGACATACGTATTGGAAGATGTGTTTGTAACAAAAGTGGGTTAAAGGGGTGGTTCACTTTTAACTTTTTAATTGCAATTAATTATCTATTTTTATGGTTTTTGAATTATTTGTCTTCTTTGTCTTCTGACTCCAGTTTCCAGTTTTCAAATGGGGATCACCCATCCAAAAATCAAATGTTCTGTAAGGCTTCAAACCCATTGTTATTGCTACTTTTTATTACTCTTCTTTCTATTCAAGCCACTCTTGTTCATATTCCAGTCACTTATTCAAATCAATTCATAGTTGATAGGGTAATTTGGACCCTAACAAACATATTGCTCTAAAAAAATTAAATAAAAAGATAAATAACTCAAAAACCACAAATCATACAAAATGAAAACCAATTACAAATTGTCTCAGAATATCACTTAATACGTCCTACTAAAAGAGAACTTAAAGGTGTACAACCCCTTTAATTTACTTTATTAGTCACATAATGACACGGCCCAGAATTAGACAATGTGTTATTCGCACCCCCCCCCCCGATCCGTCTCAGTTAAGGAAACCCTTAACACTGCCATTTAGTGTATAACTTGCATTTATATTATTTTTGTAAAAGTATATAAACTTGCATTTATCAATACTGCACTTCATTTTCCAGTTTGTTGCCCGGTTTTCCAATTTAGTCAAATAACTCTGCAAAGTGGCAGCATCTTGCATGGAACTAAGTAGGGTGCAGAAAAGATAGTGGTGTGGTTGAAATTGGTAGATTAATACTGCCTTATGCAAAAACCACTAGCGGTATGGGACCTGTTCTCCAGAATGCTTGGGACCTGGAGTCTTTCTGTAATTTGGATCTCCGTGCCTTATGTCTACAAAAATAATTATTTAAAGATTAATTGAACTCAATATGATTATTTTGCCTCCAAAAAAAGTTAAAATTTTATCTTAGTTGGGATCATGTACAATTTCCTTATTACAGAAAAAATATTTCTAAAAATTTGAATTATTTGTTTAAAATTGAGTCTATGGGAGAAGGGCTTTGCATAATTTGGAGCTTTCTGTATAATGGGTTTCTACATAATGGATCCCTTACCTAACTTTTTTGGTAATCCTGTACTCATAATGTACCAGTTTATAAAGTATAGCTGTGTTGGTAAACACTGGTAAACACTGCAGAGCTATAGGTTCCATGCAGGATGCTGCCACTTTGCAGAGTGATTTGTCTAAGTTGGGAAACTGGGCAGCAAACTGGAAAATGAGGTTCAATGTTGATAAATGCAAGGTTATGCACTTTGGAAAAAATAATATTAATGCAAGTTATACACTAAATGGCACTGTGTTGGGAGTTTCCTTAAGTGAGAAGGATCTTGGGGTTTTTATAGATAACAAGTTGTCTAATTCTGGGCAGTGTCATTCTGTAGCTACTAAAGCAAATAAAGTTCTGTCTTGCATAAAAAAGGGCATAAACTCAAGGGATGAAAACATAATTATACCTCTTTATAGATCCCTAGTAAGGCCTCATCTGGAGTATGCAGTGCAGTTTTGGACTCCAGTCCTTAGGAGGGATGTAAATGAGCTGGAGAGAGTGCAGAGACGTGCAACTAAACTGGTTAGGGGGATGGAAGACTTAAATTATGAGGGGAGACTGTCCAGGTTGGGGTTGTTTTCTCTGGAAAAAAGGTGCTTGCGAGGGGACATGATTACACTTTACAAATATATTCGAAGACATTATAGACAAATATCAGGGGACCTTTCTACCCATAAAGAGGATCACTGCACCAGAGGCCACCCCTTCAGACTAGAAGAAAAGGAATTTCATTTGAAGCAGCGTAGGTGGTTCTTCACTGTCAGGATGGTGAGGTAGTGGAATGCACTGCCAGGTGATGTTGTGATCGCTCATTCTGTTGATGCTTTTAAGAGCGGCTTGGATGATTGTTTGGACAGACATAATATCAAAGGCTATTTTGATACTAAACTTCGCCAGATTGAACCTACCGAATACCAATAGAAGCCTATGGGAAGCCCCCCATAGGCTTCTTTTGCAAACACCTTCTCGAATACAATTTTTACGATCGAATGCCTCGATCATTCGAATCATACAAATTTTTTGAACGTTAGAAGGAAAAAGTAAGATTTTTTCGTGAAATCGAACGATCGGTATTCGAGAGAAATCGAATATCAAGGTAAAAGATAGCCTAGAACTATTCGCCTATTGAATGCTTTTTGAATTTTGAGGGTATTTGAGGGATTTTAGGTGAAAAATAGTAAATTTGCCCCTAAATGTATCTTAGGTATCTGAAGTGAAACACTGGGAGTTCAATACTTAACACTCCTGGTACTAATCTGATGTCTTATAATTTGCAGCACCACTTCATCTCATTTCCAAAAGGTTTTGTTAGTCTTCAGTGAGTTTCTAATATATATCTGCAATTTGCAGGAATCAGACTATTTCTCTCAAATTTGTTCCACATTAACAACAGTTTTTAGGTTTGAAGAAGACTGTAGAAAATTTGAGATTAATTTCTATAAACAGAAAATGTCCAAACACATGTAATGCATTGAATGTTGATCTTATTTTACTACTATCTTCTATGTAGCAATACTTCATACGTTTGCTCATCTTATATTCTACAGTCAATTCAGGTCTGATTGCAAAAACAACCCCTTAAGAACAGATGACAAAGACCTAAAATGTCCAGGCATGGGGAATGTAAAACTGGATGGTTTTATAACTATATAAATAAATTTAATTCTGCCATTTGAACTGAAATCATTGTAAGTGAGTAGGCAAAATGTGCCTGTCCAAAGGTGTGAAATTTAAATTGAGATCTATTCTTCTTTCCTGCTAATCACTCCCTTGCTAATATTTCCCTGTAGTGCAGGTTGCAATTTACTAGGGTCAGCTTCATAGAAAAATGCCTGAACACTTTCAGAATACTTTCGATAACTCTCATGCACTTTCAGTGATAACAGTATTTGCAGTACAACCATATTATCAGTGCATAAAGATAGTTGCAGATAAGTGATCAGTGTGTAATTCCTAAATAGAGGCATTGCCCTTGATTTTTTTTTATTCTTCTTTTTATCTCTAGGGGCATATTAAAGATGGCAATGAAGTATCAAGCCATATGTCTTCATACTATATGTTTACATACTTTATAACGTGTATGTAAAATTTAAAGCAGGAGTGGCAATATTTTACTAAAGTGATGTCTATTTATAGGGGCAGATTTATTAAGGGTCGAATAAAATTAGAATTTAAAAAATCCGAATTTCGAAGTAATTCTGGGCTACTTCGACTATCGAATAGCCCAAATTTGAATAAAAAAATTGAAAAATTAGAGAATTCGAATTTTCTAAATGCTGTCTCTTTAAAATCCTTCGAATTCGCCACCTTAATGCTGCCGAATTGCCATTGTAGCCTACGGGGGACCTCCTGGAATCCTGGAAGTCCAGGAAAATAGTTCGAATAGATCGTTCAAATAGTTTGATTTGAATTCGATTGAAAACTGACTTATTCAATCGAAAACAGTCCATTTTCGATCAAATTTTCATGGTTGAATTTTGGATTTTTTTTCATCCGAAATTCAACCCTAATAAATCTGCCCCATAGTGATGTTTTCCCATTATGATCTACATCTATAAAAGTATTGTTAGCATTCTGATCAATTAAAAATATTACTAACTATTGATTTATGAGAACATGTATATTACTATTGTAATGCTTACTTGGCTAAGAAGACCGAAAAGGGGTTAATGTCCAGCTAGTGCTTAGAGCATGAGTTACATGGGAAATGGAAGATTTCAGGAATGATGTAGTACAACTACTGCTCTCAGGCTACTGTGCAATAAAACAGAAAAAAATGGGCACCAGGAGGTTCTTGCAGTATAGCAAAATAACTTTTATTTGTCTGGTTTACTTACATTGGTACAGAGGCAATGGCAGTATAGGCACACCGCACTCACACAGAGCTGACAGAGTTAGATATACAGGCACACCTGCTCACACATTGCTTCCATGGTAAATGCCAAGGACTTTCCTCCAGAGACAGCATAGTGGAACTCCTTGAGTGTCCACCTGAACAGAGGCATCCTCATGCTCTCAACACCTTGACCTGGATCCTCACACAGGGGATCAGGGAAATCACTAGACCTACTCCCTATTAGGCTGTGTCCCTATACTACAGGCCAGTCTTGCCTGAGAGGAGATCTACCTCCTTGCTATCCCTCCTGGTTGGAGCCAAGCTGCTCTTACTATCTGTACTCTCTATCTCACTCTCCTAGAGAGTCTATCCCTGCCACTCACTAGCCTCATTCACAGGGCCCTGCTCCCCTGCTCATTCACTGGTCCCTCTAGGGCACATGCTCTCCTGGGCCTTGCTGTACCGAGCCCCCCCCGGTTACACCCAGCTTGGTCAAGCTCCAGAAGCCAAAGGCCTAGACCCACCCCTTATCTCTCACTATACCAAGTGTGACAGGATGTGGTTGCATAATTATGCAAATCACTTCTAGCTACATGGGCCTCTGCCCAGCAACTAGGAAGATTGGGAAGTGTATGGAATTAAACCATAGAGGCATTGTTAACTCTGTGGGTCCCAACACTATGTTTAACAAAAACAATTTATTTTCTAACCTTACTGTAATAAATTACCATAATAAATATCTGAATGAATATTCAGAGGGTGAATTAAAGAAAGCAGTGTCTTGAGATCTTCTGATCACCTGCTAAAGCTCTACTGGTAGGTCCCTCTACCCTTTGAGCACCCCTGGTTTAAGGTATACAGTAAGCATAGCAAAAGGTTATTGTTTGTTGTATTAAGGGAATTTCGGCAAGTCTCAATTTGTGTATATTTGGCATGGCCCATGCACTTATGACCATTGACACTGCGGTCCATATCAAATTCAGGGATTTTTTTATGTATATACACGAAACATATGGTGAAGGGAGGGACAATGGAATGTCCCAATATGCTGGGTTACAACTGTAAGCAATTCTTCAGTATATTTAATTGTCTCCACCCTCTAACCAGGGAGAAGGAAAATGGAATATGAATACTATGTACTTATTTATAGTAAGCCTTCATGATTTGTTTTGACTGTGTTTTTTATTTTTTAGATTTGCAGTTTTGAGGCTGTGAATTTAATTACCCTTGCAAGCAGGTAGCATCATTAAAATCAGAATGGAAGTTAAATAGTCAAGTAACTGACTACTGTTCTAGTAGCCTGGGGTAAGTGCAGGGTGTTAAAGCAAGCACTGCTTCACTGCTACTACTTCAGATAGACTAAATATTTCACATTCTGAAACTGGTAAAGATGTAAGGCAAATAACAAATAAAAAAGTGTCAAGACACTCAATAAGAATATGCCTCCAGCATATTTATATATATATTGTTATTGTATTTATTTTGTTATCGCACAGTTTGTGTGACACTGTTTTCTATCATTTCGCATTCAGCAAAAACCATTAAAGAAACAAAAATAGGAAAACATATGGGATATTTCTTGACTTTGAAGACTTTTGCAATGATTTAGACTGCTGGGTTCATGTAAGGGTTTGCCATTTACTTTACATTTAAAATGAGAACACGTTTTAATACCTAATTTAACTTTTAATTAAGCAATTTTCACTCAATATGCCACATACATCTCTCTTTTAGTCTCTGTCTCCAGTTCTTTTAATGTTCATAGCTTCATTTAAATGCCAAACAAGTAGGTAGCAAAAGTTAAAATCAAAATCATGTTTGTACAAGATTATATTGGTTTAGCAAAATATATTTCCACTTGAATATAAATCTTCCCTAGGTTGTCAGTGCAATGCTATAATGGAAGTTATACTGAGATTTTATATACATGAATATTTAAGCCTTTTTTTGGAGGCACTGCCAAAAGTGTCAATATCCATAGAATAACACTGAACCCTGCAACATAGATGAACTCTAGTTATTTGAAATAACGTTATTAATATATACTTTTGAAATCATTATGATGCATAAGCACGCTTCTTAAATTACAGCTAAAAAACCTTATCAAAAAATTTTCTCCACCCTACTGCAATACAATACAATATGCTGCAACTTACCTTTATGCATAGGGTGCCAGTTCATCTTTATGACATTTTACAATTATATAAAAAAAAAATGCTACCAACTGACAGTGTCAAAACACAGAAGGAAACTCAATAAGACTTTAAATTAAAAGCCATCATCTTTCCTAATGTCTCTAATATTATATCTGTGGGACCTGGGAAATAATTATTGTTTGAGAAGTTTCTTCCTTAAGTGAAGCAGTTTGATGGTAACACTCAACACGGATCATTTAGTAATCCCATAGGTGCAAATACAAGAACCTTAAAGGAATTGATCAGTATAAAAATAAAAACTGGGTAAATAGGTAGGCTGTGCAAAATAAAAATATTTCTGATATAGTTTATTAGCCAAAACTTAATATATAAAGACTGCAGTGACTGGATGTCTAACATAATAGCCAAAATTCAACTTCCTGCTTTTCAGCTCTCTTGTTTTCCACTGACTGGTTACCCTGTTTACCAGGCAGTAACCAATCAATGACTTGAGGGAGGGCCACATGGGCCATAACTGTTGCTTTTGAATCTGAGCTGAATGCTGAGGATCAATTACAAACTCACTGAACAGTCATAGCCCACGTGGTCCCCCTTTAATTCGCTGACTGACTCAAAGTTAAAGAGCTGAAAAGCAGGATGTAGAGTTCTGGCTTTTATATTACACATCCAGTCACTCCAGCCTTTATATATTACATTTTTTGCTAACTAACTCTTAGAAACATTTTTAATTTTGCATAGCCTGTGGGCGGGCTTCCAGGTTTAAAGGGGAAGTTACCCCGATGATGTTTATCACCACATAAAAAATTTTTAAATATTTCTTTCCAAACATAAACTTTTATTATATGATGTAAAATCTTACGGACACTTCCATAGCAAACACCTTTACCATCACTCCAGCACAGACTTATTTACACACATGCAGTTACAATATTTCAGGACACACCAGAGGCCTCTTCTTAAATACAGTTCAGCACTTCAGTCTCCATTCAAACATACGATGGTACAGGCAGTGAGGGAAAACAGCATTAAACAGTAGGCACACCTTCTCTTTAAGGATCTTGGATCCCACCTAACTGCTAGTGGTCTGGTATATGCTTCCACCTGCATCCCCCCACTCTCCAATAGTGGCCCGATACCTTTGGGTGATACCCCTCCACTCTTCCAAGTTAGGACCTTTTCCATCTAAGTCCTGGGCTGAAGCCTTGGTGTCCTTCCTACCTAGCCCTACGCTGTCACTGGTGTTCCTCACTTACGGAGTGCCCGTAGGAGTCTAACTCCACTTCCCTCCTTGATGGGGCCCAAACTGCCCTTACATGTTGTATGAAAGGAGAGAAGGTTAGCACTCCCCTTGACAAGGATGGAAGAGGTCCCAGTGGCCTTTACAACACATATACGGTTAAGGCATTGCCACCTACTTCGTGGCATTTCTAACCATGTTTTTTTACAGCGCTACTCAACAAGTTGGCGCTATAGAAATACATGTTAATAATGTTAATAATACTGAATATTCTAACTACCACGAGTACCTAGTGCTCACTCACTTTGATCTTGCCTATTCTAACTCCTCCTGTCTAATAATGATGTTTCACTCGTCAACCAGCTGTTCTTAGTTCGGTCACGCCTCCCATCAAGACTGCTCACTTTGGGTGGGGCCCTCCTTTTATACCCTTCTGTGTGCTCCCTCTGGTGGCCGGGGTGGAAATTACAGTTAAAAATTAACTTAAAGAACGCCACTGCTCTAGTGGATATTCATACACATTACATACAACACATTTTAAACACACATACATTTTACATACTGCACATTTTGTCACTCAAACAGGTAACATTGCATACACATAATACTTTCATCACTTTACACCCCCTTACAAGCCTATCTATTTACCCAGTTTTTATTTTTACACTGGGTGTACAATTAGAAATGACAATGTGCTAAGAGACTAAGAGACTATGAGGGGCTTCTGAAGTGTATTTAAGCTATTCAATCAACTGCAGGACAACTAGTGGAGGGCAATGCTAAAATTTACTGTTTAATTATTCTTTTATCTTTGTCCTGTTTATAGTATATCAGAAGACCAACTGGACCCCACCATACTCCCTGTGCTGCCCCATGCATAAGTTTAAACAGTTATATTTAATATGATTCCTTGTTTCCATTTTTAAGTATGGCTTGTTAGAAAAGCAGGCCAAGCCCTTGCAATTTTATTAATTAATCCTGTGTGCCAGTGAATTCCTTTGTATTTACTTTGGATGTAAGGTTTTGTGAGGTGTGAGGTTTCTCTAATCTTTTTTTATGCTCAAGACTGGTTTCTCCAATCTTGCTTGGGTGACTGTTATGACACTGAGCATAGCTGTTGTCACCCACATCAATGGCCAGTGAGGAGACACAATAAGGGCTTATTACCAATGCAAATGTGGCAAGTGGGCTTTTTTATATATAATTTGACCACTTTGTTGGACATTGCACCTATAAGTGCAGACCTCTTTGGTCCATTTAAAATAATACAAAAATATTGGTGACTTTTTTTCAGTGTCAAAAACACATTGACAAATCTCAAAATTAGATGATTTTATGACAAATATTAATAAATAACCCCTTTAATATCAGGTTTAAAAGTGTTGGTGTTGTTCTGGCTTTCATTATGAAATTGCCAATATTTGTCTCTCTAAAACCAATGTAATTATTCAAGGGCTTGCATTTTTGTTTAAGTTGCATTTTTGTTTTGTTTATTTGCAACTTTTTTTATATCAGAAAATAACAGTGATCAACATAGAAAGGTAAAGTAGTTACTTAGCTAAACTTTTGTTCCAACACCTTTTTGCTTTACTTAAATTTAAAGCCACATTGAAAATCTTTTAAAAATTCTTCAACAAGAACAGAATTCCTATTGGTTAAGACAATTATTTATGACCATAACTTGTGTGATTGTATTTGTTTGTCAAAGTACTTTTATTCATGAATGCCACAAAAACTAGTACATGATGCATTCGCCTCAAACTTGAGCTATTAAAATAAGCACTTCTAAAGTAGCACTTCTAAATATTGTTGGTGCTGTGTCCATATGTTAAACATAATACACTATAAAACAGGCTTTTATAAAAGGCAATATGAAGTAAATATCTTAAATGAATTACTCTCCATGAAGTCCTTACACAAGGCACACTGAATACATATGCATGAGGATGACTTCAAAGGAGCCGAAAACCACAGATTTGTTTATAATTTTTAAGAAGCAAAAGTGATGAAAAATGTTACCATTAAACTGTGTGTTGTTTGTTTTTCCTTTTTAGAAATAAGGGGGCAGATTTACTAAAATAATAAACCCTCGAATTTGAATTCTGAATTTAAAGGGGAAGTGGTCGAATTTCAAAAATATTCGAATTTGAATGTTTTAACGCAATTCGACCAATTCAACCAATTCAACCAATCAAACGATCAAATATAAAAAATTTGATTCGAACAATTTTAACCCTTCAATCAATTTTTTTATATTTGATTAAAAAAAAACTTTAAACCACCCATGGGAGATTCCCATAAGGTTTTAAAGCAATTCGGTAAGTCCAGGTTGGCGAACTGGCCTATTGATTTTTTAAAGGGGAAGTACTTCGACCATCTAATATTCGAATACAATTAAATTCGAATTATTGGAATTATTGCATATTCGAATTCGATTTTTTTTTTAATTTGATCGAATTTTGAATTCTTCACACAAATTTCGTAAATGGGCCCCAAAGTGTTGATAATGGTTAATGGGGTCCAAAAGAACATGCTACATCTTGTTTAGCAGTCCTTGAAGGCAAAGCATTAGAAATAAAATTCACATACATATAAAATATAAATATAATACAAATTAAGTGCTCAGTGTCAAGGAAACAAAAGGCTTGAAGACCCTACCCTGTAGGGCTTACATTCTAAATGGGAGGGTAACATACAGGCACAATTTGGAAGGGTTGGTCTTTTTATGCCCAATACAAACCCCATATTCATTGGTGCTTGGTAGAAATAATATTCACCTCCAAACACTACCCTTTAGAAAGTCATACTCCATAAAACTTGGGGGAGTTACACTGTGTGTCAGTAACTTGTAACTCTTAACACAGGGGTGTCCAAACTTTTTGCAACAAGGGCCAAATTTGGTGAGGTGAAAATGTGTGGGGGCCGACCATTCGGCCTGACATCCATTCCGAGGTAGCTAGCTTGTGATCAGGATCATTTGCTCCTGGAGATGAATGCATACACAGCATTTATGGAGTGGAGAAGTAGAGTTGTTTGGACTATTTATCTGCACCCCATTAAAAAAGGAATCGCAAAGCCGTAGCAGTAATATTTTGGCACATGATTAATGAAATGATTGTCTGTGCTGCTGCCTGTGTGCTGAAGGTGTTAGCAATAGACACGCACTGGAACATAGTGATGTGCCGCTCTCACGTACATCTTTAGTTTGCTGTACTGGCACGTCAGTATGTCTATTACACCTTGAGCCCTAGAGAAATACGCAAGAGCAGCGCATCACTATGTAACATTACGTGTCTATTGCTAACATCTTCAGCACACAGGCAGCAGTATAGACGATCATTTCACTGATCATGTGCCCAAATTTTACTGCTACAGCTATGTGATTCCTGATTGCACTGTGCTGGCGGGCCACATTATTATTAATTTCATGACAGAGGCTGAGGGCCGGTGTAAATTTGAAAATGGGCCATAATTGGCCCGCGGGTCAGACTTTGGACATGCCTGTCTTAACTGATTGCCAGTAGACTTGCCTTTATTAACATTTATAGACACAGTGAAGAAAATAAAAACATTTTCACAAATAACAATGAAGTTTTATTTTGCACTGTAGTATTCTGCTTTAGCTAGTTATGCTGCATGTTATGATGGTATTATCTTTTGGTGAAAAAATAACGTTTGTGTTTTACAGGTTGCCAAGCCATTTGAATCTAAATTAATTATTAATCAACTTTGTATCGTAACGTTGATGTTCTATATATATATATATATATATATATATATACAGCATATTTTGAGTTGTTCCCTAAACCCAGGTAACTGACAGCAGCCCAACACATATAATCTGAATCAGCAGAAGAGAAGGCAAGGAGCGACTGTATATTATAATTATATTTTGTGTATAATTATTTGTTTAAAAGCAATCTGAAATTATCAACAACATAAAGACTACTGAATACCACACTAACATGATCTTATGTTGTATTAGTGTACTCTCGACAGAAATCTTTACATGAGAAAGAAAAGCATCAATTATATACTTTAACGTTTCCATCCATCCCAATTAGAACCCATTATCATTTTCCATGAAAATGTAAATGAGTCCATCCCTTCAAGTGTACCAGGAAAGGATAATTGCAAAATTAGTTTGCTTAATTAACACAAATAAAATGATCCATATTGTTATCCAATATTTGTAGACAATATATAGAGCTTGCAAAGTGAGTTTGTTCTTATGCATTGTAGTGATCAGTGAATTTTTTGCCACGTTTCATCCGAATGTGACGCCCATAGACTCCAATGGGTGAAAAAAACTGTTGCTTGTCAAAAATTATTTACACAATGCATCGCAAAAATGTGTTGCCCATAGAATTTAATGCACTTAAGCAAATTTTCAGATCAGGTGAGATTTGCCTCTTCACTAGTACAATGTATTAGAGGGCATTTCCAATTAATAGATTACAGAAATAGTTACAGTATGTGGTAAAGATGGTAAAGAATGGAATAGCGAGAGCTTAGAGGAAATTGGATATACTGTATCAAGCTCTCAACATTGCAAAGGCAGTTATTGGACTGGATAGGGATATTTAATGTTCTTCCGACTATAAACATCTGTTTCCATGGTAATGTATGAAAGAGTATAATGTATGATAAAAAAAGATGAAAAAAGATATATATCTATATCTGCTATAAGCATTCAACGGAGACTATGCATTCCCAACTTACAGGATTTCAGGAAAGCTTTCAAGATATTACAGGAATCTGTTTACCAATTCAAACAAAATACCTTTTTGGCAACTGCAAATATTTAAGTAATTTTTCTTATCTGGCTCATAAAGCATGATTGGGAAAAATTAGAAATGGAATAATTGTTTTGGTCTATTTATTGTTTATTTTACCAGCTTATAAGGTAAACATGAATGTCCTCTGCTTAGTGTTAACGAGAAACTTTGGAAATTGTGTATACACTGCTGAACATCGAAGTATAAATGCAAGATAATGGTTTACTGACAAAAGTAAATGTATGGTGGGGAAAAAAAACAGTATTTAAGATGGGCACCAGTGTACAGGTATTGGACCTATTCCCCAGAATGCTCGGGACCTGAGGTTTTCTGGATAACGGATCTTTCTGTAACTTGCATCTTCAATAGGCTGGTTTTGCTTCCAACAAGGATTAATTATATTTTGGTTGGGATCAAGCACAATGTACTGTTTTATTATTATATAGAAAAAGGAAATAAGTTTTAAATATTTAGATTATTTCATTAGAATAGAGTCTATGGAAGATGATGATTCTGTAATTTGGAGCTTTCTGTATAGCTGGTTTCCAGATAATGGATCCCATACCTGTAAATGTATGTGTATTCAGGCATGGCATTCATTCTTAGGAAACCGGGTTATCCACAAAACTCTGAATTACGGGAAGGCCTTCTCCCATGGACTCATTTTATCACAGTATGTAATTAAAAAAATTAATGATTTCCTTTTACTAGAACAGTGCATTGAACTTGATCCATACTAAGATAATTAAACCTTATCAGAGACAAAATAAGCCTATTGAATTTCATTTATGTTTAAATGATTTGTTTAGTAGACTTAAGTCATGGTGATCATTCATCTACAAAAACAACAGGTTCTGAGCATTCTGGATAACAGGTCCCATACCTGATATATGTATACTACCATTCAAGAGTTTTTGAAACCCTGTTTTGTCTGTTTACCAAGTAGCTGGTAAAATTTCTACTTATTTGTGAATATGTATCAAGATAGAAGTATGAGGAATGTTTGCCACTTTTTAACTAGTGATGAGCAAAATTATTCACCAGGTTTCACTGTGAAAAAGACTTCCATAGATAGCCCATAGACTTAGAATTGGACTGAAGAATCTTTGATGTGGCTTACACTATGAAAAAATAAAATGAAACAAAAATGAATGATGATTGTAAAAGGTCTGGCAGACTTATGTCAACCACAAAATCAGATAGCAAGCATATAAGGGTCACTAGCCTGTAATTGACTGCATCAGATAACACGGTACTTCTGGATGAGTGAAAGCATAAGAGAACTTCCTCTTTAACAGTGCAGAAAAGACTTTAGGAAGCAAGGCTCAAAGGCCAAATAGCAACTAGGAAACCTAGCAGAGTTAGGAGTCTAGCTTACTCTTAGAATCACAGGGACTGAAATTCTGCTGAAAAATGAACAAAAGTATTAAAGTACCTTGGACCAATGAGTTTAAGTGATCATTATACACAGCTTTTTTATATTGTTGATGGGGTGATGGTGTTTAGTAAAACACAGACAATGTAGTGTTATGCTTTGGAGACCTGGAATTCTGAAGTAAAGGACATACATTTGTTATGAACAGGAAAATTATCCTAATTCTTCCAAGCCCTGTAAGGACTACTTGAAAAGGGGAAATAAAAGAAAGCTAAAAGTGATAAACTTACCCCCAGTGAACATAAAATAAAGTTCAAGACAAAATTGCCAAATAGTGCAGATCATTTCTGGGCACTTCTGCAACAGTGTTGGAGTTTTCAGAAAAATCCTATAATGCTTAATGCTCAGAACCTACATTCTCATGCACCAGTCCTCCTCTCCTGTTTCCCTACAAATTTTAGTTTTTTCCTCTAAATATTCAATTTTCCTTCTTTATAAACTAAATCATAAAATTTATAGGTTTAACAAATAGATCCCTTACTGATCCACTTTTCTAACTGGAGTTAATCCAACACATAGTTCCTAGAGGACAAAGGGACTAAAACTCTTCTCTATGTGTGTGGATGGTGGGTACATTCACAAATGAGCATAACATGGAGGAGCATGGGGCAGATAAAAAGTTACTGCTTGCCTGCTGATAGAGGCCATAAAACAGCAGGGGGTAATGAGCCTGCACAGAGTCTATTCTATCTACCAGCAACTGATCAGAACAAACACAAAAGAGAGAGGTATTCTCACAGTGCTAAAGATTATTGCTCTGTAGAAAGAAGGGGTAGATAAACAAGATTTTTTTTCAGAGAAGAAAAATTGGGTAAAGAAAAATTACTAAAGGGTTCAAATTATCATTTTCTTGAATGATTGTTTCCTTGAAAAAGAACTTCAAAATTGAGACCTAGGTAAAATTTTAGTGGTTCTAGAGGTTTATTGAAACCACAAATTAACTCATTTCCAAAAATGTCCGTTGTTTATCAAAAGACCCAAACTTAAAAAACACATAAAATGAATGTACACTCCAAAAAGAAGATCTTATGATAATGAGACAACTGAAAAAGGCATTATGTCCATGTTCCAATACATCTATTCAGATTTTAGATGTCCTTACTTCCTCACTTCTCCATCTTTAATTGATTTAGAATAAGAACAGTTTCAATAAGAATGAGGTCAGATTAGAGGTATTTTATAATGATTATAATGGTACTTGTTGCAATTTCAGGCAAAAGGTGGTGTTTGTGGAGTCCTACTCATGTCTCAAAGCCTCTTATTTGTCCTATTTATCTTGTCACCAAGTGGTGGCAGTCTATTAGTTGGGAAGTTAAGGCTGGAAATTTCAATCTTGGATTTTGGTGGTTATATTTTACTATGCAAATGAAAGTAATTTTGCCCCAGAATAAAAGATTGCCTCTCAGATCTAAAGAGACTTAAATAGGGCAACAAGGTTTATCTCTATCTGGTATTGAGAGTGTTTTAATCTAAAGACTAGGGAGCCTATTTAATAACAGCTGAATTTCTATTTCTAAGTGAAAAACCCACAAAAATCTCAAATACAATAAGTTTATTTTTTTGTTGTTGATGTTGTGCCTCCTGTAACTCTTCTCGGGGCCATAGGGTTCCCTTGAAAGGGAAGGCCCTTTTTAGCATTCACATTTATAATTATCTCTATTGGGGAGCACATCAATAGGATATTACCCATTCTGGATACTATATTGAGTGGTGGATCTAGGATAATAATCCTGCTTGGCTCATGTTTGCCCACTGGGCCATATCCCATATTAATTTATTGAATTGGAGAGGAGGGCACGGGTTATATCTGAAGAGGCAATGTACTGTATCCATGAGTCCCATATTTTTTTTAATTATTGTTTGCTTATTGTTTAAGATGCTTGTCAGTTTCTCACTGACTAGTATCCAATGTAACTTATTTTTAAGTAGCTGTATAGGTAGAAGTAGAGATTTCAATGACCTACCATTAGCTAATTTAGCTGCTTTAAAGATATGAATGATAAAGGTCCTGGTATGCTTGTCTGGATTTGGGATTTTTCTCCCCAGTAGGGCTTGCTTGGTGATTTGCATAAGTTAATGCCAGCGACTGAGAATATTATTTCATAGGCCCTATGAACATGTGTACATGTACATGGGACATTGCCGGCATATGGAATACATACATCCTCTGAAACATTAAAGATCATAGCAGTTTATTTTGTGTAACTTGGCTGGTGCTAGGTACCACCGTAATAGACCCTTCTATCCTGCCTTGAGTAGGGAGTGTTGATTAAGGTATGAACAGCAGAGTCCCATATTTTCAACCATTCTTCAGTCATCAGGGTGACCTTAGCAAGGAGAGAATCTCTTGATTCAGAGCATTAGTTAAATGTGGTATTAGTATTTTACCAAACTTTGTCTAATATAAAGCTGAGAAATAGTGATGGGCGAATTTATTCGCCAGGGCCGAATTCGCGGCGAATTCCCGCGATTCGCCACTGGCGAATAAATTCGCGAATCACCAGTGAAATTTCGCTTGGCGAAAATTCGCCGAAAAAACGAGTCGCGCGACGTTTTTTGACGCGACGCAACGAAAACGACGCGACGCGTCGTTTTTGACGCGACGCGACGCAATTTGACGCGACGCGACGCAATTTGACGTGACGCGCGTCAAAAGCGTCCCGCGACTCGTTTCGCAAATTTTTCGCCGATTCGCGAATTTCGCTAGAGATTTTCGGGAGATTCGCCCATCACTACTGAGAAACCATCTTGCAAAGGGGCTTTTGATATTTTCAGTTGTTTGATTGTCCAGTGATTAGATTTTCCATCTGTTCTGCATGGGGTTCTGTTAACTGGGGGAGGTTAGTTGTTTCTAAAAATTGATAATATTTTTCCTTAACTAAGGAAAGGCATTTTTTAGTAGCTGTATGCACAAAATGTCTCAATGTCTTAAATATATTGATAATGGGTTGAGTGCAGAGGACCTTTTGTATTTGTCTATATGTAGTGATGGGCGAATCTATCCCGTTTCACGAATTGGCGAAAAATTCACGAAACGAGTGGCGGCACTTTTTTGATGCGATTTGCGTCAGCAGCGAAACGCGGGAATTCCTTGTTTGTTATAGTTATACAGAAGCAGTGACCAGCTCCAAGTTGTAGCCCCCACCCTTCCCAGCTTTAGTCAGGTGATCCCACCGGTGTCTGATAAAAGGGCAGCCAAGATTGGGAGTTTTACTTTGAAAGCAGCTAGTAAGTTGCAAGTAAAACTTGGTCCCTTTGCAAAATGTATAATGCAATATAATTCTTAATGAATCCGATGAAAATTGAGTGTAGGACTGGCCAGATATGGGATGACTTTGGCGTAGTTGGCCAGCGTAAACATATTGCAATATATGGACAAACAATCCCTGTTTTGTTTAAAGGGTAAGGCATTTTTTAGTAGCTGTATGCACAAAATGTCTCAATGTCTTAAATATATTGATAATGAGTTAATGAGCAGAGGACCTCTTGTATTTGTCTATATGTATTTTGTGGTCACAGCCACATTGCACCCCCCGCCTAATGGTTTTAAAAATTTGTGGTGAAAACAACTTTTCCTTGTTTCTTATGAACTGCGGAGTATTTTCAAGCATTCTTGCTCATCAGGATGACCTTAGCAAGGAGAGAATCTCTTGATTCAGTGCATTAGTTAAATGTAGTATCAGTATTTTACCAAACTTTGTCTAATATAAAGCTGAAAAACAATCTTGCAAAGGGGCTTTTGATATTTTCAGTTGTTTGATTGTCCAGTGAGGTTTTCCATCTGTTCTGCATGGGGTTCTGTTAAGTGGGGTTGGTTAGCTGATTCTAAAAATTGATAATCTTTTTCCTTAGCTAAGGACTTGACGGACTTGTAGAATTTATTGAACTCCTTCAAGATTTTAAAGGAGAAAGGCTGGAGGCACTTGGGGGTTCCAAATGTTAGGAGCACCAGAAAGCGATCTTTTCTTCTGTCTTAGATTTCCCTGGAGCAATGCAAGCTCATTTTAACAAAAAAACTGACTTTTTAGTTAAAGTTCAGCTTTTGATTCTTCTGCGCATGCACAGCCATGCAAAGACAGAAGAAGATGGAAGTATATTTCTCTGTGGTGCTCACCCATATAACTCCGGGCTGGTTCAGATTTCTGCTGATAGCAGCACCAGCCTGGGGTTTCAGGTAGGTAGATACAATCACTTGGGGTGCTTAATGTTTGGCACCCCCAAGTTCATCCAAGCCTTTCCTTCTCCTTTTACTGGGTTTCCTGAAACTTCCCCCATAGTTGTTCTAATGCTAAAAAGTGCCAGAGTCAGGTTTGGATTTTTTCTTGGATGACTGGCTAGGTGTGCCGTAAGTTTGTTACTCAGTGAGTAATATTTTTGTGTTCTCCATTGCAGTGTGCAAGCAGCTTTATCTGAATGGTGTACATAGGTCTAACTCAGTCCTAAGATTTGCAAGTTGTGTTCTCAGTGAAGAGGTGGAGGTCCTTTTTTTATGACTTTCTATAGTTGCTAGTTTAGGTGGTTTGTTGGTTGGTTTGTTTTATTTTGTGCACAATTACACATGGGGCAGATTTATTAAGGGTTGAAGTGAAAATTAGAATTTTTAAAATTTTACTTTCAAAGTAATTTTTGGGTACTTCAACTATCGAATAGGCCAAAATTCGATTCGAATTGAAAAAATTTTGATTTGAATTTTAAAATTCGAGCATTTAAAAATGCTCGAATTAACACAGGAATTCGAGCATTTTAAAAAATTTTTGAGCGCTAAGGGGGATCAGGTTTGAAAGGTGGTTAAGCTGGGATGGATCTATCCATTTCCGGGTCAAAACTTAAATATGATTCGCCTGCCAGTAATAGGACCCCTTCCTTATATTTTTTAATTTGTTGACGTAAATGCAATAAGAATGTCACTTGTCCAGAATTTGAGCTGCAATAAGTTGCTATAGTGATGCATTGGTTTTGAATATCACCTATTAATATTAAATATCTCACCTCTTGGTCTCTAATCACCTCCTGGATCGTCTGTAGAAGGCCTTTACATACAGTATGCATCTTGCTAACTCTTTAGTTTTATTAGGTCCATTGGCCATGTAAAAGGAGGGTAGAATGGGGATAGTTATTTAGAGCAGGATGCAACCGAAAAATGTGTTTCTGTGTGTACTGAACTGTATTACTGACTACTTTGGTCCTCGTGTTAGAGAAATGAAAACCCTGAACATTGTGTGAGATAAGCTTCAATTGATCTGGGATCATTTAGTGATAGTCATAAATGTCTGTAACATTAAGTAACATTTCAGTGTAGGTGAATACCGAGGCTGATTTGTAGGTGATCCTGACCACTCATGACTTTTTTTCCCCTGGACCCAAAGAGATTGAGTGAACATTAATGCAGAAGGCACCAAAGGAATTTCCTGTTGGGTTTTTTTTAATTAGTATGGGTCAGTGGTGTGTAGGCTCCAAGGTGGTTATAATGGTTGTTGGTGTTTAAATACTCTGTTTGATTTGCTCTCCAGAAAAGAAGAAAAGTGGGCATAGTGTAAGGCTTTTGTAAGTGTGCATATGCTCATGCAGTATTTCCCCTTCTTTGTCTGGCCCAGGAAATTGTCCTAATATGCACCAGTGTGGCACAGATGCCGCACTCTAGTGCCCCCAGGGAACGGTCACTATTTGTAAAGTCTGGTTCTATGTAAATGATTCAGTAGGAGGCAGGGATTTGAACAATATTAAAGAGAATTAAATGCATGAACAAGAATAAGGATGCTATAAGGTTCAGTAAACAGATGTAAAGTACCAGACAGAAGAAGATTTGAGAGTTGGTAGAGCAGAAATCTTGCATTATGTATGGTTGTAGAAACTTTGAGGAAAGGTTACAGAGGATGTAATAAAGCAAAGTTAACATTGACAACAATTGCCTTCAAAAGTATTAAAAGAAAATCTTAGAGGTAGATAAGCATGTTGGCACTCAGTTCTAATAATTGTATGCATACTATATTACTTATGAAATAAAATACAATTAGCCCACAAGAAATCTATATTTCAGAGGTTCAAAGGTCAAATGTCACTATATGCTAGCTGATATTTTGAGCTAACAATGACAAAATGAACAACAGGTCAAATGGATTTATTGTTATAGAACTGCTTTTTAGTGATTTTGCAAAAGCAGGACATTTCATACAGTGTACATAATAGGACAATAAAGGAAAGCCCTGGAGCTATAAATGCAGGGGTTGCATGATAAGGGATCCGAACGACCAGCAACCAGATTACACTGCTTTATATTTAAAGATTGGCAGAATCAGATGTAGCGGTGAGTGGGTGAGAATGAATGAGTTATGTGATGTCAGGGGAAGAAGCAGTTCACTTCCTTATCTTCTGAGCAGGTAGAAACGTGAGGCAGATCTCGGTCTGTAATATAATGTTATTAGCTGCAGTATTTACACATTAACTCCCTCCTGGCTTTGGGGTAGAACTATTTGGGCAGCTGTTTGTTGGTCTCTTGCTGCTTATTTGCTGTTTAACAGCAGTTAATCTCGCTGTAGTCACAGCATTCAAGTCAGCCTGCGCCCAACAGGCAACCTCTGTATTATATCGAAATCCAGCCTGTGACACTAAGCTGCTGCTACTGCAACTCATTAGAGTATACAGACAGCTGTAGTTTGAGTAGACAGAGAGGGCAGTATGGCTCAGTTGGGGGTAGAGCAGCCTAAATACAGACATTTTGTTGGCCTTTGCTATATTAAGTTTACCATAGTGCATGTGGCAGAGCTCTCTCTTTTACATAAGGTTACTAGTTGCAGTATATACTCATTCACCCCTCACTATACTGCTAGCTTTGGGGGTGTTAGTCCCTTACTGTTAATTTGCTGTTCTATTTGCTGTTCTACAGCAGTCAATCACACTGTTGTCAATCAGGCAGCATGAAAGTCAGCCTGGTAAGAGCCTGCTGGAGCAAGGGATCCACGGCATGCAAAGGTTGCTGGAGCGTGGGGCTCCACATTGTGAAAAGGCTGCTGGAGTGCGGGGCTCCACAGCGTGGAAGGGCTGCCAGAGCACAAGGCTCCACAGCTTGGAAGGGCTGCTGGTGCACAGGGGCTCCACAGGGGGGAAAGGCTGCTGGAACGCAGTGCTCAACAGCGTGGATGGACTGCCGGAGTGCAGGGTCCACATCGTGGAAGTGCTCTACAATGTGTTTGGGCTGCTGGAACGTGGGTTCCATATTGTGAAAGGTCTGCAGGAGCACAGGCTCCACAGTGTGATTGGGCTGCTGGAGTGTGGGGCTCCACAGCATGGAAGGGCTGCCGGAGCGCGGGGCTCCACAGCGTGGATGGGATATTGGAGCTCGGGCTCCACAGCGTGGAAGTACTCCACAATGTGTTTTAGCTGATGGAGTGTGGGCTCCACAGTGTGGAAGGGCTGCCGGAGCGTGCGGCTCCACTGCGTGGAAAGGCTGCTGGAGATTGGGGCTCCACGGCGTGGAAGGGCTGCCAGAGCGCGGGGCTCCACAACATGGAAGGGCTGCTGGAGAGCAGGGCTCTGCAACATGGAAGGGCTGCCAGAGCACAGGTCTTCACAGCATGTTTAGGTTGTTGGAGCACAGGTCTCCACAGCGTGTTTGGGCTGTCAGAGCACAGGTCTCCATAGAGTGTTTGGGCTGTCAGAGAACAGGTCTCCACAGCGTGTTTGCGCTGTTGGAGGACAGGTCTCCACAGCTTGTTTGGGATGTGGGAGCACAGGTCTCCACTGCTTTTTTGGAATGTCGGAGCACAGGTCTGCATAGCCTGGTTGGGCTGCTGGAACTAGTATCCACAGCAATGTTGGACTGTCAAGTGGATCTCCACAGCATGAATGGGCAGCTTCAGGACCAGCATGGTAAGCGGTTGGTTGACCTTACCCTCTGAGCTAAGCAAAAATGGCTGGGGGGGGGGTCTTTACAGAGCGGATGCCCCGCTATGGAAGAAGCATGGTAAGTGGTTGTTGACCTTACCCTCGGAGTTGGGGTAGGGGCAGCTGAGGGCCCCCTGAGCAGATGGGCAGGCAGACCTGCATGCCATTTATTATAAAAAGAAAGGTACGTTTGGTATCTGGGATGGAATCAAATCACCTACCATGAGCAAAGTCCACCACATGGGCAAAGTAAATGTAAAACTCTTTTTACAGTTGAATGTGGCTCACAGGTAAAAAAGGTTGGGGACCCCTGGACTATAATATCCACTCCTTTGGTGACATCGCCAAAGGAGTGGATCTTTCCCTGATATGGAGTCCACCTTATCTACTTGGCACCTTATCTGATGCTTATCTATCTTCTTAGACCCCCTCCCCAGGAGTTGTCCGGTTTTAAACTGAAGATACAGCGGTAACTCACACTGTGTGTGTGTCCAGCTGGAAGGGATGTGGTTCTGCTATCCTCTCCATCATGTCTGCCATCTTCTTCCAGCAGCGCAAGCATCTCCACAGGGCAACGGCCATCTTGTTTTTGGGAAAAATCAGTGCCTGATCTCGGTAGCTTACAGGCAGCGACCATTTTGTTTATGGGCATTTCATCTCCGTCTCCAGCTATCATGGGTATTTAACCAGCGTTCTCTTGGCGTTCTTGCTGCCTATCCCTTGCTGCAAGCCCTAAGGTTCGGGTCTCCTTCTTGTTTGTCACAATTAAGGTAAGAAGGCTGGGGGGAGTTTTTCACCACCGCTTAGCACTTCTTTTGGGCCCCATTTTCCTTTCAACTTGTTTTTTCTTTAGGCCCTTCTGTTGGGTTTTTTTCCTCATGGACTCCTCAGCCTCAAGTGCCTCTGCCCTCCAAACTAGGTAGGTCCCTCCATTTTTCAACCATTTTTAGTCCGCTTATTGTCTCTCTCTCTCTTGCTCTCAGCTTGTTCTCATTGGGGTTTTCTTGTCTTCCACAGCTTGCCCAAAGACATTTCTTCAAAAAAGGGTAAAGTCAAGGCTTCCCATTTGGCTCTCCCAGAATGCATGGGGTGCTTTAGCCCTCCATTAGAAGGCAAAAAATTTAGCAAATCCTGCTGGAGGGATTTTTACAGTTCAGCTTCTGCCTTTCCTTGCTTGGTCCCTGAAGATACAGAGGAAGGTCAGAGGTTAGCTTCCAGAGCTGGGAATGCTGAAACTACAGGGGAAGATTCCTCAGCAGATGAATTCCTGTCACCCAAACATCTTTCAGATTCTTTATTAGACTCTGAGGAGGAAACTGAGGGATCCCATGATACCTTTGATCTTGCCTTGGTCGCTCCACTCATAAAAGTGGTTAAGCAAACCTTGGGGGTGGAAGAAGAAGTGTCAGGCTCTCCCATTCGAAAATTTTTGCCTTCTTCCTCTAACAGACACGTCTTCCCTCTGTTTCAAGAGGTCTCTGGCCTCATTAAAGCTGAATGGCAGAAAGCAGCTAAAAAGGTGTCTTTTGTGTCTCAGGGGACCAGGTTCTCCAAAATTTACCCTTTCAGAGACTCGGAGGTTAAAGAATGGATTACGGCCCCTGCTGTGGATCCTGCAGTTATTCACTTGGCAAAGAAAACCACCTTACTAATCGATGACAGTTCTGCTCCCATGGATAGACGGGCAGACTCAGATCTCAAAAAAGGCTTTTTAGTGCAAAATGTGGTAGCTCTGGTCTCGCAAGCAAAAGCCATGTCTTTTTGGATTGAAGGAATTGAAAAAGCATTATCTGAAGGGGTAGACAGAAAAGACATTGCCGCTAGCATGTCAGAACTTAAGTTGGCCACTGGCTTCATTTCAGAGGGAGCAGTGGATTTTACCAGATTATCAGCCAGGTCCATGGCCATGTCCGTAGGCATCAGACGTGCTCTCTGGCTCAGATCATGGGCAGCAGATGTCTCTTCAAAGATGAACCTTTGTACATTACCCTTTGAGGGTTTATGTCTTTTCAGATTGGATTGGATGAGGTCATTTCTAAAGCCTCTGGGGGGAAAAGCCTATTCTTTCCTCAAGAAAAGAAAAAGCAGAGATCCTCGCACTTTAGATACTCCATTTTTCGTGGCCCAGGAAGAACTGGATTTGGCCGTCAGGCTTCCAGACCTGGAACTGAGAATTCTAAACCTTTTGCAGGGAAGAAGAGTCAAGCAACCTTCAAAGGGGAGACTTCTAAGGTCTCTCAGTTGTACAAGAGACCCTCCTGACTATCCGTTCCCCATGGGAAGAGTGGGAGCCAGGTTAGCGGATTTCCTGGAGGTGTGGTTCTCCACCATTTCAGATCAGTGGGTACTAGATATCCTACAAAGAGGCTATCATCTGGAATTTATCTCTATGCCAACAAAAGACCATTTCATAATTTCTTCATACCCCAAGAAAAGGGAAAAGAGAAAGGCCTTAGACCATCATTTACGGTGGCTATTGGAGGAAAACGTCATTACTCCAGTCCCACCAGCAGAAAGAAGAAAGGGATTCTACTCAATTATTTTTCTGGTAAAAAAGAATTCAGGGGGTTGGAGACCTATTTTAGATCTAAAACTTGTCAACAGGCACCTAAGCATTCAAAGGTTCAAAATGGAAACCATCTTTTCCATTGCTGCAGTTCTTCCAGGAGATTGGCTTCTTTCCATCGACCTAAGAGATGCATACCTACATATTCCGTGGCAGTATCACATCAATGATTCCTTCGCTTTGCCATTGGAGGAAGACATTTTCAATTTCGATGCCTTCCATCTGGATTAGCTACGGCTCCCATGGTTTTCTCAAAGATTTTAGTCACCTTAATTGCAGCACTCAGGCTAAAAAGAGTTTCCATATGGCACTATCTAGACGACATTCTCCTGTCAGCAAAGACACAAGAAGCACTGCT
Source organism: Xenopus borealis (assembly GCA_024363595.1). Taxonomy (NCBI): domain Eukaryota; kingdom Metazoa; phylum Chordata; class Amphibia; order Anura; family Pipidae; genus Xenopus; species Xenopus borealis. The sequence continues at coordinate 93,863,610 of CM044440.1, forward strand.
CATATATCGAGATCAAGTACTGAACTTTCTCATCTCCCACAGATGGCTGATAAATGCAGAAAAAAGTCAACTGTCTCCATCCCAGTCCCTAACTTATCTAGGAGCCTGGTTCAACACACGGGAGAATTCAGTCTCTCTTCCTCCTCAGAAAATTGCTTCGATCATCAGGCTAGCCTCACTTTTTCTGACAGTGAATCAGGTCCCAGCCAGGGATCTGATGTAATTTTTGGGGTCCATGGCATCAACGATTCTCATCACTCAATGGGCAAGATGGCATATGAGACCGACACAGCTTCTGTTCCTGGATCAATGGAACAAGGAGGAGAAGAATTGGAAGCAATTAATCCAGATACCACTTCATTTAAGAGAATCTCTTCAATGGTAGACACAAAGAGTAGGTCCCTACTCCGGGAAGTTCAACCCATCTTGGAATGGGCAGAGGAAAACCTGGTTTCACTGACTGCAGAACATCTCCCAGGGAAGAACAATGTAGAAGCTGATTTCCTAAACCGAAATTCTATGTCAAGTCACGAGTGGTCCCTGAATCAGGAGGTCTTTCAGGTTTTGGTGGAGAAACGGGGTCTCCCGGAGATCGATGGCATCCCAGCTCAATACAAAACTTCCAGTGTTCTTTTCAAGGAGATTTTGCCCGATAGCCCGGGGCTCAGATGCCTTACTTCAAAACTGGCCCTATAGCCTAGCCTATGCTTTCCCACCGTTTCCTCTCATCCTAAGGACTCTTCAGAAGGTAGTTCAAGACAAAATCGAATTGATTCTGATTGCACCAAACTGGCCACACAGGCCATGGTACCCATTGCTCCGGAAGCTATCAGTGGCCCCTCCATGGCCCCTTCCGGAAAGGAGGGATCTGTTGAGCCAGGGTCCTATTCTTCACCCGAATCCAGCAGCCTTATCCCTTCAGGCTTGGAGGTTGAGCGCAAAAGACTGGAAAATCTAGAGCTTTCTAGGGGAGTTGTCGATACTCTACTGAAGGCAAGAAAATATTCCACTTCATCCTCTTATTATAGGATCTGGGAAAGATTCCAGCTTTGGTGCATCCAGAAGAGCCTTTGGTGGGAAGAATTAGCTCTCCCACAGGTTTTAGGTTTCCTAAATCAGGCCTGGATAAGGGTCTAAAGTACAGAACCCTAAGGTCCCATACCGCAGCCATTTCTGCAATGTCAGGTATTTCTTGGTCTTCAGACCCAACACTACAAAGATTTTTCAAAGCCATTCTTAAGATACGACCTCCTGGGGTAAAAACAACGCCAGCCTGGAGTCTTCCGTTAGTCTTAGGTTCTTTAGCCTTACCACCCTTTGAACCCTTGGAATTCATTTCTTTTTGAATCCTTACTCTTAAAACCTTATTTTTGTTGGCCATAGCCTCGGCATGCAGAGTTGGAGAATTAAAAGCTCTCTCCTGTTCTCAAGATCACATTACATTCCTACATGACAGAATCATTTTGAAGCCGGTCAAATCCTTCCTTCCAAAAGTTGTGTCAACCTTTCACCTAAGAAAAGAGCTCACGCTTCCTATCTTTCCAGAGGATATGCAAGGGCATCAAGATTTAGAGAAAATTGATCAGGCGAGGTGTCTAAAACGTTACCTGGAGTTTTCAGGCCCCTTTAGAAAAACAGACAGACTGTTTGTCATCCCAGCAGGAAGCAGGAAGGGATTAGCTGCTGCTTCATCAACCATCAGCCTTGTGCATTTCCAAAGCCTATCAAGCCCAGAGCAATTTAGTTCCAGAGGGTCTGAAGGCTCATTCTACCAGGGTAGTCTCTTCTTCTTGGGCAGCCTTAGCAGATGTCCCAGCCACCCAGATATGTGAGGTTGCCTCGTGGTCTTCAACTCGAACCTTCATCAAACATTACAGACTGGATGTGTCTTCCTCAAGCAACCATGCCTTTGCCACAGGAGCCCACCTGGGTTTTTCCAGTCAATAAATTATTGCAACGTCTCGATGTTGTGTTTTTTCTTCCCACCCTAAGGGAATTTTATCGCTCGGTAAATCCGGTTGTAATGCTGATATGGAGTGGCCAGGAAAGTGGAGTAATTCTCTTTTCCTGGCCACTCTCCATATCAGTATTTTCCACCCCAGGCAGTCCAGATGCTTGGTATTAAACAAGGTAGGATTGCCTTTAAAGATTGAGAGGGAGGGGCGTTCTTGTCTATGGGTGGGGATGGGATGGGAGGAGCTCCAGTTGTAATGCTGATATGGACAGTGGCCAGTAAGAGAATTATGGTAAGTATGATAGGAATTCTCCACTTATTTAATTGTCCAGATATTTTTATGACATAATGGTGGTTTTGTTTTGGGAAAAATACCAGTGGCCATGGAAATTTGGCTTATGACTAGATGTTAAAAAAAACTATTTCTAGTCCAGGCAAAACAATTTCTTGATGGGTCTATTGGTGGCTGTAAAAGGGACATATGCAGACACGCTGAAGGGGGGCAGTAATTGGTAGGTCGGGGTGTGAATCCAATGCTAATAGACTGTGGCCATTCCACTCTGGTCACGTGGTTAAATGGAGAAGTCATCAAAAGAAAAAAGTCAAAAGGCAAAGCCTGCTAGCATTACCAAAGTTGTGCCGTTGTTTCTTCGTTTGACATTGTATTGGAGGCTGCCCATTTCCTCTTATCGTGCACCTGGGGTTCACTTCTACTCGGACGGCCAGGGTGAGTGTTTTCCTTTTTTTCCATTGAAGTCATCAAAAGCACACGGGCAGCCTGCTTCTTGAGGAAGTGACTAGCATAGTCACGAAACAAGTCGAGCCATGCTCCCCCATGCCTGCTATATCCATGTGTTTCTGTCATGATTTTAATTCTAATATTCAAATAAATTTGGATTTTAACTTCACACTTGTTTCTTATATCCAGTGAATATGGCAGGCCGCCCATGTGCTTTTGATGACTTCCCTGTAAAAGAAAATCTTTTATGTAGAGTGATCCAAACATACTGTTCTTTCAGTCCAGTTTTGTGGTACTATTCTCACAACTTAAGGTATGACCTGACTCTCAGCAACAAAAAGTTCCCCAAACTTGCATTGCCTTCTAATGTATGCCCACATGGCATGGAAGAGAGGTGCTGGCAAATATTCATAAGCTAAATATCTTTAAATTTAGTGAAAAAATCAGAAAGAACACAATTAAGTATTAAAAACAAGATTACCATGACATATGTACTCTTGCATTCTTCTTCTCTGGTATTATCACAAAAGGGTTAAAGAAAACATATTTTCATGAAAAGTACAAAAGAAAACTTTTCGAGAAGACACCCTTTATCATTTGGATTAATACAAGTTTGTTTTGTGTCATAAATTATCTTCATGTGCATTATGTGCTATTGTTTATATTTGCAATATATCATTCGATTTTAATGTGTGTATGTGCGTATTATGCATACCTACACAAAGAGAGTGATTTATTGTCTTATAGGAAAATGCACATTTGTACTGTAGTTTAGTGTACCTCCTGGTGGTATGATGTTTTTTTTCTTTTCCTCTTTTTGAATATATATATGTAGAATTGATGGTCCAGTAATAGAATCCCACTACATACTAATGCTCATATGTCTTTGATTAATGGAAGTTTTTCAGTCAGTTGCAATAACCTACATTTTAGCTAATGCCAGAGTATGCAACCATAAATCAATATGATGGTTTCATCACTTTTGCTAATATTTTATGCAGTTTCTCCACAAGGAATATATTGTGCAAAACTTTGTCTTCAACTCAAGGAGATCACTGATCAGAAGTCCCCATAAAAATTCATATTATCTTGACTGAAAATTCAGCCTCTTCAGAATATCCTCAAGTATAATATTATCAGACCATTTTCCAGAGTTGACTAGAAGAGCTTTTGCTTCAGGAGCAAAAAAAATATATTAATGTAATAGAATTCCAAAAATAGAAGCAAAAACTACCACATTAAAACTTAGTTACCTATATTACAGCACTTTTTAGTTGCTTTAAAATGAACATCGGTAGTGATATTAGTTGGTTTTTGAACTGGTTTAATTTTAGCATATAAATGAACAGTAAAAATAGTATAACATGACTTAAATACAGTATGGTGAAAATGTAAACTATTGCATAAATATTCAGTTTGGCATTTTAATTAAATTTCTATTAAATATTTGTGATACCTGTTTCACAATGTAGATGCGATTGTACCTTCTGTGTAATTTGTTTCCAGTTGTGTTGCAGAAACACCTCAGAAAAGAACAATACAATGTTTCTGGAATTCTTTTTAGTGCTATAGAAACCTCATCATAACCCTCTATGGGACTTTTAAACACCTTTTGCTCTGTAATTGCATTTCCCCAGTGAATTGTTAACCGAGTTCCAGTATTTATGGTGGGAGAAATAGCCGTGTTTGAGAGGATGACAGATTATTCTAGCAGTCTAAATTGTCACTAAATTGCCAGTGAGTACTGTAGAGAGATGATTGTGAGGGAGTTTGACGTCACCTGGAGACCAATAGTGAATATTTCCTCCAAGTAAATTGACAATTAACCATTTCTTTTATAGTTTCATGTTATATCTAAATAAAAATGATAGAGCCGCAAACTACCAATTAGATGTTTCCGTGTAACTCAAAAGTATAAACAATAAATATAATATCAAAAGTAACTCAAAGCAGCTGGACTTGCTGAGATATTTTAATAAAGACGTTTCACTGCTCATCCGAGCAGCTTCTTCAGTTCAACTGATGCAATTCTTTCCTTAAGTTATCATTTTCATACTCATACAAACAATAAAATATATAGGGTATAATTTTAATGATTTTAAGTAGTGATAACACCCATAGATAGGGATGGGCGAATTTATTCGCCAGCCACAAATCTGCAGCGAATTCCCGCAATACGCAGCCGGCAAATAAATTCGCGAACCACCCGCAAAAGTTTGCCTGGCGAAAATTCGTCTGATAAAAAAAAACGAGACGTGTGAAGAGAATGACGCAACGCTCGTCGGAAACAACGCAGCGCGCGCTGAAAATTTTTCGAGAATTTCGGCATAGCAAATCTGCCTAGATTCGCCCATCACTACCTATAGACTCTAATAGGTGAAAACATTTTGTCCTGCAATTTGCAACACCTCAAAAATTGACGCCCATAGACTTCAATGCATTTTTACAAATTTTCGCTTTGTGAATTTTTGGCAAAGCAAAATGGGTCAGATTTGCCCATCACTAATTTTAAGTAATAAAAAAAATGACACGACTGAAGGCTATAAAGGTCTCAGCTCAATGTTGCAATCTTTTGCTGCATTATACAGGTATACAGTAAAACCAGCCTTTATTTAATCTTTACATGATTTTATAGTAGTCTTAAGGTAGAAAGATCCAAATTACTGAAAGACCCATTATCTGGCAAGCCCCAGGTCCAGATGATTCTAAATAATAGGCACAAAGATTACCCAAACACTCAAAGCCAGTGAAGCGGGGATGAACCCCTGCGTGTTTATTCCAGGTCAGTGATGTAACGTTTTGGGGGCGTGCCCCTTCGTCAGACATGCAGATTGCTTCACTGGCTTTGAGTGTTTAGGTAATCTTTGTGCCTTGCAGTTTTGGGAGTGGTGCCGACCTCCTTCCCGTACACCAGGCCATACTTATTGGAGAGGCTGGGGAAAATAGGAACTCGCTGTCTTGCTCTAAATAATAGGCCCCATACAGTACCTGTATCAGAACATTTACCATATGAAAAGCATTGTTTTTAAGCAATGTTATAATATATAAATAATGTCTTTTTATAACCAGACCATTTCTGAACATTTTGCTCTCTTTAACGTTCCCCCCTTTCCTGGGGGGGTATTTAGTTAACCCAGGAAAACAATATATAATTTTGTTCATGAAAAAAGTTTTAAAATATGCTAGAATTTTGGTGTAATTCCAATTCTGTAAAATTATATAGTGTCTAAAAATGAAAAAAAAAATTGTTTCCCATAATATACACATATATCAAAAACAAAATTTATTTTATGCACGAGAACAGGGCCGCTCCGGCCATGAGGCAAGGTGAGAACCTTGCCTCAGGCGGCACGGAGCAGCCGGTTACAAAGGGCGGCAAAAAGCTGCCTCTTTAAGAGCCGAATTCCCGAGTTTTAACCCAGAAATTCGGCTCTGCTAGTGCAGAGAGCGCAATTGCGCTCAATGCACTAGCGATACCACCCCCTTTTTACCGGCTCCGACACTGATTTTTAAGCGCGGATCGGGAAGGGGGCAGCATCCCCAGGAAGTCCCAGGATCGGCGTTGCATGAGAACACAGCAGATTTGGAAGTTCTATGTCTCCTGAACATGCTAATATGAAATATACAAAGCACCGGTCTACAAAATGTATACTTCTGATTTCAAGGCCAAGCATTCTACTAACAGTAGAATGCTTGGCCTTGAAATCAGAAGTATACATTCTACTAACAGTAGGTTTACCTTAAAAAAACTACACATTACTGGAAAGAACAAATTCTGACAAATCCAAAATGGGCAAATATATCTTTTTTCTCCAAACTACCAAGTTGCAATTCTTTACTAAAGTTATACACTTTTTATAAAAACTTGAGAAAGAAATTTGAAAAATTACCTTAAAGTGGACCCATCACCCCAAAAAATATTCAAAATAATATTTTATCACATTGGTCAAGCAAAATGAACATTAATTACACTATATAAATTATTTTAATCTTGTTTTCTTCAGTCTGGGAATTCATAATCATAGCAAGCAGGCAGGAGCCATTTTGTGGACACTGTTATTAAGTCAAGCCTTGTCTCATCTCTAGGGATGGCGCGAACTGTTCGCCCGCGAACTTGTTCGCGCGAACATCGGCTGTTCG
>CM044440.1:93893315-93906394 GCA_024363595.1 Xenopus borealis
CCCCTGTGAGGAGGGGGGTACTGTCAGGATCGCGCCGCCCGGAGGCTTACCTTTAGCTCCCGGCGGCACGTCCTCTCCTTCCGGCATCCTATCCACAATGGCGGCGCCCATAGCCGCCACGTGGATATGCGGCGCTGGGTAGTGACGTCATCGCGTCACGCTTGACGTGATTACGTCACCGCGCTCGTTTTGGCGCCAAATTTAAGTATTTAAAGGGGTATTGAACGCCATTATGGCGCCCAATGATAGGATTACATGCTATGATCCTGGGTATTGCTATATTGATCCTGATATTGCTTTTTGATCCTGTTCCTGTACTTTTTGTTCCTGTTTTCCTGTATTTTTGATCATTGCCTGGACTTTGTGTTTATTCTGTTTCTGCTAATACACTTTTTGCCTGGACCTGTCTGACTCCTGCTTGATCCTTGCCTTGCTGCGTTATTGGACCCTTTGGTCCCTAAGCTTCCTCCTTGGTCCACTTCTTCCCCTGGGCGCCTAACGAAGGCCTACCCGTGACATGCGGCATCCAAACACACCCTGATATACCCTAGGTATGGTTTATTACACCTAAACACACCCCAAGCCATACAAACCCCAACCCACTCCATTACAAACACCCCTTTTTATTGTCTGCCTATCTGGAGTACCAGAAGATATACATTATAATATAAAGTCACTGCAAAGATGTTCAAATAATTTCAAAATCACCGCTTTTGGGCAACTCCATTTCCCTTTGCTAGATTTTGTTTTTTATACAATGAACAGTGTGATTAATTACCTTTTTTAGTGAATATTACTTCCATAGTTATATCCAAGTATAGAATATATAGGTGTTTTTATATAAAGATAAAATTAGGACATTTTACAGAATTGGCAAGGTTACTCCTCAATTGACCCTTAGCTTTCAGCCATCCCACTGATCACCATTGTTACATACCTTAAAAAACACCAGATGCCAGAAATGGAGTAAAATGGCCACAGCATTTATTCACATTTTATCAAATGAGGTACCAGTTAATGAAGGTTTCCTTCTTAATAGTGCCCAGTTCTAGTAATACAACTAATGATGCATGTTTCACATATGAGGAAATTCAAAGGAGACTAGAACGTGTTAAGATAAACAAAGGTCCAGGGCCAGTTGGTATTCATCCCAGGGTACTTAGCGAGCTTAGCTCTGTGATTACCAGAACTCTTTGATTAATTTTTCAGGATTCATTGAGGTCTGGCATAGTGCAGAGACTGGTAAAATGCTAATGTGGTGCCACTATTTAAAATGGGATCCTGTTCTCAGCCTCAAAACTATAGGCCAGTTAGACTGACGTCAGTAGTAGGAAAACTTAGTGAAGAGTTAATAAAGGATAAGATGCTGGACTTCATAGTAAATCTTAATACTATGAGTTTTTGCCAGCATGGTTGTCCTATTGCCCTACATGTGCCCCCTATATAGTTGTGTTGCCATATGTTAGGAAATGTGGGGGGGGGGGGAAATTTCGCTCTTTTTCAGACTATCACCCTAGAAAGGTAAATGGGACGTCAACAAAAAAAACGAGTCGCGCATTGTTTTTGACGTAACGCACCGAAGCGAACCACACAACACGACAAAAACGTGACGAAAACGACGCGACAAGAACGACAATTTTTCCGCAAAGTGGAACAGGGTAGATTCGCCCATCACTAGTTAAGAGCTTGGTTACAAGTGAAAATGAGAATGTAGCAAATTATTTGCTAATTATTTGTAAATATCTAGCAAAACACATTGCTAGATTCCAATTTTCTTTTCTAACCAACTGTTTATTTACTCTCTTGCCTTATTTTACCTTTGCCTTACTTTATGGATCTTGGGAGAATATAGTTATACAGTATATCATTGTTTAACTATTGAATTAATTCCATAGCACACATGCAGCAGACAACAATATGTAAAAGTAAATAAAGGCAATTCATCATAGCTGGAATTATCTTTGAAAGGAAACTTACTTAACTTTATCAATTGGAACAAATGGAGGTAATAATTTTATTAAAGCAACAGTTCAGTGTAAAAATTAAACTGGTTAAATGGTTAGGATGTAAAAAATAATATATGTTTCCTAATACAGTTATTTAGTCAAAAATGTAATTTATAATGGTTGGAAGTGAACACATTTTTAACACAATAGCCAGGACACAACTTCCTCCTTTGCAGTTTTCTAATCTCTTAGTTAGTCAGCAACTTGAAGGTTGGGCACACTTTGATCCTTAGCATGCAGGTCAGATTTAAAAGCAAACTAAGTGAACAGTTATGCCCCTTATGGCACCCCTTCCAGTACTGCTGGTTTCTTATTGGTAACTGAGCTCTTAAAGGGATTAATTAGCAGAGTGATTGCCATGTGAAAACTTATCAAGACAAATGAGTTATAAGTTATAAATGTAGACTCTATAACTGAAATTTGGACAGCATAAGGTGCAGGGGTGCTTAGAAAGTGAAACAAATATTATATAAAATCTAAATAATATTTAAATAATATTCCTTCTTGACCTGTTTGCAAGCAATGCTGTGTTGCAATCTTATTTTTGCTTTTCGTTATCTGTCTGACACTCAAGTGTAACTATAGCTGCACTGTCCATCTATCGAATAATCTATTTTTGAGATTTAATTACGGTATAACTCAGTGGTAAACCCTGTATAATGGCACAGAACATATTTTTATCCAAAATTGATTTTTGTACGTCATATAAATCTGTTATTTTGCCAATAAGAATATGTAACTAGGACAGATGTACAAGTTTATGCAAGTTTTCATACAAAAAAGATATACTGAGATCTAATTATATGGGACTAGTGATGGGCGAATCTCCCCAGTTTCGCTCAGCCGAAAAATTTGCGAATTTCCAGAGAAATTCACGAATTGGCGAAAAATTCGTGAAACGAATCGTGGCATGCTTTTGACGCGCATCGCGTCAACTTTGATGCGACGCGTCATTTTCGACGTGCGTCGCGTAGTTTTCGGCTCGCGTCGCGTCAAAAAGGACGCGCAACTCGTTTTTTTGGCGAATTTTCGCCAGCGAATTGCGGGAATTTGCAGCGAATTCACCCTTGGCAAATAAATTAGCCCATCACTATATGGGACTTATTTACAATTGTGCAAAATGAAACTCCAGCTCACAGTTGCAATTAACTGGAATTATATACCCTGCATCTTCATCAGACAGTTGGATAAATGTATTTCTTACCTGCAATTTCTCATTCACTTCCTGTATCTTCAGGACATCTGACAAGGTCGCATGCATTTCCTCGCATGGCGATGTGTCGGCTCGATGCACATCCGCGAAGTTCTACCCTTAAAGCCTTGGTTCCCATCTAAAAATTGAAGCTACAAGTGGTTAATTATAACAAGTACTTAAGAGTAAGCCACTTGATACCTCATGTGAATACTGCCATAGGCTCTGAATAAACAATATAATAATATAAATGGTAACAATATGATGCAGGATATGTTTTTGGTACACAAAACAATCACAAAAAATAATAAAATACCAAAAGGAAAGAGATACCTCAGTGTTTCATACAGTAACCTCTAATGGCACTAAACATCTGTCTTTTTGGTATGGTTGCTTTTTGTTTACATTTTCATTTAATTTTTGAGTTTTGTGCACCAATGCATGTTTGCCCTTGTCATACTACAGTACCTATCATTTGTATTACTATTTTGTTTATTCAAGCCCAAAGGATTGTCTTTTGACTAAGCATGGTGATTTGTTGCACTGCTAGCAGGGCCACCATAAGAAATTACAGGGCCCCATTAAAAAATATTTTTGTGCCTCACCCAGGCCCAACACAGGCCCTGCCCCACACCACGCATACCCCAACACTATTGTAAAAAAGCCACACAGACATGGGCATTAAAACATCCATTGGTGGCCAGGTTCCCCCCTATAAGGTAAAAAAAGTAATTGGTGGTCAGGAGGCCCCCTTAAAAAAAGTTAAAAACTTAATTGGTGGCCATGGTTCCCTGTACAAGTTTTAAAAACAAATATTGATTGACAGGGTACCCCCTTAAAAGTTTAAGAAAACCTTATTGACTGCCAGGGCAAAAAAAAAAAATCAATAGCAGCCAGCCCCACCCACTATACAAGTTAAAAAACAGGAGCCCCATAAAAGATAAAAAAAAAAAAAAATGTTGGTCAGGGGCTCTATAGAAAATTAAAAACAAAATGGTGACCAGGGGCCTATAGAGGAAAAAAAACACCAGTGGCCAGGGGTTCTGGTGTGATCTTCATCTTTCTTTTAGAACTTGTTTGACAGATTCGACTCATTTCGCAGACTCAGCTTTTCAAAGGCTCTGGGTCTTAAGATCATCGACAACATCCTGCACTCAAGGGGTACCCAGTTATGCTGCTCTTTTTGTATTAGCCAGGCCCCCCCTTTAGACTTTAATTCTACCAGGCCCCCCCTTTAGACTTTAATTCTAATGGGCCCGTGACGATTGTCCCCCCTGATGGAGGCCCTGAAAATTAATATTTTAAAGATTAATATTTGTCACTCACTTGTAAATTCCTTTTCATAGAATTCACATAATTTTATTAGGTTTAGCAAAGATCTGATTCCATTTCAAAATGCCATGTTCATTTTCAAAAATTCTAACCTAAAGAATGATTTTTACACTTACAGAGAATCCCTTCCTTTATATAGGTTTCTCCATATGGTTATGGAAAAGAGGCTGTTATCACAAGTGACAATTGTATGTTATTATTTGCTTGACACTGCAATTTAAGAATTTATTTTCCATTGAAATCTGTCAAAACTAAAATTTAGTTCTTAAGTCATTCCCATTGCAGACTCCTGCCAGATGAGTGAAATCACTTACTCAAACAATCCAGCAACCAGAATGGATTAGCTCACAACTCCTGCCACTTTCAGTAATACAGCAAGTAGCAGACAGTTAATTTTACAAAAACTTAATGGAGCGCACGACTCTAGCTGTTTAATACAAGCACTGTCAGTGCATGTAAGCAAAAAGTCTCAGCTGTCACTACTGACAAGCTGAGCAGAATTATTTGTTACACTAGAACAGATAAGACGCATAAAATCATGCATTACCCCTTCCTTCGTTAGTCTCAGTAACACTGCTTAAAGTAAAGTAGGATATATATATATATATTATAAGGTCAGGTTTCATTTGCTATGAAAACAATGCAAATTCTGCATTCATTCTTGTTAATCCAACTGGATAATAAGAATCATTTCATGTTTATTGCACTTTGGTTTTCATCTCTAAAATGAAAATTTCTTTCAATCCAGCACCAAGGTATTTGAGACACAGAAGAGTATAATACAGCATTTGTGACAGGTGCAAAACTCACTGCAATGCTTCAACAATTTCAGACTTTTGCCCCTTGTAAGTTTAGAGGAACGGTACCAAAAATTGAGTACGTTTTATGTTTTCAACAAAATGTTGCAAAAAAAACAAAAATGACACATGGTACACAAAAATGATGTATGGTAGACAAAAAATGTTGCATTAGACATGTATTTTGCCACATAAATGTTGCCATGTCAAAAATGTCACCCATAGACTTGAATGTGATTTGCTCATCACTATTCAACAAAAATCATAGTTATATCATAAAATCATAGAGCCACAATTTTATCAGGAGTCCTCTGATTTCCCATCACTTTCACACTTTTCTGTGAAAAGTGCAAAAAACTGATCTGTACATGCGCAGACTATTTCAGTGACGTCAGCAGAAAGGTTTCTGTTTCTTAAGGAGAGGTTCTGCGCATGTACGGGATAGCACTTCCGGTTACAGCACAGACACAAAATTTCTGGTGGCAAGCTGGTGCAAACACCCTGTCCTGCTACACAGAAAGTTGACAGCTCTGGAAAGGAGGCTTTACTTGCACCATAAAACAATATAATTTGTAGTCCAAGAAAAATGGATTTGAATTATTTACTAAATGATCATGCCACCTCACCTGAGGTCCTTCTAGACATTGACCACACATGGGACGTTATATCTCCAATAATGATAAAGGAGAACAAAAGCTTAACTAAAAAAGAAGGGCAGACATGTTTTATATTAAGTTTTGGGCTTCTATACCAGCTCAAGATAACTGCTGACTAACCAGTTTAGAAAAAAGTACATTTGTGCCATTGGTTGGGGAAATCTTAAAAAAAATAATGGAAGTGAAGAAAAACACTATTGATGAGAGAAACTACAATTCTTTATGTCTACTAAAGACAGAACTAATATGCGATTCGGCTTTGTGCTTCTGCCTGCATATGGTATAAAATTAAAGCAGATATTTATTGGCCAAAACTGTGCACAATACTGTGCATTAAACAATCTGCAGCCCAGTTTATGTTTCAGACAATATGCTCCTATGTACCCAATAGATACAGTATGATATTTTGTCATACATACATTATATGCCCCATTCCTGTACAAAAGTAAGCATATGCAGCCAGACAATCTGGACACACTTTTTTTTAATGTGACTTGGTCACACTCTAGACAGGCCGTTAAACAATTTTGTTCATAATATTTACATAGTTGACAGAAGCTTATCAATTTAATTAAAAAATATATAAGTGCAGGTGTGTTTGCAATAATCAGGGAATTTGAAACAATTGCTAAACTAAACCCTGCCAAATTGCTGTTTTAGCCTATGGGGGACCTTCTTAAACCTATTTGGAGTCATTTTGTGAATTTTGAAAAAAAAGATTTTTTTTAAAAATCCTTCGAATTGAATTTTATCGAATACATTGAAAATTTGATTCACCCAATGTTAAAAACTTGATTTTTTAAATAAATGTTGGTTGTTCTTTTTTTTTTTATCCAACCATGAAATTCGACCCTTGATAAATCTGCCTCTTAGTATAACGCCAAAGCATTATATTGGCAAATTAAACATTTATATTATGTAAATTAGAATTTCTTGTATTCAGTTTAAAACAAGCAACTCTTTATTTTTATTATATATATATATATATATATATATATATATATATATATATTCAAAGATGAAAGGACCCGCACTCCAATCTTATTGTGAAGAAATTAATGTGTTTTTATTTCTCACAATGGGGTATATTTATCAAAGAGTAAAGTTAAGAGTGAAGTTTCGCCACTAGAGGGAAATTCCGCCACTCTCCATTCATTTCTATGGGATTTTTAAAGGCGTATTTATCAAAGGGTGAACTTTCACTTCACCCATTGAAAAACAGGCCTTTCAAAATCCCATAGAAATTAATGAAGAGTGGCGGAATTTCCCTCTAGTGGCAGAACTTCACTCTTTGATAAATTTACCCCAATGCATCTACAAGTTCTGACCAAAGCACCCAGGTGAATTAAATCCAGTGACAGTGCGCTCATTGGACATTGTGTAATTGGTTATTGACATTACATTTCAAGGGAAATATTTTGGCAATTTATCAATTTATATCACACATACAGATGGTGCATTAATACAAAAAAAGGAGGAAAGATGCACCATCTACATGTGCTACATATTCCCTGTGAGTGTGATATATATTGTCAAAATATTTCACATGATTTTTAATATCAATATAAATAAAATGTAGAATTGCATAAGGAGCCAGTGTAATGCTCCTACTTTATGGGGCAGATTTATCAAGGGTCGAAGTGAAAATGTGAATTAAATTTTTTTTATTTCTAAGTCATTTTGGGTACTTCAACTATTGAAAAGGCCAGAATTTGATCAGAACTGAAAAACTATATGTATTCTTCATCCATCATTTCTCTCTACTATGCTGTTAGTGGCAATGGATGTACACTTTTATGCTCTGAGAGTAGTGTTATATTGCTGCCTCTAATATTGCAAGCGATATAAAAGGTATGCTGAAAATCACAAGAACATTTCGGTTACAATATTTATAACACAAATGACTTTTCCTGTCAGAAGTGTGCTTCTAGTTGCAGACTTTTGCCCTTTGATTTTGATTGGATCCCCTTGAAATAGTGCCTGGGAAAGAATATTTTAAAAAATAAAGATATCTAAGTGTTTTGGTTAACCAGATTCACATATATACACACATGTAACATATGATGATGATTTGTAACAAAGGTTTCAATGTGCAATAAATAATCTTATTTCTTTATAAATATTTAAAGACCTGTTTGTGCTGTTTTAGTTCTTTTTGCATTAGCACATATATATATATATATATATATACTGTACATATATAGTTCAACAACTACATATATAGTTCAACAAATCACTTGTTGAACATACCATCTATCAGGGACTCCCTATACGCTTTGTGATTGAGTTGTTAGAAATGTGACTTTCCTTCATTTATTTCTGATTTGAAGACCACTTTTTTCAACAGGTGTCGGGTACCACGATGGGGGCACCCATGGCGCCTGCTTATGCTAACCTATTTATGTACCAGTTTGAAAAGCAACATATTTTGTCAAAATATGATCAGAATATTTTAATGTACAGGCGCTTCATCTATAACATCATGTTAATTTGGAAGGGAGATCAGGTTAACTTTGATCTTATGATGCAGGACATTGGAGGATTATTAAAGCTGATGACAAATTGGGGAGTCTCTGTCCTGATCCACCTATGATGGGGTTCAGACAGGGACGAAATGTACGAGACCTTTTAGTTCAAAATGATCCAATACATTGTTATAGGGCTAGCCAGACAACCACTTCTTGGTTACCATCTAACAAACCTGGGTGTTTCCGTTGTTCATCCTGCTTATCCTGCAGATCTATGACACCAGGCACAAGTTTTGTACATCCCCATACTGGGCGTCGCTATAAAATTTGTCACCACATCACATGCACTACTACTCACGTTATTTACCTAATTACCTGCCCTTGTGGGCTTTCCTATGTGGGTAAAACAGATTTAATGCTGCGACTTCACATTGATGCCCACAGGTCAGCTATTAATACTGCCTTTCATGACCAAAAAACTACTAAACCTGTAGCCAAACATTTCTTGGAGGTTGGACATTGGTTACCATCTTTCAGATTTATAGCGATAGATCATATACCAATGCCTAGAAGGGGCGGGGATAGATCCCGACTCCTATTACAACTTGAAACATTCTGGATTAGGACCCTTGGTACTGTCTCACCCAAGGGTTTTAATGAGTATTGTTCATTTGGATGTTTTCTCGCTACACGATAAACTGTTCTATGGTGTAAATATTGTACAGTTTTTCTTGTGTTTTTGAATTATGTTTTTACGATGTACTGCATTAGTTGAATTAACATGATGTCACTAATTGGATGTATTTTTATCTGTTATGTAACGTGCAACTTTATTGATTCTCTATACGAGTTATTGCACCTAGACAAAGGTCCAAGACCGTGGACCAAAGTGTTGGTGCTTTTATTATGTTTGATGACTAAATAAATTTTGTAAAATTTGGAATCGGAGTGCGTGTTGTTACAGTTCCCTTCTACGTTTCAACAAGAGACACAGCACTCGGAAGTGAATGGTGATAATTGAAGTGAGTGCGGACGCCCTAGGAGAAGTATATATATATATATTGAAACTTATCCTGAGGGACAATGAGACTCGGGTTAAGAAGATATTTTCTATAAAAAGTTTGATATCTTTATAATTTTTCTATTAGCCACACAAAACTGTGAAACAGGGGCAAGCAGTGTGCAAGCTATTTTCCATACCATAAGCGTTTTTCGAAAGATGTGAATTAAAAAGTGTACTGTATGGGGCGGATTTACAAAATTTGTGTGAAGAGATCGAAGTTCGATTGAATTCGATCGAATACCGATTGTACAATTTTTTTCAGATGATCGAATTTGGCATCATTCGATGATCGAAGGATTTAAAATTTTAAAATCCTTCGAATGCCTACTTCGCCAGATTGAACCTACCAAATACCAATAGAAGCCTATGGGAACCCCCTCATAGTCTTCTTTGGCAAACACGTCCTCGAATACCATTCGTATGATCGAACGCCTCGATCATTCGAATTGTACAAATTTTTCGGAGGCTCAAAGGAAAAAGTACTATTTTTTTCGTGAAATCGAACGATCGGTATACGATCGTACGATTTCATTGAGACATCGAATTTCGAGCAAAAAGATAGCCTGAAACTATTCGATAAGCATTCAATAGTCAAATGCTTATCGAATTTCGAGGGGATTTGAGGGAAATTTAGTAAATGTGCCCCTATGTGTTATGCTTCCATTTGGTTTTTAACACCCCCACACCTACCACCTTCAACAAATGGTGGTCTCATGCCTTTAAAAATGGGCGTTGGTTTGGACAATCTCTTTCTCTTAAAAGCTGCAAACGTTAGTGGCACGGGAGAATCTAGCCCTCTGACTGAAACTGATCCTATAGAATTCTACTTTTATACTATGACCAGAGGTAAATTGTTAGGGACCACCGTATGGGGTTTTCCTTGATGTGGCATGGTGACTAACCAATTTTATGATCATAACTTGCAACTAAAACCCCTGTTTTTGTAAACACATGCATTTGCATTTAATGGATTACTTATGAGACAGGGGACCAGGGAATGTGCATTGATTAATTGGACAAATAATTTTTTACTTAGCCTTGTAGTGCTCACACAACCCTCCTTGTGCTGTATGTGTTGCACCTTATTTAGGTGTCTGTAATTCCCTAGACTCAGTGGTGTATTAATGACATATGGGGCCCTAGGCAACATACACACAGGCCACCCTTCTAGGCTTCTTCATCTGGGTCCAGATGTGTGCAGATCAAGGTATTCTTGCACCCAAGTTCTTTACACCAGGTCAGGTTCAGAGCCTTTCCTGCCTTCTTCTTCCAGCAGGTGGGTCTGACTGGACCCAGCAGCACAAATTAAAATAAAAGAAATAGAAATAATAATTTTAAAAAAGCTAGATGGACCCCTGATCGCAATGGGCCCCAAGGCTATAGCCTAGGGGAGCCTGTGAATCAATCCACCCCGCCTATATATAATGTTAATGTTATGTTAAGGCAAAACACCTCAATCCTTCATCTAAACTTGCATTTAAACTTATCAAAGAGATGTACCAGTGTTTAACTCTCCATAGCAATCATCATCCATTTACCAAAATATCTCCCATATATCAGCGCAAGAGTAGGCAATAGAAGTACAGTGAGGGAATAAAGAATGGGTGTATGATAAAAGACAACAAAAGGCCAACATTTTAATATTTTTCCACTGTTGCCTATAGACCTTAACCGTCATAAAAAGTGGGTATTCTGCCTTGTTGCTATTGTGTCAATTGACCATGCAGAATCTTCCAGCTATAGATTTTTTGATGTTTATTGAAAATACATTTCTGTTTCATAGAGGAATTTTGTTATTTATCCTATCATGATGGAACTACATCAGCCCAAGTTACTACTGGGAACAACCACTTAGAAAATAATATAATTTACGGTAATTGTGTGCAACAGAAGATTTATTGAGAACATCTGATGAATCATTTGGTTTTATTTTTTGTTTGTTTGCTTTAACTCAAAACACTCAAAACAATTCTTCTGTATCCGAATGTTAAAATATGTGCATTTAAATTATTGGAGGGTAATGAATTAAAGCCCTAAATACAGTATGTGTCCACTTTATTGTTTTGAACAGTACATGACATACAATAAATAGATGCTTTGAAAACAACCTTTGTATAGTTTGAGGGATTTAAACAAAAGAATATTCACTGACAAACTGACAAAGATTGAAATCACAGCGGGAGATGAAAACTTGGCAACACACAGGTGTACAACTGTTCATATTTTAATCATAGTGAATACTGTGCAGCTCAGTATCTTTGTTGGTAAATTATTTCCCCAATACATTTCTTATGTGACAATTTTGTGCAAGTGGCTATGTCAATATGTTTTTGAACCTGTGACTATTTATTTGTGGGCAATGCAAAACCCAAAGTACACCCATTTTTTGCATTTTTCACCTTGCTCTCTACATAATAATTGACCCCTATAGATTGAAGCAAAGAGTCTTCAACTAGAAAAGTGCAATTTCAGAAAAAAATCGACTCCAATGGGTGAAAATAATAGTTGCGCATCAATTGTTTTTGATTTGAAAGATGGGTCAGATTCACCCATTGGTGCACACTGATACACAAGCACTGGTGGAAATCAGAGTGAGCCCTGTCAGGTTTTGTAGCTTCTCACCAGCTCTCCTTTGTTTTTTATATTCAGTTGTTGTTGCATTATATACTGTATGTTTTAACATTTTGCAATGTTTTCTCTTCCTATTTTGTCACAGCTTCATTTGGTGAATGTGCGCAGGCCAGGGTGAAACACAAATGGCTGGTTTATGTGGCAGAGGACCTGTAGTTAATGGTTTGGGCCCCAGCTTGTAAAGAGGTGAATTTTTAAATTTCAGTGTAAATAGTAAGGCAATTTTCAAGTCAGTGTGCAGGTTGCACCAATACCCAAGGTTGGCCAGCAGGGGAATCCCCCTGCCAGAGCTTATAAAAAGTGCACAAATAGACACTTCCTCTTTTGGTGTAAGAAGAATTTATGACAGTTCCCGTGACTGTGCTAATCTGTGCTAAAGGCGAAAGAGATGCAGCTGGCTAGGCTTAAGGTGAATCAGAGCTTGTTTTGAGAATCACCTTAGAGTTGTCAGATAGCCGTACGTACAGTAGCAAGGCCAGCCTTTAGCCTTGATGAGGAGGTAGTGATTGGGGCTAAGATCCTGGGTGGTTGTGCACCAGGTATGGACAGAGCGTTTAGGGATTAGGATGTGAGAACCTATGGGTGGTGAGATAATTAAGCTTGAAAACTGTGGACACTACAGAGAAGAGTAACCTAGAGAGTAAGAAAAGAGTCCCTGGATTGTCCAATGGCACTCTGCTAGAGTTCATTTGACAGGTGTACTGGAGGCTTCTGAGAAGGAACGCTGTGAGAGCATGTGTGATTTCTAACTGAAGATACAGTATACTGAAATCGTTTTGCTATAATACTGATATGTTTGTACTTTTCCATCCATTGTGGGGGGCTTGTAAATGATCCCTATAAATTTAATTTGGCTTTAAAGAATGTGCTTACAAATTTTCTAGTTTTTTGTATATTTAGCCAGCCCACGTGCACCCAATCGCTAAGGGATTGA
>CM044440.1:93908897-93941715 GCA_024363595.1 Xenopus borealis
AAGGGAGGTGATGGTAAAATAGAGGAATCCTGACAGTTGTTTTAATGAGATTCTGCATTAAGGCCACTTTCTTACACTTTTCCCCGACAAGGAGCATGCCCTTCACTTTCAATCTCATATTCCAGTAATTTAAAATGCTTTAACCCTAAGAGAAGCTAAACTAACCTCACTTTTATCTGCATGACTGGTCCATTCTTTCAATGGATCATGTAATTATATGTGAAATAAAGAAATCCTAAGTATTTGTTTGCAAAGACATTAGCTTGGTGTAGCAAAACAGTTCCAAACAGTAGCGTAACTACATATTACTGGGCCCCACAGTAAATTATTATTCAGGTCCCCAAAATGTCTAGAGGTTGACCTGTTTTACCAATATTTATTCAAGTAGTACATACATTAGGGCCTCATGGGGCCCCTATACCTCCCCCCCCCAGAAGCTGCAGGGCCTGCTTAACCTGTAGTTAAGCCACTGGTTCCAATGCAGCATATTTTAGCATTTGGTTTCTATTGTTTATGGTAAATGGTTTATTTGTAGTGATGGGCGAATTTATTCGTCTGGGGCAAATTCGCGGCGAATTCCCGCGATTCACCGCTGGCGAATAAATTAGCAAAACGCCAGCGAAATTTCACCGGAAAAAACGAGTTGTGCGTCGACAACGAAACGCGCAACATGCCGAAGTTGACGCGACGCAAATTTTTCGCCAATTCGCAAATTTCTATGGAAATTCGCTAATTTTTCGGCGAAGCGAAACTCGGGAGATTCGCCCATCACTATTTATTTGGTTATCCCAGTGGGAACTATGATTTTTCCTAGAGAACTAAATGAGCTGTCCAGATCTATTAATTTCCCTCATTCTGTAGCAAGTGTTATTCATGTGCACTTACTGCAAAGCTAAATGTTACAATATGAAAGGACCTGAGCAAATTGCAACTCAAAGACAATTGGAACAATAGCACATCAGATACTACATTTGCTTATCACTGCAGTGTTACATAAATTATTGTAGTCCACCATTTGTATAAGACATAGACAAGCAAAAAAGCTGGGATTATGCTTTCTATATGTCTACCATAATATTCAAGGGTAACAAAACTTTTATGGCTATCAAAGGGTAGACTATTAGTGGTAGACCAGCAACAGGAATCAAAGAAATTGTTCAGTATTAAAGTAAAAACTGGGTAAATAGATAGCTGTGCAAAATGTTTTCAATATATTTTAGTTAGGCAAAAATGTAATGTATAAAGGCTGGAATGACTGTAAGTCTAACATAACAGAACAGAACACTACTTCTTGTTTTTCAGCTCTCTTTTGTTTACACTGACTGGTTACCCTGGTTACCAGGCAGTAACCAATCAGTGAATTGAGGGAGGGCCACATTATTATTATTATTATTAACATGTATTTCTATAGCGCCAACTTGTTTCATAGCGATGTAAAGAGAATGTGATTATACAACTAAATCACATGAATTACATACATAGAACATAAGGAGTTACATACATCACAATAAGTATGGAGTTACATAAATCACAATAAATACCGGTACAGAAGATGGCGCTGTACAGAAAAAGATTACAATCTAAAAGGAAGGGAATGATACACAATGTGTTGGAGTGGGCAAGATCAGAGTTAAGTGGGTGAGAGATGTAGTACTGTAAGCGGCATTGCATTGGGTAGTTAACAGTGAGGGTAGGCTTCTCTAAAAAAGTGGGTTTCAAGAGATTTCTTGAAAGCTGAAAGATTGGGAGAAAGTCGGACAGACCGTGGGAGAGAATTCCAGAGGAGGGGTGCAGCCCTTGCAAAGTCTTGAATACGAGCATGTGAGGAGGTAATGAGAGCAGCAGGTCAGTAGAGGAGTGTAGTAAGCGGTTGGGTGGGTATACAGAGATGAGTCCAGAGATGTAGGGGGGGGCAGAGTTATGAAGTGCTTTGAATGTCAGGGTCATTAATTTGAATTTAATTCTGAAGGACAGTGGAAGCCAGTGCAGGGATTGGCAGAATGGCATGGCAGAGGAAGAGCGGTTGGTCAGGTGTATAAGCCTAGCAGCAGTGTTCATTATGGACTGGAGAGGTGACAGTTTTTGGAGGGGAAGGCCAATTAAAAGAGAGTTAAAATAGTCTAGACGCGATATAACAAGAGAGTGAATAAGAATTTTGGCAGCATCTTGGGTGATGTATAATCGTATTTTGGATATGTTCCTTAGGTGGAAGTGACATGATTTAACAAGTGACTCGATATGAGGAGTGAATGTCAGGGCAGAATCTAGGATAACCCCAAGGCACCGGGCCTGGGGAGACAGGGTGATAGTAGAATTGTTAACTACGATGGATACTTCCAGGATGTTACTGGTGGAGGAAAAAGAACCATTTCCGTTTTGAAGAGGTTTAATTTAAGGTAGCGTTGTGAAATCCAAGTAGCGAGCAGACAGGCAGGAGGAGACACGAGTTAGGAGTTCTGGGTTGAGATCAGGAGAGGAGAGATAGATCTGAGTATCGTCAGCGTAGAGGTGGTAGTGGAAACCATACGAGCTGATTAATTTGCCGAGGGAGGAAGTATATAGAGAAAATAATAAGGGTCCCAGTACAGAGCCTTGAGGAACCCCGACAGAGAGAGGTAGGATGCTACTCTGTTGTAGGTGACACTGAAGGAGTGATTGGTGAGGTAAGAAGAAAACCAGGACAGGGCTGTGTCACGAAGGCAAAGCAAATGGAGGGACTGAATGAGGAGAGGGTGATCTACAGTGTCAAATGCAGCTGAGAGATCAAGCAGTATTAGTAGTGAGAAATCTTTGTTGGCTTTAGCTGTTAAAAGGTCATTAGTTAGACAGGTCAAAGCAGTTTCAGTGGAGTGTTGGAAGTTTCAGTGGAGTGTTGTGGTTTAAACCCAGATTGTAAGGGGTCCAGCAGGTTATTGTCAGAGAGGAATGAGGTTAATCGGTTGTCGACTAGGCACTCTAGTAGTTTAGAGATGAAAGGTAGCAGAGAGATAGGTCAGAAGTTGTCATGATTGGAGGGATCAAGAGAGGGTTTTTTCAGAATGGGGGTGACAAGAGCATGTTTTAGTTGAGACGGAAATAGTCCAGTTGAGAGCGAGAGATTAAATAGATGAGTTAAGGCTTTGATTAGACAAGGATTGGTATTGCGGAGAAGTTTTGAAGGAATAGGATCAAGCAGGCAGGTGGTAAGGAGAAGTTTTGAGACTTTCTGATCAATAACAAGGGGGAAGGAGCACAGGAGAGACTGGGGAGTGTGGAGTGAGGGTGGTAGAAGCCTAGGGGGGTTGAGTAGTGTAATGTCCCCTCTGATAGTGTCAATTTTGTTTTTGAAGTGCTCAGCAATGTCTTGAGCAGAGACAGATGTGCACGGAGGGCGTGGAGAAGGGGAAAGGAGAGTTTTTTTGGAAAGGGAGTTAATGAGTAAAGTAAAGTATCTTTGTTTGGCTTGGGAAAGGCTGGTGTTATAGGAGTGCAGGGCAGATTTGTAGCTCCAAAAGTCTGAATCTGAGCGGGATTTGCGTAAGCGACGCTCAAGTGTACGTGAGTGTCTTTGGAGCGCTTTAGTATGAGCGGTGTGCCAAGGTTGAAGTGGTTTGGGTCTAGTACATTTATTTTTTACAGGAGCAAGCTCATTAAGGGCAGTGGTGAGTGTGATATAGTAGACCGAGGTAGCCGCATTAGCTGATATATTAGAGATAGCTGAGATATTAGAGTGAAAAAAAGAAGAGAGATGAGACACATCAAGAGCTTGCAAGTCACGGTAGGTACGTGTTTGGGGATTAGCAGGGGGTTAGTGAGAGTTGAAATGTGAGCATATTGTGATCGGAGAGGGGAAACGGTGAGTTAGCAAAGTTGGTGGTTGAACAGAGTCTGGTAAATATGAGATCCAGGGTGTTACCATTGGTGTGAGAGGGGGAGTCTGAGCACAAGGATAAGCCTAGGGAGGATGTTAGCAAAAGAGGTTTAGAGACGGAAGGGATGTTAATGTTGTTAACAGGTACAGATGCAGCCACTTGGATTTGTGTGTTAAATGCGTCATGACTCAGGGTTAATTGAAGAAACTGTGTTATCTAAAGTCATCTTAACTCATTTAATGCATTTAAACTTTTCATTAGCATACCAAAGCACCATTGTTTTCAATGGTGAACTCTTTAATTGGATGGGATGCTGTGACACAATATTCTGTGATAAGTGAGTTAAATGGGATATCTAAATTGTTATTCTGTGTCAAACGCACAATCCAAAGTGGCTTCATCTGTATATTAAAGTACCCTAATATGATGGATGGGGTATTAGATGAAAGAAAGTAAGGAAGCCAGGCAGCAAAGTTGACCATAAATTGTGTGGTTGGTCCAGGTGGTCGATATATGACAGCAATGCAGAGTGAAACAGGAGAAAAGAGCCTAATGCAGTGAACCTCAAATAAGGAGAATGATAAGGCAGGGACAGGTGGAAGAACTTTAAAAGTACAGTGGGGAGTTTGGGCATGGGAGTATGAGTAAGGCCCCCATAGGACAGGGCAGCAGGCAAGGCAGTGTCAGTAGGAGAAAGCCAGATTTCTGTAAGTGCAAGTAGGTTAAAGGAATTGGCAATGAAATGGTTGTGTATAGCGGTGAGTTTGTTGTAAACTGATCTGGCATTCCAGAGAGCACAGGAAAGATTAACTGGGTTTTTGGGTATAGGAATAAGAGTACTGTTGGAATTTGCAGCGAAGAGAAGGAGCTCGTGGCCGTGATATAACTGGGATGGTGTAGGGGCCAGGGTTTGGGGAAATATCCCCAGCTGCCAGCAATAGAAAGGAGAGATGGACTAAGTGAGAGCAGGATTTGTAAGTTCACATTGGTCATAACTGTTGCTTTTGAATCTGAGCTGAATGCTGAGGATCAATTGCAAATTCACTGAACAATTATGTCCCATGTGGCCCCCCTTCAAGTCACTGACTAACTCAGATTTAGAGATCTGAAAAGAAGGATGTTGTATTGTATTCTGTTCTGTTAGACATCCAGTCACTCCAGCCTTTATACACATAATTTTTGGCTAACTAACTATATTAGAAACATTTTTTATTTTGCACAGCCTATCTATTTACCCAGTTTTTTATTTTTACCCTGAACTATTCCTTTAAAGCCACCCAACTCAACATATTTAGTAATTCAAAACACAATATGCACTAGGACCCTGTCCTGGTGGATTTGCAGAATCAGTCTGTAAAATATATCACTTGGTTTGACCAGCAGAAGACATCTATCACTAAGGTTTGCTCCCCTCAGAGGTGAGGGGCAACTAGGTTAGCTATCATGGGCATCTTGTGGCCCTAATGGGAAGTTAGTGTATGGGGTAGGACTTTGGAGGCAATTTCGCACCAATTAGGTAAGTAATGGCGTAACTATAATGGAAGCAGACCATGAGGTTGTGGGTGGGCTGGGAACAAAGAGCCCTCTTACTCTATAATTTTATAGAATTACCCACCTCCACAGCAAGTGAGTGTGGTGTGGGGAGTGAGTCAGCAGGGGACAGGGAGTGAGTCAGCAAGGGACAGGGAGTGGAGGGGGGAATAGGAATTGCTTTGTGCCAGGCCAACAAAGAATTTTTTTGTAGGGGGTCTGGTACACACTAGGTACACTACTGGATATAAGTACTTAGGTGTTAATGATAACATGGCAAATAGTGATGGGCGAATTTATTAGCATGTGGCAAATTAGCGGGGAATTCCCTCAATTCGGCCCAGGTGAATACATTTGCAAAACTTATTTTTGCGTCTCTTTTTGGACACACACATCAGTTTCGGGACGACGGTGCCCATTGCCGGCATCAAAAAACAGCATCCAAAAATGGACGCACACTTCCAAAACGAGATGCTTTTCGAGAATTTGCCCATCACTAATGGAAAATGTCTGTGACATATAAAAGATATCCATTGGTATAGCACATTTACTTGTAACATATCATCTCTACAGAAATGCCACATACAAGACCTTTTGGTGAATAAAGTTTACTAGCCATAGGTGACCGCTATTAGCTTCTAATCTGTGCCCACAAGGCAATTCCACACCGTAATTAAGATGCCTCTAAAGCAGCATCTTTTCCAAAAATATGTCCATAAAGAATAATAAAGGTTTAGCATATGGGGTACATACCAGCAATATTGGACTTTTTATGGCTAGGGATATGGAAATTATAAAATGGATGCTTAGTTGTTTGCTCGCTACACCTAGAGGAAGGAGTGATCAGAACTTTGCTGGCTAATCATCATATGAATAAAATGGAAATTTTAAATATATATAAATATATATATATATATATATAATAGATATATGTATGATATGTATATATATGATATGTTTTTTTTCCCTGAGGAAGATTACTGTGATGTGATTGAAACATTGGAATATCTTTTGTTTTTCTATTAAAATCAGTTATCCTAACTGAGCCTGTTGAGTGTGGTATTTTTTTTCCTATTCTGCACACATTTTACCTGCACCCAGGCAAGCTGTGGTTTTTGTTTGGTGAGTTTGCTCCTCCATGTACCACACACACACACACACACACACATATATATATATATATATATATATATATATATATATATATATATATATATATATATACATACATACATACACATACATATATCTATTTTTTAAATGTATCTTTTAGGTAAATATCAAGGTACATTCTATTAAACTAGTTTGTTCTTGATTATGTTGTGGTGTTTCACAACATAAACAGGAATTGTCCATTAAAGCAGTGGAGGAGAGACCTCTTCTTTCAGTTCACTCACTTATCTCCATATTGAACAGTATTGCTAATATTGTTCACATTTTAATGGGATTGTTGGCCTCACTTGTACATTTTTTACAATAAAAAGATTCACTCTTTTCCATTTCCTTGTTGTGGAATTATTTCCAAGCACTTCAACAAATAATAGAGAATCTCAGTTTCCTTTTTGAAGATGCCTGAAATTACCTTGTTATTTTAACCTTTCCATTTCTTGATCTTGACTGACCATGAAAAAAATAGAGCATCTTCATCTTCAAATTACAAGGAACAGTCAGGTGTTAGGAGTAACCTTGCATGGGGCAATGTTAAATTGGTCAGTATTATTTCAGAGGTGACATTGTTATTAACTATAGGGTAGCATTTTTAGCCAGTCTCTTGCTTGTGTTTGGCAAGGTATATTATTCTTTTTCTGAAATAGAACTACACCCTGTAAATGCAAGAACAATGCAAGTGGGAAGAAGAATTTTTCACAGGTCTGCTTTTTTATCTATCGGGATATACAATTTTAAGTTTTTGTGCATGTTTTTGTTCATAAATTACACATATACTGTAAATAAGCAGAGTCTGATTCCAGTAAATAAAATAGGGGACATTTCTGAATATCATATTTGTTTTTTTTGTTTTTTCTTTGACCTACATTTCAAACTTCCAACTTATTATACATTTTAAAGTTAGGGGATTCTAGCAGCTAATAATATGATTTACACATTAATGCACAAAAAGATGAACTGCTCAAATAAGTTGACAATTTATAAAAGGATTGTAAAGAAATTAAGAAAATATTTTATTAATATAGTTATTATGTCAAAGTATTAATGGTAAAATGAATCCTGTGCATTTCTTATTTCCTGCGTTTCTGTTATTTGCAGTAAGGCTTGCATTGCTGTGCCCTGAGTTCAATTTCAGCTCGGGTGCTATCTGCAAAAGAGTTTGGATATTCCCATAATTTCTGAATGGGTTTCCACTTGAGGAAGGGCAGTTGTTGTCCAGAAACGTCTGAACATGACTCACGTGTCTGGAGCACCACAATAAACCTGGGAGCACCCCATTTTTGATTAAGGTATTGGTCCTTTTTCTTTTTTCTTTTTTCTCATGAATGGGTTTCCTCCCACACTCCCGAAACATACAGCCAGGTTAATTGTCTCCTGATAAAATTGACCTTTCTGTGCAAATATCATAAGGACCTTTGATTGTCAACTCCACTGGGACAGGGACTGATATAAGTGATGTATACTCTTTCTAAAGCACCAGGTAATTATGCTAGCACTTAATAAACAGCTAATAATTATAAATAAGGGAGAGTTTGTTACAGAATAGAAAGCGAGGAGTTGCCACCATTTTGCTTGACAAGTGTTAGAGTGAGGGACAACTGTTACTGAAGGAAGCCTGGGCATAGTTTCCACACATTGCAGGCCAAGAAAGAGCTGCAGTGTCTTCTTCATACAGTAAATTGCCAGCAAGCAGTCCATTCCTGTCCTAAAAGAGGAAAAGATATTCTGAATAAATGAGCTCCTGTGAATTACTTACATATTTACTTTTTATTATTATGCATATTTTGAACAGTAATACTATCCATTTTAAATAAATGATAAAAGGATGTATTCAATTAAGTGCCAGTGAGTTCGCTACTGCTGTTTAGATGTGCTGTATAAGCTGGAACATTACTTGCAGATAGGTTTTGCTTTTTAGCTGTGTGTAAATTTGCAGAAGAAAATAAACCTTGGGCTATGCCCTATAATTATTCAAAAGCAATAGTATTTTTAAATTGGATTTTGCAAATCTGCTTTATTCTGTCATAACCAAATTATGTTGGAATTCAACAAATTTTACGCTTTGCGCAATGGATTAAAGGAAACAGACAATTTAACGTACAATTAATGATTCAGTTTGATGATTTCAAGGTTCCTCTATAAAAGGTGAAATAGCTACTGAAGAAAAGGGCATTTATTCAGTGTGCATTTCATTTAAAAAGTAAACCTATAAAAAACAGCTATGTGTTTACATGAGTTTCATAGGTGAAGCATATTGATTGTGTATTGCTATTCTAGCCCTGCTTTTTCCCTTGGAACATATTTTTTTAGAGAAAATCATCTTTAGTATCATGTTGGAATTTTGTCCTACCATTAGCAGAGAATTTGATTGCCATCTGAATGCTAGTATATACAGTATTCTTCTTTAAATATTTATGCTTTTACTTGAAATATGTGAAAGCTCCTTGTGGTTTTACAAAAAGTTAGTATAGTTTCTAGTAGCAGCAATTTCCTGACCCACATAAAGGTCCTGTGCTTGTATACTAAAGGACCACCAGTAGATTTTTACATGTTATATCACAGGTAAGATACTGTATTTAAAGTCACCAAGGATGAATTTCAAAATGCTTTATAGGATACCAGCACAAAACCTTTATGTGGGTCAGGAAATTGCTGCTACTAGAAACTTTTTGTAAAACCATAGGGCTTACCTGAGACTTATTTCTAGGTTTGCCACCTTCTGGTATTTTTATACAAAAGGTAGTACAGATATGGCATCCTTTATCCAGAAACCCATTATCCAGAGCAGCCCCTTGTGCATAATCGCCATGGGGCACCATAGGTAGCAGCAGGTACATGTGGACCACATGCCTACTGCTGCAGTGACTTCCTGCACCCCACCCCATCATAAAAATGCAGTCAATCTGTTGATTTTTCATTAGCTGAAGTGACCCACAGGACTATTTGTATACGCTAACTTCATTTTGGGTAGTGATGGGTGATTTTTTTTGCAGAATTTTTCGCGAATTTAAATGCTGAAAAATTTGCAAAAGCTACGTCCAAAATGAGAAGCCAGCAAAATTTCGACAGGCGAAATTATGACTGCATTTCGCAACTTGCGGGAATTTGACGCAAATTCGAAGCAGGGGAATAAATTTGTCCGTCACTAATTTTGGGGCCTCTAAATGCCAGATACTTTGGTAAACCTATGCACAATGGGCATCAACCTGTTTGGAGGAGCCCTTGCAATCATAATTAGGGTGCTCTTTCTTAGTACATAATGATACATGGGCGATATGATGCTGGAAAGTTGAAGCTTTGAGGCAATTTTCAGGTATTTCACCAAAATCACCAAATTTGGGAAAGCCTTGCGACTTAGATCCGGTAGAATGTGTCATTTCCAAAAATATATGGTTTAGGGGGTAAATATATATGTCTGTGTTTTCACCCCAGTTGGTGCATTGATGCAGCAGGAATAAGAGTTTGCGTTTCATGTCAAGGCAATTGGTACCTAGAGGCAATCTATGAAACTGATTGGCAGGGGTTAAAAACAAGGTATCAATGAAGTACCAAAGACTTGTTCAATACAGATGTTACAATTACTCTAATATAAAAATAACAACCCACATCACTCAAAAAAGGAAGCCACATGCAATCAGATTTGATGAAATAAAAAATACATTATTTATTATCTATTATCAATAATTTATATAGCCCTGAGCAATTACCATAGTAATATACAGAGATTGATTATCAGTTGTATCAGTCTCCCAGATAGAATTTATAATCATAAGTTCCTAATACAGTCATACAACCTAGAAACCAATTAACCTTCCTATAGGCTTTTTTGGACTGCGGGAGAAAATTTCAATCCCCTGAGAAAACCCATGCAGACATAGGGATACAAGGGAAAAGCATACAATTCCATGTGGAATCAAATCAAGATTCATAGCTTCAACTCTACTGAGCCACCATGCTGATTATAAATAGCGATGAGCAAATTTTTCAGCAGGCATGGATTTGCAGCAAAAGTCGAAACTAAAAAGTCACCAAGACGAAAAAATCATCAGAAGAAAAACGCCTATTGACTTCAATGCATTTGGCAAATTACTAATTATAAATTCATTAAATCTGACCGTTCTCAACAAAAAAAAAGTTTTTTTGGACCATATGCAAACAAGAACTAAATGCCAAATGAATCAGTTTAAGTAAAATGTTATCAGGTTGAGATCTCCGCATTTTGTATTTACTGACTGTAATTCTATGATTTTATGAAAAACAAGTGTTTGATAAAACATATTCAAAAAAAGTCAAATCTTCATCTGAGTGCCACAGAGTGTAATCATCTGTGTTTGTCAAGTCTCCCTGTGTCTTATTGTACATGATTATTTTCAAATGATTGATACTAATGTCAAACAGGCACCCCATAATGGAGATGTTACTGTCTAAGAAACTGACAAACTAATAATATATTATATATAATATAATATAGATATAGAGAAAGTGGATGTACTGGCTTAACTGGTGTGCCTGGAAATAATATACCCTACCTTACATTGCATAAATACAGGAAAAAGTTACTTTCCAACAACAGTTATCTTCAAAGGAAAACCTCAAAAGGTTCACGGTTTATGTTGGTAAATGTAGCCATTGGCCATCAGGAAAAGCATGGGTCAAGTGAAATAGATTGGGGGGGTGGTGTCTGAGGAGGTGAATTGAAGGCATGACTGATAAATGGGTGAGAAACTAAGAAGACATGATAGCATGAGATTACTCAAAAGATGTAGAAATGGGTTAGGTGCTAGGGAGAGGAAATCATATAAGTATCAAGAACCTTACACCAACCCCACCCTTTGCAGAAAGTTAGGCTGGTATATTGTTTATATTGTTTACTTCATCAGTTAAAGAAAACATACTTTATTTCAAAATACACTCATTTGCTATCTCACATACAGAATAAGCAAATTAGGAGGTGTGTTATTTGGCCTATGACTATAACAACCTCCAAGAAAATATAAGTTATATTGTTTATAGTATTTGTCAGGCTTACCGGAAAGTCTGGTGATGGATCTTTTTAGAAGATAGGACCCACAAGCGGCTAACACAACACAGAACCTCCTGAGAATGATACAGGGGAACCGTGAGTGGAGAGAAGCCTGTGAGGCAAAACCAAAACAATGTACCAAGGGAAGAAGAAGAGGCGTAGTCAAAATATCGAATCCGAGTTCAGGGGCAGGCAGCGAGTAGCAGGAACGAGATGACAGGCCGAGGTCAGGATATGTAGCGAAGGTTCGAGGTCAGGAACAGGCAATAGGTCAAACACAGAAATCGTTTTTTTCGGCGAAATTTTGCCAAGCAAAATTTCGCTGGTGATTCGCGAATTTATTCGCCAGCGGCGAATCGCTGGAATTTGCGGCAAATTCGGCCCTGGCGAATAAATTCGCCCATCACTATTCAATAGGTTGAAATAGCTAGGTAAATCTGGAGGATCCACGATAAACAGGCACAGTTTTTACCTATAGACATAGGTTTAAATACCTTAGTGTTGGCACCAATTCTCCGGCGTCGGAAGGCATGCGCAAGCACGCCAGCGGCATGACGCTCTGCTCCGTGACCCACATACGCGCCTGCGTCGTGACGTCAGACCCGGAAGTGTGCCACCACGGAAGGTATTCTCACAGTATTTACATTCAATGGATGCAAAAAACACTCCAGCAATAAATGTGCTGCCATCACACGATCATCAGCATTTTACGCAACTACTTCATTCTGTCAGTCTTCAAAGACTTGGTAATTCCTTCTTTCTTGTTAGCCATTTTATATTAGCCATAAAAGACCAAAAAGAACACTCCATATCAGATGAGTACAGATGAATGATTTGATTGATCCAGTCATTTGTACTGATGTATTGAGGGGCATTTTTAATACTAATAGCTAGATTGTGCCAATGCACATACATAATATGAAACAAATACACATAAAATGATTAATTACAACCACCCTTGGCTGCAGAGAGCAGTACAGGAATGCTATGGAGCACAACGTAGTAAAGGCAATGTATCAATCTTCACGGTGTGACACACTCAAAAAGGTGCAGAGTGGTGCAGAGCACAAAGCTGGGGACTATGTGTATAATCACTTCTCATGAAGATAGCACCATCCAAACGCAAGCAGAGCAGTATACATCGGGTGGATCTAGGCTCCTGTTTAGTGTGCTATTCATTAAAGGGATTCTGTCATGATTTTTATGGAGTGACTTTTATTTCTAAATTGCACTGTTTACACTGCAAATAATTAACTCAACTATGTAAAATTCAATTCCTGAACCATGAAGTGTATTTTTTTTAGTTTTAATATTGGTGTGTAGGCAGCCATCTCAGGTCACTGTACTGGGTATTGTGCTTTCAAAAAGAGCCAGTGCTGCACTATGGAACTACTTACTTGCTGACAGGTTGTTGTTTCACCTACTCAATGTAACTGAAGGTGTGGCAGTGGGACCTGGATTTTTACAATTGAGTACTGTTTTAGATCTGCCAGAAAGCTATCTTGTGTCAGCTGCTATTTGGTTAACTTCTCATTGTTCTGTTGTTAAGCTGCTGGTGGGGAGGGGTGATATCACTCAAAATTGCAGTACAACAGTAAAAAGTGACAAGCGCACAAGTCGCATGACTGGGAGCTCCTGGGAAACTGACAATATGTCTAGCCCCATGTCAGATTTCAAAATTAAATATTCTCCCATGACAGTTAGGGTTGGAGTCTATGGGCACATATTTTTGACGCACAGCAAATTTGTTTTGACTTTGACATTTTTCCCATTGGAGTCTATGGGCATCATTACTGTTCCCTAATGACAACTCTTTAAGGGGGTTATAAAAATCCAAACTTTTCTGAAAACCATTCCTACCAAATCCACACAGACTTTCCTCCCATTTATAAATACATTTTTCTAAAAATTTCAGGGAAATGACTAGACAAAATCGTAAAAAATATAAAAAAGCTATGTTTCCGTTTAACCAGTTTGATCCATTATTTCTGATTGATGATTACTGATCTCAAAGGAGAACTAAACCCTAAAAATTAATAGGGCTAAAAATGGCTTGTTTTCTATCCTATACTTCTACTTACCTAAATTTTCAACTTGTTAATAGCAGCAATTAACCAGGACTTCAAACTCGTCACAAGAGGTCACCATCTTGGAAGGTGTCTTGTCTAAGAAGCTGTTGAGAAGCTAAGCTTAGGGGTCATCACAAATTAACAAGCAGAAAATGAGGTTGGCCTATCATACAAGCTCATGCTACAGGGATGATTTTTAAATTCTGATGCTAGTTGCTCTGGTTTCTGTTTTGCCTTTTAGTAATTATCCATATTAATTACTAATCGGCCTTATACTGTGACATTTATATTCTATTAATATTATATATGTTCTGTATATTTTGTGTCGGTCCATAAGCTCAGTAACTGACAGCAGCACAGATCATGTGCAGTGAATCAGCAGAAAAGAAGATGGGGAGCTACTGGGGTATCTTTGGAGGCACAGATCTTCCCTGCTAAATGGCTTTTGTACAGAAGCCCAAAACATAACGTACAGCTTTTCTAGCCTACTTCTTTAGTTTAAATTTCCTTGTCCTTTAAGCAGAATTTCTCATTGTTTTCAATGTCAATTATTTGACATGCCACTTCATTTGCTTTTTTATTTGATAAATGTCTAGTGATGGGCGAATTTATTCGCCAGGGTCAAATTCACGGCGAATTCCTGCGATTCGCCGCTGGCGAATAAATTCGCGAATCACCGGCGAAATTTTGCTTGCCGAAAAAAACAGTTGCTCGTCGTTTTTGATGCGACGGGCAATGAAAATGACGCGACGCACGTCAAAAGAGTCCCGCGACTTGTTTCGCTAATTTTTCGCCAATTTGCAAATTTCTATGGAAATTCGCGAATTTTTCGGCGAAGCGAATCGCGGGAGATTCGCCCATCACTATAAATGTCCAATTAAGCCATTTAATCTGTGTTTTAATATGTAATCCCAAGTGGAAGTTGTATATACTGTACATTATTATTTAAAGCCACTAGAAGATACCCTAATTGAAATGGACATTTCCTATCTGAACCACAATAAGACTCTTTAATTTGAGGTTACCCCTATTTACTGTAGCCATAATAAACTCTGAAATGTTGTGACAGTAAAAGAAGCGAATTATACAAAATACATTTCAGAAAACAGTTATATTTAAAAAAAACTTCCACATAATGTTTACCTTGCAAATCATGATCAAACCTAGGAACATTAAAGGAGAACTAAAGTTTCACTAAAGAAGTAGGCTAGACATGCACATTATGTTTTGGGCTTCTATACCAGCCCATGGGTCTCCAAATATTCCCCAGTAGCTCCCCATCTTCTTTTCTGCTGATTCATTGCGCATATTCTGTACAGCTGTGAGTTACTTATGGACCGAGAAACTAAATGATGTATGTATATAATATAAATGTCACAATATAAGGCTTAGACCTTAAGTAAATAATTACTGCTACCTGGCAGCTCAGAAGCCAGCATATTCATTGTCAGACTTTAATACGGGCAATCAGTAGTGATGGGCGAATTTATTCGACAAGGGCGAATTCGCGGCGAATTCCCGCGATTCGCCGCTGGCGAATAAATTCGCGAAACTGGCAAAAAAATTCTGCAAAAAAAATTCGCCGCGCAAAAACGAGTCGCGCGTCGTTTTTGACGAGATGCGAGGAAAACGACGCGGCGCGCCGAAAATGACGCGACGCGCGCTGAAAATGACGCGATGCGGCGGAAACTACGTCTTTGACGCGCGACTCGTTTCGCGAATCGGCGAAAAATTCTCGAATTTCTCTGGAAATTCGCGAATTTTTCGGCGAAGCGAAACGCGACCGTTTCGCCCATCACTAGCAATCAGCCTTTTAGGACATCAACATCAACTTTTATGACAAGCAAGCCTAATTTTCTACTTGATTTGTGATAATCCCTATACTAGTTTCTCAACAGCTGCCCAGAGCCCAGAGTATGTGTGTGCAGACACTCCTATCATAATCCAAGATGCGAAACTTCTGTGACAACTTTGAGGGGCTGAATTATTACTACTATAGAGATGATGAACCTTTAGACTTGTTCAATAAATTCAGTTAATAAAATGTGGCATTTCTAGTCATATTCATTTTTAGAAGTTAGTTCTCTTTTAATCAGCCTATTTATAATATGTGTAATTTTAGATTTAGAAACTGTACTATTAAAGGGCATATAAAGGCAAAAAATAAAATCCTATGTTTACTTTCTTTGATGAAAAAGCAATCTATCTCCAATATACTTTAATTAGAAAATGTGTACCATATTTGTAAGAAACCTGACTGTATGCAGTGACATTCTCCCTTCATTTACTTATATTTATTTGAATTGTCAGATGGTCCATAACTGCTGTGCAGGGAAACAATCATACTTATGAACAGCAGAGGAGCCCCCACCTTCCCAGCCATGCCGAACTCCAGCAGCTTTATTTCCCTGTAAAGCTGTTGGCTATAGTGATGGGCGAATTTATTCGCCAGGGCCGAATTAGCGGCGAATTCCCGCGATTCGCCGCTGGCAAATAAATTCGCGAATCACCAGCGAAATTTCGCTTGGCGAAAATTCGCCGATAAAACGAGTCGCACGACGTTTTTTGACGCGACGAAAACGACGCGACGCGTTGTTTTTGACGCAACGCGACACGATTTGACGCGACGTGATTTGACGCAACGTGACGAGATTTGACGCGACGCACGTCAAAAGCATCCCGCGACTCGTTTCACGAATTTTTCGCCGATTCAATTTTTCGGCGAAGCGAATCTCGGGAGATTCGCCCATCACTAGTTGGCTACTGTGTAGAGATTTGTATTGTATTTTATTTTTGCCTTTACATCCCCTTTACTGTTTCCAACTCCAGCTGCAGAGACAAAGATCATGGATCCAGATTTAAAAAGATAAATTTGGATTGTATTTGGAGGATTATTTTGCTGCAGCTACAGTTTCTGGAGAGTTGGAGAAAGTTTGTATTAAACAATACAAATACTATAAAAGCCACATTAGATTACATGACAACACAAGACCCAGTGCAGTCTGTGCCTTCTGATTATTAATCAGTCTTGTTGACTTGTGCTGTTTTGATAATTTATGACAATCCTTAAGCAGCCCAGATCACACTGAGCATGTGCACAGTCTTGGTTTTGCAAAGATATATAACAAAGTTACAAGATGACAGTCCCCTGTTACCAACTTTGAAAGCATTAATAATTTGTTTGATTAGGCTTGTGGTGAATGTTTATGTTTAGTATAAAACTTACATAATTTCTAGCCATTCTTTTTTAGACTTTCCTTGTCCTTTAAATACCTGCAACAATATAACTGAGCTTCCTATTTTGGCAATATAATGGATATGGATTCCCTATTTATACTGTAAAAAACATGCACTAGAGTTATGCTGGAATTTACACCAAAGTTATATACTTTAATGGATTTGGCCAAACTTTTACTGTAGCTTGGCACCTTTTTTTCTGAACCATATTTTATACCACCACTTTTTAATATATAGCTATTGGTATTCATATGTCTTTCTTCTCTGAACCCAGTTTGCCTTTTAACTTTGTTGTATTCACTTCTAAGTTGCTTGTGTTAAATTTTAATTACATTTAATTATTTGTATATGTTTTCTTAATTTTATTTTTATATTTTTCAATAGAAAATTAAAATACTATATGGTTGGTACAAGAAATGACCCTACTTGTCAGAAAACTGCTTATCATTTTATTCAGGCACTCTTCATGTTGTCCTTCAATATGACAAATCAAATTCCAATCTAGGCAGGAAAAATAAATCATCATAAAAAATGACTAATGGCATTTTTTTTTTTAAATTACATTTTAATGCCCTAGAAATGTATCATATTAAGGTTTATTCCCTTGTTATGCTTCTGATACAGAGCAGTGGCTAGAGGTGACTTAGATTCTGTTTCATTCAGAAATTTCTGAAATCACCAGATGCTGATCTGTATGCCTAACATGGTAACCCATCATTATATTGTATATGGAATTTACTCTGGCAAAACATGAAGGAATGTAAAAAAGTACAATAAACCTGTCATGAAGCAAATAATATTCTATAAAGGTAGCATTTAAAAAATAGACAGAGGAAATGGCAAAGCAATGAGGAAGAATAGAATACATTTGTGCAACACACCTATTGCATCCAGCAACCTGGTAACCATAACAACCAGTCTCTGACTCAGGGAGTGTTTCATTACCCAGTCGATCAGCTAAAATGATGGTATTCTGATAATATAACATGTGGCGGGTATTAATTCAGAGCATATAACATTTTTTAGCAAGTCAGCACCAGCACATTTTAAATGATAATTGAATGCAGCACCTGAAAACAATAATCCACCTTAATCTGTACATACAGTACTATACTCCTTGCAGTGTCTTGCTTCGATACCATGGGGCAAAGTTGCATCTCAGCAGCCTAACACTGGGAAACTTTTGAAGTGTAAATTCATCAGCGTGAGCTTTTCATAGCAAACTTTTGCTAACGTTCATTTCTGCCTAGAGAAACTTTGTTAATACACTTATGTCAATTTGACTAGGGCGGGTACATATAGGTCATATATATGTCTTTATTAGTGATGCTTAAAGTGGAAACTTATTATTTAAAATGTCCAAGGAAACAAAATAAAGACAAAAGAGATCCTCTATAGACCTAGACATAAGCCCACCCTAAGACAAATGTGGCATGTCCCTCAAATGGTTAAAAAAATATTAAAACAAAAATATTTAACAGTTACAACTTTTAAAGACAATCCCACATTACAATATGAAAAAACGCCAGTGTTTCTTCCTGTTTATAATGGATATGATATCACTGACAAAAGATTAAGGAGCATCTAGCATCATCTTACCAGTTCGCCAGGTCTAAGCTGGTGAAAGAAACTCTGGCGAAAGAGGTAAAAAATAAAAAATTTGCATTTCAGTTAATTTTTTTTGTTTTGGTTTTAGTAGACTTAAGGTATAGTGATCCAAATTACAGAAAAAAACCTTATCCAGAAAACTATTGGTCCCAAGCCTTAAGAATAATAGTTCCCATACCTGTACAATAAAAAGTATACATTATTAAAGAGGAATGTTCATTTTACTTAGATAAATTAGATGACATTATCAGCTCAAGCTTAAGAAGCATACTTTTATACCTCAGATAAACTTGAATTTCAAAAGTTTGAGTATTTATGAAAAAAAATCGGAATGTCAGAAACTCGAATAAAAACAACAGGGGAGAAAACTAATGAATTGATAACATTTTTGGATAAAAACCAAAAGGACAACTTCCTTTGACTTTTACATGACCTTGACAGCTTTTTTGTTGCTCATAATTATCAAACATTCCATTTTTTGAAAATATAAATATTCAAAAGTGTGATTTTGGGTGCAATAAAAATTAGATTTGTGGAAAAAAATTGAATTTGAGTTTTCACAAATCTGCCCTTAAGTAGCGAGTTAAAGCATTTTAATATATGAAGAAGGCCTTGGGTGGAGTTGCTAAAACAAAAATGAGAAATCTAGGCATAATGTATGTTGTATTCTTACTTATTATTAAAGGATTGTCTCAGAGTCTCCAGCATATAACCTGAAGAGCAATCTGAATCTTGTAAATGCTTGAGTGTGTTTAATAACTGTAGAAAATACTGCACCTTTGTTGATATACACTGTACAGAAGATATTTTTGAAATCTTAATTAATCTGTAATTTATCATTCATACTGCAGTTTTTTTACGTATTCTTATTTCTATAGATCTCTCCCTTATTAACTTCTGTTTACTTCTGAAACTACATTAATTGAATTGGAAAATATTATTTTTAAATGAAAATAAAATGTTAAATGTACTTTCAGTATTTATGTTGCTCATGTTAAACATGTTTACATATACTGTCCTCAGGTGTCCTTCAGATATCAATGCCACCTGAGGTGGCGTTTAGAATGCCCGCCCCCTCCCTGTCATGCTTACCAACAGATTGCAACCGACGAGCGAAATTGCGCTCTCTGTGCTACAAAAGCTGAATTTCTGGTTGAAGAACTGGACATTTGTCTCTTAAAGTTACTAGGAGCGTTTTTTTGCCGCCCCTGGTAAGTTCTAGAGAAATGACGCCTGATGCATGGTGCTCACCTTGTTTCATGGCAGAAACACCCCTAACTGTCCTTTATTTTTCATCTTCAGCTCCTGACTTCAAATGCCATTCCCTCATTGTTAGATTCAATCTGTTTACAGTATTCCTCCTTTCACCCACACTAATTCCCTAATTAAAATGTCTCTGTTTACTAATGCTGCTGATTAATTGCAGAAATTATACCTTTCTCTCTTGTTTCTTAAAAGTTCAGTCTTTTGTTGTTAAATTTCTTTCTTGTTACTGCACAATTAATTTCCAAATAGGATCACTATGTAATCTACAGTCACACACTGGATTTATACAGTTTTGAAATATACATAGTGCATGGGTGTGCCGATATTTGGGTAAACCATCAACAGCCTTACTAATAAATAGATTTTGCTATAAAAATTAGACTGTGAGCCCTAGTTTAGCTTTCATCCTGAAAGTTATATTATTTTGCTATAGCTGCATTCTTCCTGACTTATGTTATGTTTGTTTGTTTCCTCTTAATCCCAGCAGCCTTGTTTATTTGCCTCTTCATTAAAAATGTTTTTTTTAGCTCTGCATCAGCAAATATGATTTTGTATACAATTCACTGTCCTTTTGGCTATCTGCATAAAATTTATTCGAGGAATCCCCATGCCCCATTTTGAAACTGTAATAAGGCAAAATATGGTCATTTTAATTAGAATTTTGCATTGCTGTTTTTATTGTGCTCATTATTTATGTCTGAAAAATAAATTAAATCATAATAAAGACAAAGAGAGTCTATGTTGGCACAGGTTATAGTTCATCATTCAACATAACATTTTGCCCCATATCTAGATCTAATACATTAACTTCCATAAAAGCAGACCCACCTTTCATTCAGATTGCATCAGCTGTACCCTGTGCAAAATACTATTTGTCCTGCACAAAACCACATTACTTTGTTGAAATTGAAATGAGTAAATAACAGAGGCTGTATCATAATTCTAATGCTCAGATTTTATAGCATAAATTCATTCAGCTAGATGTGATCTTTATTAAATAATGTAAACTATCATAAGATTAATGCAGCAATTTGTCTTAAGTGAAATTGAATATAGTTCAAATACAGCATAATTCTGCCTTGCCAAGTAATAGTTATATAATACGTAATATAAGAATCATGAGATATTTTTTTAATATGTGACTAGAATCATTCTTCCTTAGGCTTAGTGGTGTGAGTTTGAGGCAGATTGCGGTCCCTTTTTACAATGCATAGAAATAATACATAATGGATTTTTTTTATCACCAAATATGGCATTCAAAGTATTAAACATATATGTGGTTAGATCACAGTTGATTTTGGTTTAGTTGGTAAAATGAAAAGGTAATATATATATATATATATATATATATATAAATAAAAGTCTCACGGTGTTTGCACTCTTACCGGATTTAATACAACTGCAGGGTGCAATGGTCAATATTTTCTTTCATACATCAATAGAAGGACCAGCACACCATTTCTCGTTAATAATCGATGTGTTTATTCGTGCCCATCCGACTTTTCGACCCTCATTAGGGTCTTTTTCAAGGGTCCTTGAAAAAGACCCTAATGAGGGTCGAAACGTTGGATGGGCACGAATAAACACATCGATCATTCACAAGAAATGGTGTGCTGGTCCTTCTATTGAGATATATATATATATATATTTCAATATAGTTAACATATTAATCTATTCTTACAGTCCATAATGAGATTTTAAAGTAGCTAATATGGTGTGGGGATCAATTGTTTGCTTAAAAAAATGTGGTCACAGCCTCATAACCTCACATTCTCCCACAGTTTGTTTATGTTTTTTTGCTCATGTTTTATAGAACTTATTACTTCCAAAACTAAGGGGCAGATTTACTAAGTGCTGAATTTTAGAAGTAAAAAAAAAACTGCAAAATTCTACAGGATTTTGAGGAGAATTGTTCGATCGAATCGAACGATTCTAACAAATTTTTATTCGATTGAAAATGGACCTATTCGATCGACATAGGTCCATTTTCGATCGAATAAAACATTGTTAGAATCGTTTTGAATTCTTAGAAAAATTTTCAGGACAAGTTCTATGAGGTCCCCCGTAGGCTAAAATGGCAATTCAGCAGTTTTAAGCTGGCAAATAGTTGAAGTCGAAGGATTTTTAAAGGGCAAGTACAGGTGAAGCCACTTTGGTTTGTGTGTTTGACACAGAATAACTAAACCTAGATGTCCCACTTATCCCACTTAACAAAGAAAACTGTGTCATTGCATCACATCTAATTAAAGTGTTCACCATTGTGAACAATGGTGCTTTGGTATGCTAATGAAAAGGTAAAATGCATTAAATGAGTTAAGATGACTTTAGATAAAAGGGCAACCAAGATTGTGAGTTTTACTTTGAAAGCAGCTAGTAAGTTGCAGGTAAAACATAGTCCCTTTTGTAAAATGTATAATGAAGCAATAGAATTCTTAATGAATCGGATGAAAATTGAGCGTAGGACTGGCCAGATATGGGATGACTTTCATGTAGGTGGCCAGCTTAAATATATTGCAATATATGGACAAACAATCCCTGTTTTGTTTAAAGGGTAAGGCATTTTTAGTAGCTGTATGCACAAAATGTTCCATTCTTCACTAATTCCATGCACAAAATGTCTCAATGTCTTAAATATATTGATAATGGGTTGAGTGCAGAGGACCTCTTGTATTTGTCAAGATGACTTTAGATAACACAGTTTCTTCAGTTAATCCTGAGTCATGATGAATTTAACACACAAATCCAAGTGGCTTCATCTGTACTTTGAAATTAGAAAATTTGAATTTTGGAATTTTTCAATTCAAATTAAATTTTGGGCTATTTGATAGTCAAAGTAGCCCAAAATTACTTTGGAATTTAAATTTTATTCAAATTGTAATCGAATTTTCACTTTGACCTTTAGTAAATGTGCCCCTAAGCAATGAGCAGTAACTGGGCATCTAAGGACTGACTGAAAAAGTTTCCTTTAGCTCTTTGAAGAAAATGACACTTAACCCTTATGAGCAAGTGTATTTGTGATTTTTCAGCTACTGTTGTAAAAAACCCCCACCTCTGAGTTGGCCTGCATTAAACAGAGAGTGGTTGTTCATGGTATTCTCTAACTGAACTTGGGTTATAAGTGGTATATGACATGTTTCTACACTTATGGGCAGATTTATCAAGGGTTGAAGTGAAAATTTGAATAAAAAAATCGTATCTCAAACTATTGTTTTGTACTTCAACTTGGGAATAATCATTCTAAAATTTAGAATTTTGAAATTTATCAAGTACTGTCTCTTTAAAAATTTGACTTTAACCATTCACCATCTAAAACCTGCCAAATTGGTGTTTTAACCTATGATGGACTTCCTAGAACACATTTGGAGTTAATTGGTGGTCTTTGAAAAATCAAAGTTTACTTTTGAGAGAATTGAAGAAAATTCCAGATAAGGGAGTTCTTCTACATCAACTGTATGGAGCACAATTACTAAGGGTCGAATTTTGAAGTGAAAAAACTTTGAAATTCGACCATCAAATTTTTTTTCAATCGAAAATGGATTGCATAAAAATCATTCAAATTGTTTAATTGAATTTCAAACATTTTCATAAACACTCCTTAAAGGTTCTAGGAGGTCCCCATTGGCTACAACAGCAAATGGGCAGGTTTAAGGTGGTGAAGGGTCAAATTCGAATTTTTAAAGAGAGAGTAAATTCAAATGTCAAATTTTAAATTTGAAGCAAATTTTTTTCAATTCAAATAAAATTTTGGCCTATTTGATAGTAAAAGTACACAAAAATTACTTTGAAATTTAAATTTTTTATACGAATTTTCATTTCAACCCTTAGGAGCAGATTTAGGGGCAAATTTACTATTATTCCCCAAAAAATATTAGTTTTTACTCGATATTCGATTAGCATTCAATTTTTGAATGCTAATCGAATAGTTTTAGGCTACCCTTTTATTGATTTATAATGATTGAATAATGATCGTTCGAAGTAGGCAATCGAATAATTTTAAAATTTTTAATCCTTCGCTGATCGAATGATCGAATATTTGCATATTCGACCAATCGAATTAATCCTACAATCGAAATTCAATCGAACTTCGATCTATTCACGTGAATTTAGTAAATCGGCCCCTTACTATTGGTTGAATTTCCAATTGAAAAAAATTCGACCATTCGACCATTCGGACCTACAGTATTTCGATCAAATAGGTCCATTTTCTATCAATTTTGAATTGTTCAATCACATTGTTCGAATTGAACTATTCATACGATTTTCAAAAAAAAAAATAGATTTTCTAGGCGGTTCCCCCATAGGCTTAAATGGCAATTTGGCAGCTTTAAGGTGGTGAATAGATTAATTCAAAATTCAAATAAAAAAATTTTAATTCGATAGTCGACGTAGCCCAAAATTACTTTGAAATTCTAATTTTAAAAATTGGAATTTTATTTGAAAATTCACTCCAACCCTTAGTAAATGTGCCCCTTAATAAATGTGACCCTAACAGTGACTTTCGATAACATTCGATTTACATTTGATAATTTAATTTTCTTT
The DNA here is from genome assembly GCA_024363595.1 of Xenopus borealis. Lineage (NCBI taxonomy): Eukaryota > Metazoa > Chordata > Amphibia > Anura > Pipidae > Xenopus > Xenopus borealis. The sequence continues at coordinate 93,933,188 of CM044440.1, forward strand.
GAACTGTGCCATTGTACCATGTTAATTGTTTCTCAAATAAATAACAGTAGCTTACAAATAAATGTTTGTATAGCAGGGAAAAAACTTAAAGGATTGATTTGTGGATAAAGTTCATTGTATTCTGTTCACAACAATTATGAGTCAGTCAGTCAACAAATTACAGATTGATTTGTGATTCATTGTTTCACCAGGCATTTCTTGAAACAAAACGAATTGAGCAATTAATGGCAATTCATTACAAATTGAATGGTAATTTACAGGAAATGAATCAGTTTAGGGAAAGGAATCATAAATCAACTAATTTATTTAAAAAATTATTAATCAAAATACATTATTCAAGTCTTCTTCTGATACAAGAATCAGCTAAAACTAATACATTAGATTAAAAAAAAGCGACCGCTCAAAGCTCACCTTATTCTTCTGCTCCAAAAATGGCCCGATCAGGTGCTCAGTCCGCAGCGTCCCCCTGCTACAACAATCCACAAAATCCAAAGAAAAGACGGCACTCTGATCAGGGTCAGGTTTATTCGGGATACAATGCCCTACGCGTTTCGGGAAACAATCCCTTAATCATAGGCAAAAACTAATACATTGCTACAAAAATTAATAGCTCTGGCTAAATAAACGTGTATACTTTTCAACATTAGAACTATTTATGTACGTAGAGAATACCCAACTGATTGATATGACATAGTTACATAGTTACATAGTTAAATTGGGTTGAAAAAAGACCGAGTCCATCAAGATCAACCCCTCCAAATTAAAAACCCAGCAAACATACACACACACATCTCCACTCTTTCAAACACAAACCATATATGCCCATAGCTATACTAACTGTAGAGTTTAGTATCAAAATAGCCTTTGATATTATGTCTGTCCAAAAAATCATCCAAACCCCACTTAAAAGCATCAACAGAATGAGCCATCACAACATCACTGTGAAGAACCACCTACGCTGCTTCAAATGAAAGTCCTTTTCTTCTAGTCTGAAGGGGTGGCCTCTGGTGCGGTGATCCTCTTTATGGGTAAAAAGGTCCCCTGATATTTGTCTATAATGTCCTCGAATATATTTGTAAAGTGTAATCATGTCCCCTCGCAAGCGCCTTTTTTCCAGAGAAAACAACCCCAACCTGTACAGTCTCCCCTCATAATTTAAGTCTTCCATCCCTCTAACTAGTAGCACGTCTCTGCACTCTCTCCAGCTCATCTACATCCCTCCTAAGAACTGGAGTCCAAAACTGCACTGCATACTCCAGATGAGGCCTTACGAGGGATCTATAAAGAGGTATAATTATGTTTTCATCACTTGAGTTTATGCCCTTTTTTATGCAAGTTTAGCGATGGGCGAATCTCCCGCGATTCGCTTCGCCGAAAAATTCACGAATTTCCAGAGAAATTCACGAATCGGCAAAAAATTTGCGAAACGAGTCGCGGGACGCTTTTGACGCGCGTTGCGTCGTTTTCGGCGCGTTGCGTCGTTTCCGACGCGCGTCGCGTCATTTTTGGCGCGCACCGCGTCGTTTTCGGCGCGCCGCGTCAAAAACGACGCGTGACTCGTTTTTTCGGGGAAATTTCGCTTGCCAAAATTTCACTGGTGATTCGCGAATTTATTCGCCAGCGGCGAATCGCAGGAATTCGCCTCGAATTCGGCCCTGGCGAATAAATTCGCCCATCACTATGCAAGACAGAACTTTATTTGCTTTAGTAGCTACAGAATAACACTGCCCAGAATTAGACACCTTATTATCTATAAAAAACCCCAAGATCCTTCTCACTTAAGGAAACTCCCAACACACTGCCATTTAGTGTATAACTTGCATTTATATTATTTTTCCAAAGTGCATAACCTTGCATTTATCAACATTAAACCTCATAGTCCAGATAAATTTCACACAATGCTCAATGTGTTTGATTGCAGCAATTAGGGGCATTGAAAATAGAGATCATCACAGTAAAATTCTGACACTCTCACTCAATTTAGAATTTCTGTCTTGGAGGCATATTTTTGAAGCATAAACACCATGTGCCCTGCCAACCAGAGCCTTCTAGAGGCTAGAGAGTTTTTTTGTATTTGCATTGCTCCCCAACTATTTTTACATTTGAATGTGGTTCAACAGTAAAAAAGTTCAGTACCCCCATTTCCCCCCATGTGTACTTTTGACTTTCTGACCTGAAATGGCAAGGGACAGATATCCTCCAAAAAACCAATGTGGTCTCATACTATTCTTCCTATCAGATAAACAGTGCCATTTTTCCAACCATGAACACTATCAGCTTGTACACAATGTCACCTTTCTTCAAGGCATAAATAAGATTGCACCAGAATATCTCAACTTTTCTTTAGCTTGTTATCTACGGTAACCTTTTCTGACGTTTATAATAAGAAGAAAACTTTACTAAGGTGGCTTAAGCTTACCTGAATTATATTCAGAAATGCTGTTTGGTCTTTTCACATTTATATAATTTTTATTTAATACATACAATCCAAAACAAACCTTGGTTTTCTTTTATTATATAATTTGTATAGTGCAGGAAGTTCATCAGATCATATCAAATTCTGTGGCTACAACTGTGCTCAGCAATAATTTAAATTGTAATTGATTCATTGCATGCACAGTCAATAAATAGGCACTATATAATTATGCATTGCAGTTTAGAAATATTTCATCACTTACCTAGAAGTCTATTGATAACAATTTAGCAGACAATATATATTACATCTGGAACGCTCTACCAAATTGGTTTATTAATATTGGTGCTTAGCAATACTCCAGTAAACTTAAGAAAAAAAACCTCTCAAAGCATTGTCTCATTCTACCTGTAAAAATATACCAAATCTATCCATGCTTATAATCTTCTTTATAATCTGCTAAAAAATCTCACTGCATGTGATAATTGACTTGATTTAATGTAATGAAAACTTGGGCAAGTTGTCAAGCTAAACTTTTTTGCAATTTCCTAAGAGCACAAATTGATTCACAGCTTGTCCATCCATTTTTGTTGGTGAGAATTTTTTGAGACTGACATTTTTTAATTGCCTGTCATTGATGTTTCCTCTGTCTTTGTTAGAATCAAGTTATAAAAAAATTACAATCAATACAGGTTTTTTCATGTTTTAATGAGGCTTTTTGAATGGAATATTATGATTAAATAATTGCTTCTTGATCTTCATATTCCTGCATGACACCCTACCAAATGAATGCATTATTATAATAAAATAGAGAGGTTGTTAGATCTCTTGTCTTGCTCCTAATTGATATTAGAGATAAATCTTTGAACAGAAGGTGAGAGGGAATAAATAGTGATGGACGAATTTATTCGCCAGGGGTGAATTTGCGGCGAATTGCCGCGATTCGCTGCTGGCGAATAAATTCGCAAAACACCAGTGAAATTTCGGCTGGCAAAAATTCGCAAAAAATACGATGCAACGAAAATGATGCGACGCGCGTCGAAAACGACGCGACGCGTCAAAAGTGTGCCGCGACTCCTTTCGCAAATTTTTCGGTGATGAGAAACTCGGGAGATTCGCCCATCACTAGGAATAAACTAAACCATGGACTCCTTAGCAATGCAAAGGGTTACCACTCACCCCTAAGTATAACCTATAAGTAGTGTACAGTAGGTTAAAAAAACTTTAATTTGCTAAGACTTGTGTGCAAGGTTTAGATTCATGCTGTTGGTGGCAGGAGAAGCTGCATTACATAAAGCTAAAATAAAATGTATGTGACATTATATGATGTAAATTTGCTTTTGGGAAGCATAGTTGACTTGGCACTGCTGGTGATAATGCAGTGGTTTCTTAATAGCACATACTTTTTCAAGGTAGAGTACCAAATTAAGACTGGATTGGTGCAGAGACTTAAAAGTACTTGGTGATACTACCAGCACTTACAGAGGCAAATAATCCTCTAACCTACAGAATCTAAACTGGTATAAGAAAACTCTTTAACATTTATTAGGACATGAGGAAAAAAGCCTAATGTGTTTGGTGCCTTTTGGGGAGCTAACTTATAGGCTCATGATTAAGTGCCACAACAGGCATGAAACAGGTTAAGTGTTTTACCTCATGTCCTAATAAGCATATTTTTATTATTTGTATAGTATATTTGTAACTAATATTGTTTTGTCTGTAGAAATAAGTCAAATTATCTGGACTTGCTGTGTTTTTTTCCATGAAGACGTTTCACCAGTCATCTGACTGGATTTCTTAATTTAAAATAACTTGTAAATAGGATCTTTCTTTGGAATATATACTCTGGAATGTTGCTCCAATCAGCAATCTGTTTATCATTATCATCATATTGATGTCATGAATTTTGGTGTTTATTGTAATAGCAAGATTGGAGCTTTGAGGTGTTATTAAACCTTCCATGAAGAACCAAAACAGCATTGAATGTGGCAAACAAAAGAGATCACACAATCACCCCCCTGCCTCTATTCAAATAAGTTTTTACATATACAGTATGGCTTCTTTAACACCTCTTTTGAACCATTTATTGTCCCGGTCTAGAATCTGGACTTGGCAGTCTTCAAACACGTGTCCTTTTTCTTTTAGATGTAGGTACGTGGCTAAGTTCTGACCAGAGGAGCTTGCTATTCTGTGCTGCATCATACGCTGGTGTAACTGTTGTTTAGTTTCTCCCACATGCAAATCAGAGCACTCCTCATTGCACTTCACTGCATATAAAATTTTACTCTTCTGGTGCTTTGGGGTTGGGTCTTTTGGGTGAACTAGTTGCTACCTCAGTTTGTTGCTGAGTTTAAAGCAGATATGGATGTGGTGTTTATTAAAAAATTCCTCTAAGTTTTTCTGACACCCCAGCTACATATGGGATAACCTAGTTCTTTCTCCTGTCCTGTGTTTCACTTTCACCAGTAATCTTGGTGCTATTGCTTCTTTTTCTACCAGTTTTCACAAAGGCCCAACCTGGATACCCACACATCTTCAGGGCCCCTCTGAGATGTTCCATCTCTTTCAACTTAGCCTATGTGCTGGTGGGGATCGTGTCTGCTCTGTGATGTTAAGTTTTGATGACCCCAGTTTGTGATATAGGGGATGGTGGGAGTCAAACAGCAGTTACTGGTCTTTGTGGTTAGGTTTCCTGTAGACCTCTGTTAGCAGTTTTCCACCCTCTCTGAGTCTTACCAAACAGTACAAAAAAGCCAGTGTTATCTTGCGCATCTTCTCGAGTAAACCTGATGTTGTGGTCCACTGTGTTGACACGTTCAGTGAAACTCTGTACCTTTTGTATGTGTATTTTAACCCATGAGTCATCCACATCAGAACCAATGACTGTGAGTGATTCCTTTAAAGTTAGAGAGGAAATACCCTATTTACAAGTTATTCTGAATTGAGAAAGCCAGTTGGATGACTGGTGAAACGGCCAGTTTGACTTATTTCTACAGATAAACCATGACCTGGATGAATGAGAATCTTCACAAACATACAGATGCAGCCACTGGGATTGGTGAGATAAATGCGTTGTGACTCAGGGCTAATTGAAGAAACTGTGTTATCTAAAGTTATCTTAACTCATTTAATGCATTTAACCTATTCATTAGCATACCAAAGCAATATTGTTTTCAATGGTGAACTCTTTAATTGGATGGGATGCTGTGACACAATATTCTGTGCAAAGTGGGATAAATGGGATAGATGAGTTAAGTTTTTCTGTATCAAATGTACAATCCAAAGTGGCTTCATCTGTATTATTGTTTTGATTTTTGGAAATCTCATATCAACATGTTTCAACTGGAAGTATGCACCCTCAGATTAGGGTGAACTGTTAGAATTTCCATTTTTTGTTTTCTAGTTGGACTATTGTACATTTGGGTTGGTACCTTTACTTTTTTTGACATGGCCTCCTGACCTTCTACATTTTCTGCCTAAAACTATATTAAAGTCTCCACCAATAATTTTTATGCATAATATAAAATATTGAAAAATATCAGGTGGATTTCCCCTTTAATATTCAAGAAAACAAAACAGATTGGAATGTTTAAAAAAACTAAAACAGCAAAAAAAGTATTTATATTCAGTTTTGCAGCATGATAAAGAGATTGTTCATCATTTGCATCAGTTCTTGTCTTGCAGTGCAGTGGAGCTTACAATGTGAACATTACTATCACATGCATACAACATACACTTTAAGGTCAATGCCATCAGAGACCCATTAACCTGACTGTATGTTTCTGTAGTGTGGGAGGAAACCACATTTCTGAAGTATTTGAGGTTATCTTGAGAATATTACCTCCCTTATTGCCTGTTGACATTGCAGTGGCAGATGATTCAGCAGTGACAGTTTATATCCTTTCTTTATTGTTGAGAAATACATCTAAAATAAAAAATATTAATATTTTAGCATTTGTACAAGCCCTGTGAGTTACATAGATTATGATTTCTTTCGTTAGGGAATGTCTGTATCATGCAATGCATAACTGAACCAGTAGCATGTCTTTGTTCTTTTATAGTCATTCAAAACCATTTTATTGTATTATCCATTTCTGTAAAAAAATAATCTTTGTTTCCATTTGTATTATATTATTCAACATAATATCTTTTGTTAGCTGACTTAAAAGTAAAGCCACAAAGAGGTTATTTGGTACATCATGTAGCAAATATAAATGACTTGGAGTTAAGAACACTATGTCCTGGAAGCAAAAATAACAAAAGATTACTAATAAGCAGAGCAATTGTACTTGGCACTAAAGCAGTTGCAAACCACTGTCTTTGGAAAAAGCAAATGTATTTTAATAGAGATACTGCATTTAAATAGCCATTTGCTCATGATTAGTAAATAGTACAATCTAAGCATTTTCATCCTACCTTGTTCAATTCTTAACATATAAAGTTCTTATCGGAGCTGGGAATAACTAGCTTTATCTCATAATCACTAATATTAATTCACAAATGACAAAACTGAAATACCCATCCAAGCTCTAAATTACAGGAAGGCCATCACCTTTAACATGCATTTTAATAATAATAAATAATGAATAAAACAGTACTTTGGAATTCATTAGACCAGAGTTTTCCTTTTAGATGGGCAAAGACAACATATAATATTTAGATACGAGATATAAAAATTTCTTCTAATTGAGCAGAGGTATTCTGCATTTATCCACCGGAGTGAAGTGTGGTATTGTGGCATTGAGAGACTATGTCAGGGGGTTGATAGTCCACACAGGTTTCCTAGAGCAAAGTTATATTGTGTGATTTGTATTTACAGTTATTGCATACAGTTTTAGATAAAGTTTATATCTGTTTTACCGCAAACTGTGTATTTTATTTTTCCTAGTTTAATTTTTTTGTGGTAAAACACTCCTTTATCGGTGAACAACACAACAACTTCCAGGACAACAATAGAAGCATTTTTACATCTGAGAGAATGCCCTGCTTTTAGACTGCCCCTTTACTGTTCCATGTGGGTAGTTCTCTTCAAATTCAAATAACAGTGGTTCTTTCAGGAAACAGTAGACCTTAATTAAAGCTTCTGTAAAGGCAGAAAACTGAATGCTGTTTTCAAGTTGAATGGTTATATAGATTCCTTTTTTAGCTGCTAATTTTTTCTCTCAACTAGCATATTTTTTCAGTTGATTACATATTTGTTTCTAGTTGATTTAATACTGTGTACTTTGCTTATAAGCCAGGGCATTGCTGAAGTTTTGAGATAAGCAGGACATGTCAACTGAAAGCTACTGTATGACAAGTCTAATGGGCCACTAATGAAAGAGACAGAACTTATATTAGTGATGTGTTTTGTATACAGGGTATTACAGATGAAGCCACTTTGGATTGTACATTTGACACAAAATAACTTAACTCAGACATCCCATTTAACTCACTTACCACAGAATATTGTGTCACAGCATCCCATCCAATTAAAGAGTTCACCATTGAAAACAATGGTGCTTTGGTATGCTAATGAAAAGGTTAAATGCATTAAATGAGTTAAGATGACTTTAGATAAGACAGTTTCTTTAATTAACCCTGAACCACCATGCATTTAACACACAAATCCAAGTGGCTGCATCTGCATGTGTTTACATTACTGCATTATCTGAACAGATAATTGATTAGAGCTAGCACCATTTTTAGCAAATCAGAAAATCGTTACAAACAAATTTTCTTTTACTGAGGGGTAGAAGAGAAAATATACGGCCTTTCAGATATTTACTCTCTGCACTGGATTGATTTATTCCTGCATGGTAAAATGCATTCAGCTCTGTAATTTATACTTGCAATTTGCAATGAGGATTAATAGTTCAGAGGGGTGTTCAAGGCCAGTACAACTGCTGTGCACTAACACCCCATAGAGAACAATAGAGACATTTTGCTGCTACAGTACAGTACTTAAGCAATATGATACTTTTTCAGGAAAAGAAAGCTGTATCTATATAGGTTTCCAGGGGCGGCAAAAAGCCACTAATAGTATCTCTGGTTCTAAACTGGAAATTAGGCTTTACTGGTGTGAGAGAGCACTATTGCACTCTCTGAACTAGTAGTCAAGCCTCCCCCCCCCCCC
>CM044440.1:93941808-93989986 GCA_024363595.1 Xenopus borealis
CCCCCCCCCCCCCCACTGGTAAGCTGGTGAGGGGGAAGCGCCATTGCAGGCTCCTTCATGAGAAATGGTGCTGCACAGTGGTGACTAGCCAGGGAGGTGTGGTGGATGGTTGATGTTGTGGATTGGCTGTTGAGCCCCCTGCTTGTCTCCTCTCCCAGTGTCACCTCACTGGAAAGGGGTGGATGGCTGGTGTTCTTTGACTTCTTTACTGATAATTCCATTCCATCTATCTACTTCTCTCTTTTGATTTCTGCCGGATAGCATTTCTTAAAGATACATTTCATATAACCTTCATAATGATGCAGAAAGAAAAACATTTTGAAAGCATTTTCAATCCTAAAACTATAATTATATCAGAGCTGCAGACCACTGTCACAGCACTGACTGACAGGCTGAACTCTGCAGGGAAACCCCCTCCCCTCCCACCCTCTGTCCTGTGTGTTCCCAGCCTGCACATAACTGTCTTATGCTGCTCAACATAAAGCAATAGATGTGAAGGTAAATACAAACTGTAGTAGTAATGTAATATTTTCTTTTATTTAAAGTACAACAGTATGCTCCTGTGTTCCACAGCAAATAGGCATTATTCACAAATGTACATGTCCAGCTGTACATAACCTATAGTCCATAATACATTGTCATACACTATGCAACTCTCTGCCTCTATTAAATTATAAAAGTTATACAAACTGTGCACATTAGTATTTACTGTTTTGATTTTCCAGAACAGAAGCTTTAGGTTTTTTTTTTCCTGCATATTGTTATACGATCATGTGCAAAGAATTGCAACGGAATACAGTCAGCAGTTCTGGAAGCATTTATGGTCAGGTGCATGGAGTTGCAAGTAGTGATGGGCGAATCTCCCGAGATTCGCTTCGCCGAAAAATTAGCAAAACGAGTCGCGGGACGCGTTTGACACGCGTCGCGTCAAATTTGACGCGTCTCGCCATTTCCAACACGCATCATGTCGTTTTCGCCAGGCGAAATTTCGCTGGTGATTCGCGAATTTATTCGCCAGCGGCGAATCGCGGGAATTCGCCGCAAATTCGGCCCTGGCGAATAAATTCGCCCATCACTAGTTGCAAGGGAAAAATGCAGCTTTATGATCAGGTGCAGGGAGTTGCAAGGGAATAAATGCACCTGATGTTCTGGAATTGTATACCATATAACACAGTTACAAAGGAAAACTGAAAAGATGCTGACTGATTTTTCTACACAACATAATACTGTGTAGAAAATGACTATGGTATTTAACTCATGACATACATACATGTATAAAATACTTTTAGTAGCAGATTATGTTTTATATATACAGCAGTTTGCTTTTCTTTTTTCCCCAAGTCATAGCAGGGCAAGGGAGAGGAACAAGCAGTGAAGGGAGGGGACAGGAGGAAGGACAATGAATATGCCAGAGAGGGGGTTAAATGAACAGGGCAGAGAGGGAGATAAATGAAAACTGCAAGGAGGGGTTTAAATGAACAGGACATAGAGGAGGTTAAATGAACAGGCCACAGAGGGAGAGAAACAAACCCTGCAAGGAGGGATTAAATAAACAGGACAGAGAGAAATAACACTGCAGGGAGGGGGTTACATGAACAGGGCAGGGAGGGGGTTAAATAAACAGGGCAAAGATGGAGAGAAATGAACAGGAAGGGGAAGGGGAATGAAACAAGACAGAGAGGTACAGAAAGGAGCAGTTCAGGGAAAGGGAAGGGTGATCTGATCTCCTCCATATCCTAGCATGTACCAGAATACCTACATTTTAAATTTGCTTTTGTTACAAAATCAGTTTTACTGAACACACAGGAAGTAAAATGATATAATGCTGTGAAATATTTACTTTGTGCTAAAAATGTAATTCAGTTCTTAAGATCTTCTTATAAAAGTAATTTAGTGATTCAGTTGTAATGATAGAATGGTATCTGATTGCCTATGTAACCTAGCCCCATACATTTAGATGTTCTTATCTGTTATTATAGATTATTACTTCTTCATTATTTCTTCATTGTGCGTTACTTTTTTTCATCATTTTGTTTTTTTTTCTTCAAATAACTCATTAACTTAACTCGCCTCCACAGATTTTTATTTTTTATTTACTTAAGTCTCTGTGAAAAGAAATGGACCTAGATTTTCACAGTTGCATTTCCAGAAGGAGCATATTCTCTCCAGTTATGCCTTGGCAAAGATCGAAATGATGGTCTTTAAAATGCACCTGAGCCAGCTCTTGGCACAATCAGCAGGCTACTGAGAGGAAATGGAAAAAGAAGGATAGATAATAAAATGAAGCAGAAAAATATTTATTTAGCTTTTAACAAATAAAAATGTGTTTTCCTCTTGCTCACAAATTATGGGTGCGTGAAGATTAAATAAATAAACTAAATTATGGTCCATGTCTGTCACAGATGCAGAATTGATTATACATTCATATTTATTTGAGCTTGCTTGTGTGTTCACATTGTGGTCTCTCCTCCCTGTTTGCATTTATTTTATGAACTATAAATACAGTATACACTGTGCTAAACAGGTGCAAATTATTGTGAAACCATCTCAGCAATGTCAGGTGCAGCAATGTAAGACCTGACCTATATCCTCCTCTTTACATTGTGGGGGTGGATCTTTCATTGTTTTTTAGTGTTAAAAAGATTATGAGGAAGTGACCGTTGTCGTCATGAAATGCGTAGAGCCATGCACTCCCCTGCTCGCTCAATCCTCCTTTAATATTCCACACATGTACCTGGAATTGTCCTTCAACAGTATGTTTTTAAGAGATCCCAAATAAAGGTGCTTTTATTGCTATGACTCATTTACCATCGACCCTGCCTTTATCCAGTTGATGCGCCTTTTCTTCCAGTTTGTCGATACACCACGTGGCCGGAGTGGTGAGCTGGATGGAGGGTCAGTGTTTTCACCCTACCTCATGGTTTAGTCGGATTGTGCTTATATCCCTTCAAAAAGATTATACACCAACTTGGAAAATGTTCATGTTTTATTGTCATAGAACATTCAGTGGGTTATTTGCTGAAAATCATATTTTTCGAGTGGAGTTTTAAAGGAGAAAAACTTACATATTTTTTGGGATTTAGTATACCCAAAGCTGCTAACAATACTATTCCGAAAATACTCCAGCTAAAAATATGTTTAAATCAGTCAGTGGCAGAAGGCCCTTTAACCATGTGAAGATAGTCTTTGAATTTATGATTTTCAGGTTTTTTGTTTTTTTTTTTTAATAATTCAAGCTTTTTGGTGACAAACTCTAGTTTGTCATGTGACAATTATAAAAAGTCACGCAACTCAAATTGTATGATGATTTAAGGGATTTATTCCTGACCTAATTTTTTTCAACCTGATTTCTTTATAAATCAGCTAAATTTGTGGATGGGAGTTAGTTTTAATTAGATTTTATTAAAAAAAAAACATGAAAATTGAGTTTTAGTAAATAGCCCCCTTAATAACATATTTATAGGGCAAAGTAATAAAAGTCGCAAAGAACAAATCAATCTGTATACAGTACAAATATGCATTTTCACAATGTAATATTCTTCCTTAAACTGTGAATTTTATTTGCACATTACTCATGTTTAAGAATTACTTGAAGGTGTTGTAATCTTCTGGATTTCAGTAAGAAGTTTACTATTAAACTATTAAATTTGCAAACCTTCTTCCACTGTTGGAAGAGGTGGCTAAGAAGTTTCCAGGTGTGCAAAAAAAATTTGTTTTGTTACTGACTTTTATTACATTCCCCCTTAGTTTTGTTTTCAATGATCAACAGTAATAGCTTCTCATGTAAAAATGAAAACAGATGCAAAGTGATTTAAATTTTACTGCAATTTAATTGCAATAAAATAACAAAATAATAAATTAAAAAATGTACACCCCCTATCAGTCAGTGCCAGCAGCTGAAGGTGCAAAATTTCTTGGGTCACAGGTAGTGAAGAGCAAAGTACTCTAACACTGGCTGGCATTAAGTAAAGGGATCTTTGCACCCACCAGTACATTTATCCGCACATTGCACAAGAGCTACAGAATGAAGCTTGAAAAATCTACACAACGGATGCACTTGGTTGCGCCTGTAAGGGCCATAGTTTTGTTGTGTTTTGCTGCATCATATAGATGATGTGAATATTTTATTTCTATCCTTGGATGGTCAATGTTTTCACATACAGTAAATTAGGCTGCATTTGTCTTCATTTCATATTTACAGTAACTAGTACAAGTAGTACAGAAGAGTTTCCAGCAGTTTAATACTTTTTTCACTGAATTAATTGCACCAACACAAAAAAAAAAGAAATTGGTAAATCAAAGAAAAAGATATCAGGAAGTGGTTGATTTTCTCATGCACAACAATAAGCATTTTGCTGATTTGGTACTTTTCACCAGGGATGTGCTAACAAAAATATTATTTGACCTTAGTATTATAGATCACTGTAGATGCTTTTCTTTGGATCAACCTAATTAATGGATAAACCACTCAAACACAACCACTCAAGACACTTTTCCATAAATTGGTGATTTCCAATACTTTAACATGTAGCAAATTTTAGTATATGACACTCAATGCATTGTATATTCAATTCTAACTGTGAAGTGTTGCATAGCTTACAATAGAAAATTTGTACAAAGTGTTAGCAATCTTCATCTTCTCTATTTGAACATTTTCAGTAACATACAAAGGGTTTGTTTTCACTCCAAGCTAAATATGGGATTTACTGCACAACAGTAATACGTTTTGAAATAAAAGAAGCTACTGTGGGGGCATTCGTTAATTTTTGAGTGGCATTTAGGTATTGTTTCCTTTCATCTACTAGAAGAATATTCTTATTTCTTTTAAAGTGGATTTTACATCTATACATGCCAAACTGGATTTTTTAGTTTTCTTATAAAACATATTATTTAACTCATCGGAAGAGTCATTTGCTCTGTCCACATCACTTTCTCCTGTCTTTTCACATGTTTTATCTGTTATATTGGGTTGAAAAGAGACAACTGTCCAAATTCAACATGTCCATTTAAATACAAACTTTTTCTCCCTCAAAGAAATTCAAAACAAATTAGCATAAAACTACTCAGAGTGATTTTCAGTGATTTTAGTGCAATGTTATACTGCTATTATAATTACACTGAAACAACAGGAACCACCTGCCCCTCAGTTCTTCCAACTGTTACAGTTGGTAGAAAATTTCAGAAGCAGAACAAAGATCTGTTTTGCTGTTGGTCTGCTTAACAAAGACATAAGAAACACTGATTACATTTCATATTTTTGCTAAGCAGAATAACAACTGAAGATTACCTTGTTCTTCTGAAATGTTCTATTGAATATGTTATGGTTGACTGACTGCAGGTGGTGATATCTTACTTGTCAATGCATTAAATATCTTTGAAGGTTATTGTTTTCTTTAGGATAACACTTTTCTTTCTTCAAATTTAAAGGCTTATCCTTGCATCCCTCGAAAAATGTACTGGTGAATCATTAGAAAAATAATTATGTAGTATTATACCTTCATATATATATATTTATTAAATAGTAACAATGGTATCCCATAATCGCTTCTTACCAAGTATGGAAAATCCCAGTCCGGCAAACCTAGTGCTTTATCAGTTTCAATTATACTTATTTCAAATATGTCCCTTATGCGTACTGGAGACCAAAAGTGCACTATTGATGTATTCATGACAATATGAGGCATAAGGCATAATTTTGTCACAAATAATTTAATAAAATAAAACAGTGACCAATTTACTTCACAATGGAATACAAACATGTGTGAGAGGAATGAACTAGACCAGAAATCATGATAGAAGATTCCAGCAGTTACAAGTCAGTACACAAGACAATCAAGGCATAACTTTGCTTATTTAGGCACAAACAATTTACTTTAAAGTGGGACACAGTGGGTCCCCAAAATCATATGCCCCATTTGTCATTTTATTAAAGGGGGGCTGCATACTTGTATATTTATTTTCCACTCAAGACTAGCTTTGTTTGTGAGGGTTATTGTCCTGCTGTATGATGAATGTCAATCACAGTCTCATGTCTCTTGCAAACTGAAGTAGACTTTCCTGTTACTACTACCTCTTGCTCTCAATCCAGATCAGTTTCCAAGTCCCTTCCAAAAAGCAAATCATCCCCACAGCATGATGCTGCAACCACTGTGATTTACTGATAAAAGAGAGTGATCTCATAGTCATCAGCAGTATTTCAGACACAACTAGTGATGGGCGAAACGGGCGCGTTTCGCTTCGCCGAAAAATTCCCGAATTTCCAGAGAAATTCACGAATTTTTCGCCAATTCGCGAAATGAGTCGCGCGTCATTTTTGCCGCGCGTCGTTTTCGACGACCGTCGCGTCATTTCCGACGCATCGCGACGTTTTCGGCTTGCGTCGCGTCGTTTTCGGCGCGTCGCATCAAAAACGACGCGCAACTCGTTTTCGCCGGCAAATTTTTCCTGCTGTTTCGCGAATTTATTCGCCAGCGTCGAATCGCGGGAATTCGCCCCTGGCGAATAAATTCGCCCATCACTAGACACAACTAGTGTTTTATGCTTATAAATCAGAGAGCCTTTTTACACATGGCTTGTCCCCTACCTTTGGCAAAGGTCCTTTGATATATTCTTCCCACCAACAGCATTCATGTGATAGTTGTCTAAGTTTCTTTCATCTCAGCTGTGGATTGGTCCATCTGTTTAGAGTTACCACTGACCTGCCTATCAGTTGACTTGTTCCCTACAGTACATATACAGTTAAGGGTTAGCTTTTGTGGATGGGCAAAGTCATAGTTGTATCATATTTTTTGGACTACTTACTAGTGGTATTAATGCTGTCCTGATAAATGTCCAAAGAAACAACATCACAAATGTAGGAAACAACGATGAGTTGTATAGAACAAGTTTAAATTCTGTTATAACTTCACAAAAAGAAAAGTGCATCAAGCATATCTAGAATATAAAATATATATTATATAATATAGATAATGTAAGGCAAGAGTCAATACAATTATTGCAATGGTAGTCATATTGTTCATGTTATTAGCAACAGAATTACAGTGTAAGAAACACATTAATAATGAGCATTCTGGCCTCCCAGCAAACACCTTCATGTAATTTCATTCACATATAGACCTTAATTTATCCTAGGATATAGAAATGGCCAACATCAAAAACTAAATTAAATAAACTCAGTGGGATATTCATGAGTTTTTTTGTGTTCTTTACATTTTATTATTTATATTCACAGTGAATTTGTCAGTATACTGCACAGTCTTACAATACTTTTTAATGTCTCTGCACCATTTATCAACTCTTCTTTAATTAATGCCTCCAGCTCTAATTTCTTCCAAAAATGAATAAAATAAGTTGAAAATAAGTTAAAAATACAGCAGTGGTAAACTCAAAAAGATAAACGTTTTCTATTAAATGCAAAATAAAAACCTAAGGGGGAAAACACAAAATTACTGTAACATTTTGTAATTATATTTTTGTTCTACTAAGCTACAACCTTTAATTGATTGATAAATTATTTTCAGAAACATGGATTTTTGAAACCTTAACATATTGGTTAAAATATATCAGCTCTTTAACCTTTGTCACATTTCAGAGGTGTTTTTTTCAACTGGCAATAGGGAAATATTTGCCTAATGTCATTTTGCTTGATTTATTTGCTACTGTATAACATTGACATTACTAGGTTTGGAAAGGATCACAGTATTGGGACAGTTTGTTAGAAACAATTAAAGCATGTAAACTCCAAAATATCTGTCTGGATTTTACAACCTCTGGTGCTAGTGTAGTTTCTACTAAATTGTTACTTACCCAGGGGACCCATTTCAGCCAATTTTTTCTGTATCCAAGAACACCAAATCGTAGAGCATTTCAAATATAGAAAGCATTTGTTGGCTTCCTGGAGGCATCAATGTATGTTTGTTACTGAATCTGGTCACTCTGGACCAAATAAGTCTCCAGGGATTGATGAGTTCATTATGTTACTGCCTTTGGGAACTGAAGCTGTATGTTTTGCTATAAGAAACAGAATGATGCATTGTCAAGCGAAAAGGTACTTTATTTTTACTTAAAATAGAAAGGATATGTAATAAGCTCAGTGAAATGATTTATGAAAATCCCTGTATGCAAGTGAAGTTGTTATTTATTTTACCTGCACATTTGTGTTAAAATATATTTACCATCCTGGTGTATTTTAGTACAGCATTGACAGCTATGTTTTTATTATATCTTTAAATAAAAACTATTTCCAACTAGTTGTGCTTACATGCTTTTTAGAACCCTTCTATACACTTATATTTCCTTGAAAGTTGTGTTTAATACTGGGAAATACTTTTGCTGGCATAGTTCTGAGGGTACATGATTGCTCTTTACACAAGTGCATTAGAAGTTATTATGGACAGATAGGGGCAGATCTTTTTCCCCATAAAAATGACAAGGGCACCAGAAGCCACACCTTTAGACTTGAAGAACTGAACTTTCATTTGAAGCAGTGAAAGTGGTTCTTTGTGGTGAGGCTAATGATGTTGTGGAATTCCCTGCAGGGTTATGTTGTGATGGATACTCCCATTAATGCCTTTAGGAGTGTCTTGAACAAGCTTTATATGCAAGGCTGTAATCTTAAGGTCTACAGTTTAATATAGGTATTGTTATACATGGTTATATAGTTGTTATTTATCACAACAACATCGACTTTTGTCAGTCATGTGATATTAAGAATGAGCAAAATTTTTCACCAGGCATGGATTTGCGTAACATTTTTGCATTTCGTCATCTGCACATTAAAAGCGTAAAATTAATTGTTTGTGTTAATGTGTGTTTGTAAGGGCAACTGTGCTTTAAGAAGGTCTGAAAACCCCTGTGTGTGTTGTAGAGACTATAATGAACTTGTTGTATAGCTGTGTTACTACATTTGTTATTGAAACTTATAGGTACAGGTTGGCTGTGGGGTTTGCCTCCAACCATTCTCCCAGTGCATTGGTCACAAAGCACATTAAGCCCTACAGTTCCTTGCCCTGTTGCTCCATTGTATCCCCACCTGTCCATGGCCTTACTCTATCCACTGTCCTCTTTTACCTTTCACTTCTCATTCTGCTGAGTTACCCCCACAACCATCCCTCCATTGCTCATAACTCTATGCCTCATGCTATATATCTGTATAGATAGAAATACCTAAAATATTTTAATAAATATTTTTGCACCTCAACTGCTCCTGTCCTGTACCCACCTCATTGTTTATTTTTGGAGTACTCATCTTTTAACCCTTCTACCACTTTGGGAACAAAGCAGATTTCCCCTTGAAACAGAGTGTATAAACATATACATTGGAGGGACCACAAATAATGGTATAACATCTGAAAAAGTTAAAATAAAGGTTTGTAAAATGGAGGCTTTACTGTATGTATCCAGCTGTAAGGAGAATTGTAGAGGGAATACCATTATACAAACTGCTGGCTAGTAATTGAGCTAAGAAAGTAGAAAAGACCAAGTGCTGTCCTGGCAAATATGGAATTTGTGTCACCAACAGATTGGCAATGTTATACACATGCAACAGTTACTACATTATATATTTAGAGAAAAGCTGTTGTTAGGTTTTTGTGGAAACCAAAATATGGGTACAAGTAAATTTTTAATATGTTTTGTTTTGTCCCAACCCCCCAAACCTGGAAATTTTTCTGAGGATGCCCATGCCCACTCGGGTTCCCTGGCCTTAAGAATGCAGATCAGTTTTTCAGCACATTAAAATAATAAAAAACAAAAGGAAAAATGAGTTAGATGTATATTGAGTGAAAAGTGCCAGCTTAAGTTTACTTATGGACTACAGAAATATCTGTGTATCTGAATAGCCTGACAAAATTGGGTTAGTTGGCCCTTCAGAAGACAAGTTTGACAAGTGACTCCCGTGTCTGGTTTGATTATCCCTGAGTGTCCATTTACCCTTCATCTAGTCCACGGATCGCAGTTCCCATGGAGACCATATTTCTATAAATTGTGCCATTGTGTTTCGAATGTAAGCAATTCTAGCCTCAAAGGTTTTGTTAGATTCAATTCTGGTAAGTACTTCTACTAAAGTTGGTGGTTGAAGCTTTTTTCATCTCGCTGCAATTGCCTGTGGAGCTGCAGTCAGTATGTGGTTGAGCAGTTCTTGCACCTTGCTTTGTATTTTGGGAAATGGTTTGCCAAGTATAAAAGTTGGTATTTCCTGTGTTACTGGTTGGCCCAGTAAATTGCTAAGAAACCTCTTTATCACTTCCCAAAATTATTGTATTACAGGACATGTCCAAAAGATAGGTAGGAGCAAGCCTGCTTCCCCACATCCCCTCCAGCATGTGTCCGGATGATCCAGAAAGAGTCTGTTCAATTGCTGCGGGGTGTGGTACCAGAACATCATTATCTTGTAGATATTTTCCCTTTGTTTACTACGTCACCATACCTTTAGCATTCTGCCATATTGCATGCCATTCAGCTTCTGTTAATGATTGATGATATATTGTTCCACTTCTGCATATAGGGGTGCCATGTCGGGGTTTCCTGTAATATTTTATATATCCTGGATATCAGGCTATTTTAGTGGCAAGCCATCTCTTGCTAACTTTTCAAATTCAGTTAGGTCAGTGGTTTGTGTTGTAGCACATGTCTAATCTGGAAATATTTGAGTAAGTGCAAGTGTACTTGAGGGGCTCTCCTGGCTAGTTCTGCTAAGGGCAGGATCCTTTGGGTATTTGCATTCAGTAGGTCACTAATTGTGTATTCCAGTTTCAGACCATCTGGAGCAGAAGTCAGGTGATTGGCTGGGTAGGAAAAAGGCCTTGCTAAGGTAGATCATGCCCAGTGGTTTGTTGGATGAATGTTTTAGTTTCCATTTGAGTCTTTCCCATATCTGTAGGGTTAACTTAGTAGAGGAAAGTAAATCCTTCACTGGTGGGGTGCATTATGTTGAGTTCCATATAAGCACTTTTAAGTGTCCTTTACTGCACCATAAATTCTCAATTTGTCCCCAGGTAGTGCAAGGTTCCCACAGTGACCATGCTAAATTTAGCCTCAGTTGGGATGCCTCCTAGTATTTAGTGAAGAATTGGACTCCCAGACCTCCCTTATCTGTCATAGAAAGCATTATTGTTCATGATATCCGATGTCTACGGTTATTCCATATATATTGGTTGCACATAGTCTGGATATCCATGAGTGTTCTGTAGGGAACTGCCACTGGAAGGGTCGCAAATAAATACAGGACCTTTGGCAGGATACTCATTTTTATAGAAGCAATTTTACTGAACCAGGATAGGGAGTGACCATTAATAAATTCAAATCCCATGGGTCACATTCAGTGGTGCTCAATCTGGGAACTTTGCTGCTCTGCAGTTCCAGGTACATACGTAGCAATAACAAAAAGGAATCAGATGGCAATCACACTTGTGATTTATTATTTATAAGTGTGAAGCACATTTTGTTGTGTGAGTGCCATCTAATTCCTTTTTGTTATTGCTAGGGAGTGACCAGCCCACTTTGGCACTTCTGTATCAATGGAACATAGTTATGCCTATACAAGTCTTTATAACATGGAGTTATTTGTGTCCCCAGATATGTTATGGATGATGTCTTCCAGTTATAATTAAAGCCTGCCTTTAAATAGTTTAATCTGTTTAATAGAATGTTTAAGGGTAAAGCCTCAATTTTGCTCATGTTTAGTTTATGTCTGGAAAGTGCCCCATATTTCTGTAATACTGTGTGTAAGTTGGGAAGAGAAACGGTAGGCCTATTCAGGGTCAGTAATACGTCATCTTCAAATAACACAATTTTTAAATCATTATTTTTCACAGAAATCCCTGTGATGTTTAGACTGTTTCTAATATGGCTAGCTAATGGTTCAATACTTATCGCATAAAGTAAGGGTGATAGCGGGCAGCCCTGCCTAGTCCCATTTCTAATTCTTATTGGTTTGCTGGTTTGACCTGGAAGTTTTAGGTAAGTGGTTGGGGAGCTGTATAAGCTTCTAAGGGCCATTAGGAAGGGGCTGGATAAATGAAGGTGTTGCAGCAAGGAGAAGAGATAAGGCCAGCTCAGACGGTCAAACACCTTTTCAGTATCTAGGCTTAAAACAAGCATTTGGTCATCCTGTTTATTGTACAAAAAAGGAGAGTTGTGGGTGCACTCCTAAGGCCATATAAAAACATATTTAAGTACAATAATCCCCTTTCTAAATAATCCAATGAATATGCAAGTACATGTATTTACAAAGGAAAAACAGGGTTTTTGTTACAAAGTTATGATCATAAAATTGATAAGCCACCATACCATGTTAAGGTAAACCCCACACGGTGGTCCCTAACTTGTTTACCTGTGGTCAAAATACAAAAGGTCATATACCTCTCTGCTTAACTTGGAGCATTACTTGGAGTATAAATCTCTGAAGCTTGATTTCAATCTGTGGGCTAGATCCTCCCTAGCCACCTGCTTATGTGGTTTCTAAGAGAGAGGTTTCCCAAACCAACACCCATTTTTTTTTCTGTGATAATGAAGAGACTATAAAGGCAAAGTAAAGTTGCATATATAGGTGCACACTTGTAAAGCAAGAATTAAGTATTAAGTAAATTAAGTAAAGCAATAGGTCTGTAGTTTGCATTGTCTGGTCCTTCAGCTTTTTTGCTAGTAGTGTGTGCTGTTTGTCTCCTTTTTCGTAATAGGTTTGCCTAGTCCATATAAGCGCTTTTTCCACTGCTTGATGTTTAATGTCTGTTAGTTCCCTCCGCTGGGTGGTTAATTGGTTTAGTAGGATCTCTAACTGGTGGTCATTGTACT
The DNA here is from genome assembly GCA_024363595.1 of Xenopus borealis. Lineage (NCBI taxonomy): Eukaryota > Metazoa > Chordata > Amphibia > Anura > Pipidae > Xenopus > Xenopus borealis. The sequence goes on from CM044440.1 coordinate 93,954,601, forward strand.
GTTTTTCCAATTCCTGTAAGTGTTTTTGAGCCCTTATTGAGTTGAAAATATTCATTTAGGTGTGTCTCTATGGAGTGAAAATTCTCTGAGTCATATTGTAGTGTTTCATTTAACCGCCACTGAGGGTTCCTTGAGGGTAGCTTGGCTATGTGGGGCACGTTCTGACCATGTGATTGTTGCAATATCTGTATTAAATCTCAGGTGTAAGCACGAGTGGGAGATGAATAAATAATTGATCTTGGTATGAACATTATGTGAAAATGAATAATAAGTGTATTGGTGTTGCATAGGGTAATTATCCTCCATGGGTCAAAAAGAGCATTCTACAGAGTGGGCTTGAGTGGTGTGGTTGAGGGAAGGAGGTGATCTGTCCCTTTGTTGCCAGTAAACTAGATTAAAGCCCCCCAAAAATTGTGTATATCAATGGATTATATAGTCTAGATCTGGGATCCCCAACCTTTTGAATCTGTGAGCAACATTCAGAAGTAAAAGGAGTTGGGGAGCAACACTAGCATGAAAAATGTACTTGGGGTGCTAAATAAGTGCGGTGATTGGCCATTTAGTAGCCCTATGTGGATTGTCAGCCTACATTGAGGCTCTGTTTGGCAGTACACCTGGTTTTTATACAACCAAAACTTGCCTCCAAGCCTGGAATTTAAAAATAAGCACCTGCTTTGAGATCACTGGGAGCAACATCCAAGTGGTTGGGGATCACTGGTCTAAATTCTACGATCTTCCTCAAAAACCGTATCTTGTTCTTATTAGGCACATACACATTAATCAACTATATAGGCACATCTGCAAATTTACTTTTCAAGATTATATAATATCTCTCTGGGTCAGGTAGGGTTGCCTCAATCGCCAATGGGCAATCCTGATGTATCAATATGGCTACACCAGCTTTTTTAGTGACCCCAGAAGCTTAATAAGCTGTGGGGTAATATTTTGAGTAGAGTCTTTGAGGGCCTTTTTTTTTTTAAATGTTTCTCTTGAATAAATGCAATGTCTGCTTTCAGGGCCCTTATCTCTTTGGTTACTAGATACCATTTTCCTATGCTTATTAGACCTTTAGCATTTATAGAAACTATTTTAGCCATTGGGATTATATTTTTCTATTGAGCATCTAGGCTTCTTATGCAGTAATCTAGTAGCCTCCATGAATTGGTGCCCCTTGTCTGTAGGGAGACTCCACCTCAACCCAGAGAATAAACCATTATACAGATATAATTTAATATAGCTTGCATGTCTAACATCAGTGCAATAGGTATATACATGGCATTAGTTAGAACAACAAACATTTGTAATCATAACTAGTGATGGGCAAATCGGCGGCGCTTCACTTTGCCGAAAAATTTGTGAAACGCTGCCAGCGTCTTGTTTTGGACGCTGGTGTCCGTTTTCACTTTTACACCCAAAAAACAGACACCGCTGTCCAAAAATGGACACCCGTGTCAAAAACTAGATTTTTCCTGACGTTTCCGAATTTATTCGCCGGTGGCGAATCATGGGAATTCGCCCCAGGTGAATAAATTCGCCCATCACTAATCATAGCACAGGAAGTAAAATAAGTGCCTGAACATGCACACTTGACCATGACTGCACACATGCACAGTAACAGAGGGGTGGGTGAAGAAGGGGAGGGTGAATAAGAGGGGAGTAGGAAGGGGGAGAGATAGAGAGGGCAGTGATCACAGACTAGGGGTAGGCAGAAGATGCTTAATAGGTACCTGCCAAACGACCCCTTATCTTTGCGCATTTAGCAGGTGCATCTTCTGCCTATGCCTAGTTCTGTCCCTATTTCTGGATATAAGAAAATGCTATTCCTGTGAAAAACAGTAAGTGCCTTTTAACAGGCCATTTCCTCATTCGTCAGTCCTCACCCCTTTGACCATCAAGCCATGCCTTCTGCTAACTAAATGTAAGACTATTAAAGTAAAATGAGAACGTTAAGAGAGATGACACTGGAATTAAATTGGCCAGCCAAGCAAACAAACTTGTGTAAACAGACGCAGTCTAAATTTAATAGAAAAAAAAAGAGTTTATGTAGCAGGCGATCCATGTATTGTAGGCTCATGTAATGTATATTTTTAGTTGTTTACAGTGCACATAGAGAACTTCAATAAATCAAATGTATCAGAACATAAATGCAACGCTCTTGGTAAAAAAAAGCATACAAAACAGATAAAGGAAAGCACAAAAAATTTTTATTGTCCTTATTTAGCAACGGGTAGACATTTTTTTTTTTAAACTCATATTTAAGAGAGAGAGGGAGACAAACTGGCAGCCTGTACACATAGTTTTTTTGGAGGAATTGTTGGAAGTTGTGCAGTCAATTTTATGGAACTTTTGGCTTATATTAGCCTTTGGGATGTGTAACTACATGTTTTATGTGGGTTTTGATGTGTCTCACCTTGTTGATTTGGGGTACATAACGTACACACTATATCTATGTCACTAATGATGTCATACAGGGTGTTTTTGGTGTCACTTCTTGCTTTTAAAATTTGGGGGAGGTATTTTCTGTTTGTATTGTCTTGAGAAAGGTACAGCACACCACCTGTAGGGACCTTTCTCAAGGGACCAAAACGTCACGTTGGCGGTTCATGCAACTTTAATACACTTGAACAATTTTTCACTAAATAATCTCAGCGTTGCTGGTCCTTTTTGCATTTATATATATATATATATATATATATATAATAAGGAAAAGTTGTGCTCACACACATTAGGCGGGGGTGCAATGAGGCTGTGACCACAAAATACATATAGACAAATACAAGAGGTCCTCTGCACTCAACCCATTATCAATATATTTAAGACATTGAGACATTCTGTGCATACAGATATATATATATATATACATATATAGATAGATAGATAGATAGATAGATAGATAGATAGATAGATAGATAGATAGATAGATAGATACTGAAATGATACTTGTATGGCACATTTACAGGCAAGGGTAAACCTGCTCTCCAGCCTAACCAATGCATGCATTCACACTACTCATGAAGCAGATTAAAAAAAATCCAATTCCTGTCAAGTAATATGGGCAGTTTGGTTCAAGTTGTCATTATAGTAAACAACCCCTCTCATCTATATTTAATCTATATGTGAGAACAAAGCATTGATTGGAACACTAAGTAGAGTAATCAGTTAAAAAAAAAAAATTCAAATCCCTCACATTGCATTGTTTGAAACAGGATCTTAACAATGGCTTGAGTTTGTAAATTCTATAATAATGTAAAGCAGTGCTGTCCAACCTTTGTGGTACCGAGTGCTGAAATTATTCTGGCCTACATAGTGGAGGGCTAATAATGGAAGCCAGTGTTGACCACTCTCTGTTTTTAAACCAAACCCACTTTACACCACACCCATGTTACCACAAGACCATGTCCATTTTAATTGTGGTAACACACTAAAAAACCAAATGGTTGGTGCTCACTGCAGGGATATCACTTATCTGAAAAAAGTTGTCATATTAAGACTTACCTTTAAATACATATGCCTCCCCAGTGGATAACACAGCACTCCCAGCACATGATTAAACAACTTAACAATAATTTATTTTCAAATGCTTAACAACCCCCAGAGCAAATACCAGGCTTATGTTCCACAGGCAGAATAGGGCACACACAGGCAGAGTATGTCACATGCAGGCAGAACAGGGCACACACAGGGAGGGTATGTTACACACAGGCAGAGTATGTCACACACAGACAGAGCAGGGCACACATAGGGAAGGCAGAATAGACAGGGAAACCACTCTAAGATATACTACATACAGTGACACAGTGCTGGTGTCCCATCATCTTTTTGTAGAAAGTGTGAACAATGTGGGCAGTTTCAGTATGGGTCTCAGGTGTGAACTGTACAGGGCTTTAGGGATGTGAACAATAGAGGTGTCACAGGTGTTAACAATGCAGGAGGATCACAGTGTGAACAATACCAGGTATTAGTTTAAAGTTAAGATTTAAACAATGCAGGGGCCAGTTAATCTCTGTAGTGATACCATTTTAAATTACTGTAACTGTGGTGTTTGAATGTAAAATGCAATGTGAATGCTTGGCATTCAAGACTCATGCTAATAACCAGTGTCTGACCAGTGTAGAGTCAATGCAACCAGTCCACCTTATTCAAACACATTGATCCATTCTACCCCTTTGCTTAACCCCTAAAAACCCACTGCAGAGCGCATGATGGATGTGAAACTATGCACATGTATTTACATAAAAGGAACATTGAACAATAGCATTGCACATGTATTTACATAAAAGGAACATTGAACAATAGCATTTAAATAATGCAATACAAAATAACATCACCCGGGAATGTTTGTTGCATTCAAATTAGCCTTTAAAGAAGGCAAAGTGAAAATTGCCAATTCCCTGAGTCTCTCACAGTCTCCACCAGCTTGTTGTCTGTATAGATCAGGCTTTATTTTGACTTGTGTTGACCCGCTATTGGCTTTTGTACTGAAATGTTGGTCGCTCTCTCCCACCGCTGATATCACCTTCACACTCCTCAAAGAGATAAAACACAAGGGCTGTTGTGCACTATTCTTGCACATCGAAAAGGTTCCTACTTGGTTAATACTCACAGGATCCTGTAGTCATGATTCTCACCAGACAAATTTGCTTGCAGTCCTCCGCCTCCTGTTTGTCTAACACAAGCGTGTCCCTTCACTTTCAGAGGCTCTGATGAAGTGAGATCATCATGAAACGTGTTAGGCCAGAAGTTTCAGTCTTTTATGTAAATGTGATATGAGAATAGTGCAATAAACCAAAATAAATTCCCTGATTGTACTCTTCTGTTGCACAAAACAATTTCCCAGTTCCCAGCGCTGAAGCTTTGCGAATTGACCCAGTTGAGGATCCGTAGATGGAGGGCTGATATAACCAATGCTCTTCAGTGAAAGCTAGTCCTGGAAGAAAATAAAAATAAAATAAGGGATACAAAAAAAACTTTCCCTCCAAACTCAACAGGGTGGTAGGGCAGGGATGTTTCTCCTGAATAAAAAAAAGTAGCTACACTCCATATACTCAAAATAACTATCATCCTCCTTACCCATGTGTGCATAACTTATTATTCCTGTCCTCACTGCCTTACTAGCTTTGTTAAACTTCAGTAATATATAATACCAATGGAAGCATTATTCAGGTAGTGTTAAAGCATCCAGACTCTGACACAAGATTGACTATAAAAATATGTTAATGGATTGGTATAAAATCTACAGTATATTATCTACAGTATACACATTTCCCTCTAGAATACATATTTAGCTCCTTTATGTATAAAATAACAAATATATAACATACCTTGAAGTATACACTGCGGTGAACCTAATCTAATGCTTGGACTGTCCCAGCTACTGTATGCAAAAATATTTACTTGAAAAACATTTGTTACATGGTGTTAAATTAAATCAGATGCAGTAAGTTTCCAGTGGACTTGAAACCCATGATATTAAATACAAAAGCATGCATCTTGTACATTGATTTTATGTCTTATGAAACAACTCGATAATATCCTATGTGATGCAGGGTCATTGGTGCATAGAACTGTTTAATAGCATACATGCACCTTCTGAAATTTCTTACAAACTACTTTATAAAAATGTAAGGTTGAATTTTGCTGGACTTGAACTTGAGAGAACATAAGGTTTAACTGCTATGCAAAAATAATTGTTTTAAATATAAATATAAGAAAGTTTCTTTTTTAAAAGAATATTTGTATTTATTTGAATAGTTTGTAAATAGTGTCTATTGCTTCATGCTAGAATAATCATATGTGAACAAAAATGAAAGTGCAATAGAAATGCAAATTAAATAAAACATACAAAAAGGAGATTGATAAATAATTTTGTATGTGTGCAAATGCATTTAATAAACATAACATTTAGTTACAAAGTTATGATCATAAAATTGCAACCATTCCACATCAAAGTAAACCCCACATGGTGATCTTAACTATTTATTGCCACAACCAAACCTTCAATATAGTTGTAGTACCCCAAAACCTGTCCCTTTGATGGTCATCTTCTGAATGTTGTTCTGGGTGATCTCTCTTCTATAAAAGTCAAAAGCAGTGCAGTATTAAGCATGTAAGAGCAATGTTTTGGTTGTAGCAACTGGAAATGTCTCTCCTGTAAAAGATAACGGCGGGGAGGGATCAAACCTCTGACTGAGACCAATGCCTTGACCAAGAGACACTTTTTCCAAGAAATTGAACAAAGGTCAATGACAGTTATAACTGGAAGTGAGGAGTTAATTTTGTTTTATACAAAATGCATTGAGGTCAAAGGGCTTTTTTTCTCAGCATACTTGAGCAAAATGCATTGAAGTCAAAAGTCATTTTTTTACACAATAGCTTTTTTGTACAAAATTCACTGACTGGAGTTTTTTGAAGAATTTGTTTTTTTTTAGCAAAATGCAATTGAAGTCAATTGGTGAATCCATGTTATGAAGAAAATTGTCATTGTCTTTGTTTATGACAACAGATAAATAGCTAGGACTGCCTATGTGAAATTAGTCAACCACTGTATATATTTCCATTTACTTTAATACTTCAAAGTGTTTTCATAAAACCTGACTTTCAAGTGATACAGATTAAAGAAAATATGATAGAGAAAAAAATCAATGAATACCTAAACACTTTAAAAATATTTTCATCTAGAAAATTTATTTTTTCATCATGTAGAGAGAGGCATACAGTAATTTTATTTCACTTTTGTTGGTAGTGAATAGACACACTGAATTATTCCTCTTTCCATGCACTTGAATATTATCCTCTCAAATGTCATTTTTAAACATTTCATTTTTATGCACTTTTAAATGATGCTAGACATTCTTCTGCTACAAAATAGTTCCAGTCATGAAACCCTGCAATAATGTATTGGGTTTTTTTTGTGTTTTATTTAAAATATAGAATATAACCATAAAACATTACAGAACTGTCTCTTATTATTTTCATGTGACAAATAAATAACACCAAGTAGGTTTTAAAAATGTGAAATTCAAAGATAAAATTCATAAACAGTCTAATCAAATTACATTGCAACAATGCATTTTTTGCATTCTAATTTCTAGAACATTTTGGTTTACACTTTGTAATTATTGTCAAAAAAACCAAATAGGTTTGGGTCTAGTAGTTTTAAACTACAATCTTCTATTACCAGTTGAAAATTGGCTTTGAATGTCAATTAGTGATGGGCGAATTTATTCGCCTAGGTCGAATTCGCGACGAATTCCCGCGATTCGCAGCTGGCGAATAAATTCGCGAATCACCAGCGAAATTTTGCTTGGCGAAATTTCGCCGAAAAACGAGTCGCGCGTCAGTCGCGCGTCGTTTTTGACGCAACGAAAACGACGCGACAAAGTTGACGCGACGCGCGACAAAATCGTCCCGCGACTCTTTTCGCGAATTTTTCGCCGATTCGCGAATTTCTCTAGAAATTCACGAATCTCTAGGCGAAGCGGATCGCGGGAGATTCGCCCATCACTAATGTCAATGTCTAAATTATTTTAGCAATATTTTTAAGGTTAATAGTCACAAGAATCCCTGCAATCAAACTAATATTTATGGGTGCATATGCATAAATATTCCATTGGGATTTAGGGAGATACTATTAAGTGGGTGTATGGTGTAAAATTCTGTGGGGAGAGGGTGTTGTTGCTTGGGTGGAAGTCATTAGTCATTAGACTTAGTGGAAAATCAATATGTCACACATTCTGGAAACTGAATGCTATTCATATATCTATTACAGATATCACTGTGAAAATCATGTGGAGGCCATCCAATTATGGTGCTTTAATACTCCAGGGACAGTTATATTCTAGTAAACTAGGCAATGAAATAGAAAATGCTATTCCCGTACCTCACTGTTCTAGACCTATAGCACTTGCCCCTATTATAATGTGTCAGCATAATGACAACTGTGCGGCCACAATTGCACTTTTTTAGGCTAATTAGCATAATGATCCAGAACGGCAAGAAAAAAGAAGTGTTAGTTGGTGAGTTGTGGTATTGACTGCTAGATAAACAAGTTAAATGTTGTTTCATATAGAGAGAACCTTCACAACAGGGGATTGCACAGAATAGCAATTTAATAATATCTGGATCTGCCCCAGAATCCTGCCAGAAAAGTGAATTTTAATTGCATTACAAAAGGGAACAACTATAAAGTATAACAACATTGGTAAAACTGGAACATTATTTGATGGCCTTGGTTAATAGCCAGTACCTTACAGAAACTAATACAATAATGCAATGTACATTATTTTTAACCTAATTTATTTTTACATTTTAACTTACATGGATGATAGAATCTACAGTTCTTGATCTAAAGGACTAAAGTGCTAGCACCATAGATTCTCCGTATCTGACTCTATGATCTCTGTGGTGCCAATGTTAATGTAGCAACATGCTATACAGTATGCTAAAGCAAAGAGCCACCTACACTTAAAAGGTTAGGATCTACTTAAAGGTGGAAATAATAAATTACATATACAGTTAGGGACAGATTATGGGTCAAAGTGAAAATTCAAATTAAATAAATTAAAATTTCAAATTCATTTTTGGGTACTTCGACTATCGAATAGGTCAAAATTCTATTCGAATTGAAAAAAATTTGAATGGAATTTTAAAATTTGACCATTCAAAAATCAAAGTACTGTCTCTTTAAAAATTCAAATTTGACCCTTCGCCACCTTAAACCAATTGCTATTTAAGCAGATGGGGGACCTCCTGGAACCTTTAAGGAGTGTTTTTGGAAATTTTTGAAAATCAATATTTTTTGGGCAAAATAATTTTCGTTCGAATCGAACGATGCATTTGAGCGATTCGAACTATTTTTATTTGATCAAAAATGGACCTATTCGATCGAAAACTGTCTATTAAAAAAAATTAGATGGTCGAATTACAAAGCTTTTTAACTTTGAAATTTTACCCTTAGTAAATCTGCCCCTTAATGTACATAGAGTGAAGAGTGGCACAGTGGTGAAACATGACTCCTCTGCATATGACTTTTTAGGTCTCCACTGATGACCTGCACTCTGAGCTATACCCGCTCTTTACAACATGTGTACATGAATGATAATACCTACAGGGTATGGGAGTTAAGCCATTGTAATGGCATAAAATAAAAAAATGTACCTTATAGCTGGTAGACAAGTTAATAAAAACCTTATGGTGATATGGGTATGATATTTTTGAACTGAAATTCTTAGAATCTGGGGATTATATGCCATAAAAACATCTAACATTAAAATAATATAGGATTGTATTGCCATCATCATAGATTTATAACCTACTTACCATAAAGTACAACATACTTATTATTACAAGGGAAAAAGTCAAAATTGAAAAATTGGACAGTATGCTACTGAAGCGCTGAATAAACGGATGCCGACGTCCAAAAATGGACGCCCGCGTCCAAAACGAGACGTGGCGGCGTTTTGCGAATTTTTTGCTGTTTTACAAATTTGTCTAGAAGAGAAATATGTGAAAAATTTAGTGAAGCGAAACGCCGCCGATTCGCCCATCACTAGTGATATTGAGATATACTGTATGTACATGCAATGATATTTAGAATGCTTAGAACACACATAGCCAATATTAACATAAGCTAATATACTGCTAAAAATGAGGAATAGGTGGATGTCTTCTTTCCTGTAAAGAAATCTTACCCTGGTGCTCTAGTGGTGCGCCGCTCTGTTCCTGCTGCCGCTGTTCTTCCTAGTGCGCGTGCGGTGCGCACTTCCGCCTTTTAAAGATGCAGGCGCGCTGGCGTCTTTACGTCAGCGCGCAATGGCACCAAATTAAAAAATTAAAGGGATATTTAAAGGGGTTTTTTGAAATAGTTTGTTGCCCGTGATAGGATTTTGCTCCTGGTGCCTAACCCTGTGCTGTAAAGCTTCTTGTATTCCTGTTTCCTGTGTTTGACCCTGCCTGCTTTCTGACTATCCTGATTATCTGTATCCTGACCCGAGCCTGATATTTGACTACCGATTTTGCCTCATCCGTACCTGATTGATTACCCGGTTTTGACCCTTTGCCTGACTGACTATGTTTACTGTCTGCCTGCCTCGACCCAGCCTGTCTTCGATTACGATTTTGTCTCACGCCTCTGTACTTCGACCTTCTGCCCAAAGACTTTTTGCTTACAGTTGTGCCCCTTTGCCTGCTCAGAACCTTTTGTCTTGCACCTCTTGTTTTAAGACCTGGCGGCATCCAATTAGCCAAGGGCTCCTCCCGAGGTGAAAGGCGGCTGTTATAGGCAGAAGCACGAGCCGAGACCAGGGTGCTTGTCACTCGTTCTGAGTTTAGGGTGCCGACCGTTACATTTCCTTAATACGATCAAACACAATTGTATACTGTATTTCTATGACATGAGTTCATCAGAGTGTTTATTTGCATATTAAACATTTTTACTGGTACCTAGGCAGATGTTTTCACACTATAGAGCCTTTTGATGTTTTGTATGCAGGCACAGTGTTATAAAATATACATGGTATAAAAAGTTCTTTAACTCTTTCTTACGTTTAGAAATAAAAGCCAAGGCAAAAGGAGAACAGCTTTCACAACATCTGGTAGCAAATCCCTAAGTGAGCAGAAATCTGGCTCAATACTCCAGAGACCATAACAACAGAAGGAGTATGTAAAATCAGATGCTACATTTGTATACTTCAAATGAATGTCAAAAAGCTTCAGCAATGAAGTATTATGTGTAGGTATTTCTTAAATGTGATTTATCAACTCATCATAAAACCTGTCTTAACAAAACTGTTAATTTACAAGGTAGTTGCTGGTTATTCAGCATTTCCAGTTTTTTTGGTCCCAAACCTAAGCTCCTGCACACTACTTTTACTTGAAAAACATGACAATGGCTAAAATTATAGATTTTATTATTTTAGGGAAAGTTTTCAAAAACTGTGAGTCTCAAGAGTATTATCGAAGCCTATATGTGGCAGTTGCTCCTCTTATTTCTGTATATATACTGTAGATATACCATTCTTGATGTTCTAGTCCCTTTTTGTATATGTCAGCAAATAAACTTTCCCCTGGCTTTTCTAATACTCTTAAGATTAGTTTAACTTTTTATATGTTTAAAGCTTATTACCCTGGGGAACTGCCCCTGCTGTTTAACTGTTTTTATAGTAGAGAATTTTTGGCACATGCTGCCCGGGATTGACCTGATATGCTTTCCCATTGCTAGTGGTCTGCAAATAGGCAATTCTTCTGCACAACCAAAAATTAGGAAACTTCACCCAGATTCCTTTGCATGCAGTACCCCTTGGGAGCATTATACTGGTTGTTCTGGTAGCCACATTTTTTTAAACTATTTGTGTGTGTTGGAACTTTTACCTCTCTCTGTATCCTCAGGCGCAGATCATTGAAATCTGAAATTATTTATTTATTTATTTTTTTAAATATTATCTTTATTGATTTTTAAATAGATAGCATGAGGAAAGAGAGAAGATTGAGAGTAGGCATTCCCATTATGCAAATAAACAGTGCCTTATATATATCTATATAACTTTGCTATGCAACCTTCAAATTGAGCTAAGTTAGAGGGCAGCAGTACTCATCTGTGGATCAGCAAGCCACCTGTCACATATTTTCTTGAACTTGTCCTGGCAGCCACTTGTTAGTTAGATGAATTAATTTGTGACTTGGAAGAATATCATTAATAATTTTCATCCAGAATGCGAGGGTATGAGGTTCCAAGGCTTTCCATGTGAACAAACTTGCTTTCTTTTCATAGGAGTGTAACCCCATATGCAATAAAAGGCACTAAGTTTGCCCAGGGGCAGTAACCTATAGCAACCAATAGGATCTTTGCTTTTAAACAGGTGACCAGTAAATTCTACTTTCTGATTGGTTGCTATGGGTTACTGCTCCTGGGCAAACTTAGTGCCTTTTACTACATAACCCCCTAAGACTTGCTGTAAACACAATATATCACTAGACAGAAGAGTAAGTCCCTCTAGATAATCCAATAGGCATTTTTTTTTCCCTAAAAAGATAATTATTCCTTTCTACTCCAAACTACCATGCTGCAAAGCTATGCTAATGGCAGCATTTTTTTTTATAACATTTACATAGTAACATACTATAGTAACATAGTAAATTAGATTGAAAAAAGACACATAACCACCAAGTTCAACCTTTTAACTTTTTTACCCTGCCTAACTGCTAGTTGATCCAGAAGAATGCAAAAACCCCATCTGAACACTCTCCAATTTGCCTCGGAGGGGGGGTGGATTCCTTTCTGACTCAAAGATGGCAATCGGACTAGTTTCTGAAAATCGCCTAAAAATAATGCAATTGGACGCATTTATCTCACCCAATTTCTTACATAAAATTGTACAACACCCTAAATATTGATGTCAAGGGTCTACTGAACAGTTTGATGACCAAACTGTTCAGCAGAACTTTGCCCCCCAAAAACAAAAAATATATATATAAATGTGTTGATTTTGCAGTACCTGAAATGACAGGCCATGGGGGGGGTCTACCTTTTTGGAGCCCCATATGACATGTGCTTAGGTAAACCTATACATATTGGGGCAAAAAACTGTTCAGAGGACCCCAGGCTTTCATATTTTGGGTGATTTATATTGATGCCTAATAATATTTGGGAAATAAAATGCTGCATAGTGGAAGTTTTGAGTTGAGTTTTGGAAACGTCACCAAAATTGCCAGGTATAGTATAGGTTTGCAGCTTGGTGCTTTGAAGTAGAAAAACATGCATGCCCACTTTGGATTCGGGGGAATATGTACTTTCCTAAAATATTTGGCTTGCTGGAGTGAACACAATTTTTTCTGCCTTTGCCCCCCCAAATCTATGTAAATGTGTTGATTTTGCAGTATCTGAAATTACAGAAACTACAATTTAAATCTATACATATTGGGCATAAAACTGTTAAGTTATGATGCTGTAGATTGGAAGCTTTGAGGTATTTTTCAAAAACTTTCCAAATTATATTTCTGATAAACTGTATGTGATTGTACTTTGTGAAACATGATTTTTCTCATTTTATTAGACAATTATAAGTCTATATCTTTTTACAGAGCTGGAATTACACCAAAAAATTCTAGTATATTTTGAAAGCTCAGGTCCTGTAAAAAATAAATTTTTTTCCTGGGTAGATTAAAAGACCCCCCTCCCCAGGAAAGGCCCTTAAAGTGAAAGAGTACAAAATGTCTAAAAACGGCTTGGAAGTAGATGTTTGTACTAGGACAAAATGGTTGGCAGGGAAATGGTTAAAAGTCCAACCAGAAAAAATCAGACACCCGCCATTAACCCCTAGTACTTATAAAGGGGTTAGCTTAAGTGTTAAATGTTTGGGGGGGGGGCTGTTAAGCTACACTCTGGCAGGTGCAAACTCAGTAATCCATGGCTGTCCAAATGCAAATCCCCAATTTTAGGGTTTTAAGATGTATTTTGAGCTCTGTGCATTGTACATACCTTCTGCTCAAGCCAATCATTTACTGCAGACAGCATCAGACTGGAGGGTCCGAGGCCCACCAATACTTCTGCCACAGGGGCTCCCCACTTGCGCCCAGGACCCTGCCTCAGCTTCAACCCCCCCATCTTGGCCCCCTGTCCAAACAGCAACCCCCCCAAAGCCTGTTTTCATATTGCAGCCACCATTAGGGTTAGCACAGGGAGTTTAGAGGGTAGTATGGGGCCTCAAACGGGAACGGGTCTGGTTCAGTGGGGCCCACTCTGGCCCAGTCCCTGGCCCAGTCCGACCCTGACTGTAGAGCACTGTTGCCTTAGTGGAACTTAATCAAAGGCAATTCTAAGGTACACAGAGCAGCCTTCAGTAGCTTTGCACCTATTAGAGTCTTTAGTGCTTGCACTTGATATTCATAAAGGAGCTCCTTGATATTTCTATATATAATATATATAATATGTTTTATTAAATACAAAAGGGCCAGTTACTGCATTGCAGTGCACTTTTTCAAGCAATGTTTCAATGTTTTTATCCACAATGCAGCATTTTCTCACATGACTCCAGCATGTTGTTGATGTTAATAAAGTTTGTCATAGGAAAAAAGAAGCACATAAGCAGGGCCAGCTCCAAAACGAGAGACTAAGCTGTACAGTCAAAGAGACATGCTACTTTCCTGCACTGTATTTTAATAAAGAAGTTGCTGTTGCAAAACCAACAATCTCATTTAAAAGAGTACAACACATGAAGTGGATCCACTCAGCAGACAGAGTCTGCAAGAGGAATAGAGGATGCAGCAGGCCCATCTCAGCCTGTGACTGTAGCAGTCCCTGCTTGGAAAATCTTTAAGCAGAGTGTGTTACTATACATTTATCTTTAACTCGAGAGTGCAGTCTCCTATTGAAATAGAGGAATACATAACAGATCTCAAGCTGAAAAGCAGAACGTGTTTTCTTTGGTCAGCTGAGAGATTTATTAATCAGAGACAGAGCTGTAATTGTGTATAATGATCAAAAAGTGCAAAAAAGATTAACATCAAAGTGGATTAAGGAAACAGGATTATCAAGTGAAGAGAAGGTTTCTCAAGTAAACAGAGTGGTCAAATCCTCAGTCACACCAAGGGCTCACACAAGTAAAGGGAAAGTCAAAGGGAAAATTGATGTAAGATTTACCAAAATACAAAGTCTGTAATAATTGTGGCAATGCCCATTCATTTAACAACTGCCTGGCTTTTGATAAACAATGCAAGGTGTGTAGCAAACATAATCACTTTTCCAAGCAGTGTTATAGTAAAAGCAAACTAAATGCAGTGATGCACAGCAGCAGTGAGGAGCGTCAGGAGGAGATCTGTGTGATTGCTCTCAGTAAAAGGAATGGAAGTGAAAAAATATGGACTAGACATATATACAAATGGTTCCCAGGTTAGTATATGGACACAGGGGTAGAAAGAAACATTATCACAGAAAATTAAAGCAAAATTAATGCTCGTGCGTGCATGCACATGACATCATTGCGCCGCAACATATGCGGCGTGCGTCAAGTCACTGCCTCCACGGTTTTGGCACCAAATTTGAAATTTGAGGGCACCTTGGACGCCAGTCCAGCGCCCGACACTTTAGAAGCAGAGCATGCCAAAATCTTAAAGCAAGTCTTCCAGATAGCAAAAGAAAATGGACATAAATTGAATTGTGCTAAATGTCAGTTCAAGAAATCAGACAATTTTGTATCTTGGTGAAATAATTTCTCCTAGTGCAGTGAAACCGGATCCTGCAAAAGTTCTAGCAATTAAAAGAATGGCCATGCCTAGTAATAAAAAAAAGAATTGCAGATATTCATGGGCATGTTAAACTACATTGGCAAGTACATTCCCAATCTGGCAGACAAGATGACCCATATGAGGAGCTTGTTGCTAAAGCACACTGAGTGGAACAGGACACAGAAGCAGGAAAATTACTAAAAGACATTCTCTATTGTGCACAGACTCTGCAATATTTTGACATACATCGCCTTCAAAAATATCAACAGATGCATCGAGAGATGGAAAAGGTTCAGTTCTACTACAACAATATGGTAAGGAATGGAAGTCAGCTGCATATGCATCACGTCCATTTACACAATCAGAGCACAAATATGCACAAATGTACACAGTACAAATATACAAAGTAGAATATACACCAGGCAAGTTCCTTCTGGCAGATGAATTATCAAGGATATGGAAAGAGGACACTGTTGCATCAGAAAGTTAAAAGAAATCAAGTTTGGAAATACATATTAATAGTATTATGGCTTGGAAAGCAGAATCAGAAAAAATGTGGAAGAAATTTAAAACAAGCACTGCTTCTGATGATCAGCTCAGCAGTGATAACTGCATTACATTCAAACAATCCCAAAAAATATCTTCCAAAGTCATATTGTCAATTATTTCTACATGGGATGGAGTATTGGTCAAAGGATCTCAAATTGTTGTGCCTTCATCTCTGCAAAAGGACATGCTGACCGTAACACATGAAGTGCATTTCGGAATTCAAAAATGCACAAGACAGGCAAAATAATCCTTATTTTGGCCCTCTATAAATGAGGATATTGTTCATGTTATAACAAGCTGCACATCTTGCCAAACCTTTGCTCCAACACTTCCAAGTGAGCCCCTAATACAAGAGAAATGCCATGTGGTCCCTTGGATACAATTGGAGTAGATATATTCATGCTGAATGGAAATGAACATTTAGCAATATTAGACACATACTCCAATTGTCCACAAGTTAGAAAATTTAAAAAAATATCACATCATTTGAAGTATGCAAAATACTTAAAACACAATTCTGCAGATATGGAATACCAAGAGAGGTAAGAACAGGTAATTGTTATCAGTTTATAGAAAAAAGACTTTGTAAGATTCACAGAAGAGTTTGGATTCAAACAAGTCACTTCAAGCCCAAGATTCCCACAGAGCAATGGACTTGCAGAGTGTGGAGTAAATATTTTAAAACAGTTGTTGAAAAATGCTGTTCATTCAGGTCAGGACCCAGAAATGACATGCTTAAATTACAAAGCAACAGCTCTGGAAGGAGGCAAATCTCCAACTAAGGTATTTCTTTCAAGATAAATACAGACAAAATTACCTGCATTGGAGCTTAAGGGGCAGATTTACTAAGGGTTGAATTGCAAATGAAAAAATATTCGAGCATCAAACTTTTTTGGGGGAGTTTGATCGAAAATGGACCGTTTTCGATGGAATGTGCATCGAATGATTTTCTAAAAAAAATTCAATTTTCCAGGACTTAGAACTTTTTTCAGGAAAGATTTCAGGAGGTCCCCCATAGGCTACAATGGCAATTTCAGCAGCTTGAAGGTAGCGAATAGTCAAATTTGAAAGATTTTAAAGAGACAGTATTTTGAAAATTAGAATTTTCAAAATTTTTCTATTCAAATCAAATTTTGGCCTATTTAATTGTCAAAGTAGCCCAAAATTACTTCGAAATTAGAATTTTTAAAATTCAAATTTTATACGAATATTCACTTTGACCCTTAAATGTAAATGTGCCCTAAAGTGTTGCCACAAAGATAAGACCCTGCATAAACAGTACAGACAACAGAAACAAAACATGCATAAGAGACAAAAGAATAATTATGACAAAAGTACAAAACCACTTGAGTATTTACACATTTTAGATGAGCTCAGAATTTGGAATGGATCTACCTGGTATGAAAAAACACAAGTGCTATGCCTAGTCTCACCTCATTCTTATGAGGTCAAAACAAGTGATAGTCAACCATTCTGATGGTCAGCATTGTGTTCAGTCAGAGGATGCAGAGGACCAGGATTTATTCACATGGAGCAGCATCAAGCAGATGGACACATCAGAATCTTTTCTTAGATATCCTGCACCCATCCAAGGGCCAATGAACTCAGACCATGCAACAGTTAATACAGAAAATACAACTGACAATAACCAGGTGCAAACACGTTATGGGCGTGTTATCAAAAAACCATCAAGACTAGTGGAACAGTGTTGAAGTGACACGGTCAGTTGCTACAGTAAAATAATGATAGCAAATCACCTGTACTAAGTTACAACTATTAATGGTTTGTTGTTGATATTAAAATGTTAAAAAGGGAAGGATCTGTTGATAGTTGTTGATGTTAATAAAGTCTGTCATAAGGAAAACAAGAACATAGGCTCCAAAACAAGAGACTGTGCTGTACAGTCAGAGAGCCATGCTTCTTTCCTGCACTGTATTCTAATAAAGAAGTTGCTGTTGCAAAACCCAGAATTTCATTATTAAAGAGTACAAACAGTCGGCCGCACTTGCAATGAAAAATCTGTTTAGTATAATATCCTATAGCATGATAGTGACATTTGCTGACAATTTTTTGGTCACATATCTGAATTGATTGCTGCACCTACTGATGTAGGCCACTGTGGAAGCCTTGTTTAGTAGTTTTTAGGTTTCCACAGCAGCCTGTGTCAATAGGTGTAGCAGCATGAGATTTTGGAACTGGAGACAGGCATTGGTAGTTAAACTATACAGAATAGCAAAGAGCGCATTTTGGTGCAGGTACTTTTAATGAATAGGAATTTTAATGCTACTGAATGTAGGGAAATATGGGGCCTACAACTGCAAGGAAGTGTACATCATGCTGGAATGATAGCCTCCAGAAAAAAAATTGTGTATAATCCAAGAAAATGGAAAAGCACCTTATTCGTCAAGAACTTAAAGCATATATGCACAGGAGTCTGTTTTTCTTCAAAATAGAATGGGGGTAATGTGATTAAAGTCGTAATATAATATAATGCAACTTTTGCAAACCATTTATCAACCACTTCCAACAGTGGAAGAAAGATTGTGATTTAATAGTTTGCACTTGTGCATAGTGCATGTATTATAACTTAAAGATAAAAAGCTATCTTTGTTCCAAAAGACTGCACGAAGAATGCCTTAAAAACCAATTACAATTCGAAATGTAATAACATTCTAACAAATAATTAGTGATTTGATGACTGTATGGGGTGCAGACTAATTGGAGTCTGTACAGACAGACTCATGGCAAACTGTGCATCTTGTTAGTACAGGCATTGGACCTGTTATCCAGAATTCTTGAGACACAGGGTTTTCCAGATAATGGATCTTTCTATAATTTTGTTCTTCGTACATTAAGTCCATAAAAATAGCATCTGAACATTAAATAAAGCCAAATAAAAGCTTCCAATAAGGATTCATTCTATCCTAGTCTGGATCAATTACATAGTACTGTTTAATTATTACACAGAAAAAGGGAATACTTTTTTAAAATGAGGAATATTTGGATAAAATTGAGTCTATGGGACATGGCCTTTCCATGATTTAGAGCTTTCTGTATAATGGGTTTCTGGATTACAGATCCCATACCTTTATTATAAAAATCTTAATTTCATTAATAATATTCCCAGAGGAGGTACAGCCATTTTTGGGAACATTATTTTCGGTGCAAAATTCAGGCAAACATGATGTAAAATCAGGGGAAAAACCCATTGAAAAGCATTAGAAATTGGTGGGACCACAATAAAATGTATGAAATATGTGAAAACTAAAAAATAAGGGATGTAAAATTTAGGTTTCCCTGTATGTTGTTAATACTATGTACATACAGTATGTATATTGAATATATTTTGTTTGGTGCAGTTTACATTTATTTTTCTATTTTATCCTACTATTTCAAATCATTCTCATTTCATACCAGGCCCACTGGAATGTAAAATTTGCTTAATAATCCCCAATGAAACAATTGCTCCAGGCTAAATAGTGGAGGATGTTGTGTTCAAAGAATCTTTTTTTCTTAATGTTAGGCATATTACTGAAGCTGTAAATGGTCACTGGAGCAAGTTTTTGTAATCATATTATGAGCCATTAAAGGCAATGAAGTGAAAAAGTAAGCAAAATAATTGTAGATATGTAGATTTTCTATTACTGATACCAGTTATCACTTAATTACAAACAAAATATGGCTTAGTCTGTTATGTGTCCATATGTGGCTCAAGAGAGAACTGCAGTATCTCTCTATACTATCCAGAGGATACAGTGCACACTAAGAAAACCTTAGCTATCTAATTGTCTATATATCCATCTGTTAATATGCTCTGACAGTAAACTCAATGATTTGGGTAAATTATGTTATTTTTAATCCAATTTTTTCAGATTATTTGGGACAATCATGGTTTCCTTTCAATCTCTGGAATTAGCTATGTCTGTTTAGAAAACTTTAATACTTATTTTTGAAAGTTCAGATCTTTTGATTATGTTTAAACAACACAATTGAATGAGATCATGTAAAAAAAAAGGGAATATGAATGTGAATGGTTAGTGGTTAGTGATTGGCTGAAGCCATTTTTTGTAAAAAAACAAACAAACTGTATTTTTCACTTTTATATCATAATCACTACACAAACTACCCAAATGACCCCCAAAAATGTACATACCCCAGTTCTTAAAGGACCAGTAACACCATTTTTTTATTTAAAAAATAAAAAGTACATCCTCCAAATAATACTCATGTTCCACTGGATGTTATGTACAGTATTGACCTTGGATTTATCTTAAAAATCACCTCCATTCTATTCAATGCATTTTGAAAAAAAGGTGATAGGGCGACCAGCAGCTGCAGCCCTGTGCATGCCCCCAACAGTTCACCTCGCATGACTTCCGGAAGTCACTTCATGCAGTGTCGGACTGGCCCACCAGAAAACCAGGAAAACTCCCGGTGGGCCAAGGTGTCAGTGGGAAAAGACAGAGAGACAGGAACTGATGAGGGGAAGGCTACTGTATGAAGAGGGAATAGGCTATGGTATGTGGAGGGGATGGCAGAGAGACATGAACAGTGGAATGGAAGGCTGCTGTATCTGGAAGGAAAAGGCTACAGTATTTGGAGGGAAAGGCAGAGAGAAGGGAACGGAGGAAGGGAAGGCTGCTGCTGAGAGGAAGGCTGAGGAAACACTGAAAAAAGGTTTTGTATAGGGAAATTATGTTAAAGGAGAAGGCTGGTGTTTAGACTTTGACAGCTCAGCACATGCTTATAGGTAACTAGTGGTTGCTAAGTGACGTCACTTCAGGAAGTGCCGTCACAGACTAGGAAGCTGAAACCAGAAGAACAAGAAGGGGCTCATGGAGGCGCACAGGTGGGGGTAGTTGTAGTGCTGCAAGATGGTGTGGCCCCTTTGACACCATGAGACAGCTGCGGTTTCCATTTTTTCAGTTTCCCATATTAGAAAGCAGGATGCAGCTGCATATTGAGTGTTACTAATGTAAGTACATTGACTGGGCCTGGGCTCTCTAAAAGGTGTCACTGGTCCTTTAATACCATCTATTGTCCCCTTTAACATCAATGACAACTTGAAGTCTTTTGTGCTAGTTGTGGATGAGGCTCTTTATCTTTTCAGATGGTAGATCTGCCCATTCTTCAAAAAGCCTCCAGTTCCCATAAATTCTTGGGCTCTCTTGCATGAAATGCACATCTGAGGCCTACCCAGAGTGGTTCAATAATTTAGAGGTCAGGAGACTGAGATCACCACTCCAGAACCTTCACTTTATTTTGCTGTAGCCAATGACAGGTCAACTTGGCCTGTGTTTTGGATAATTGTCATGTTGCTAAAAAGTAAAATTTTAGTCTAATCACCCCAAATGACTTTGTGCCAGAAGGCTTGAGGCTTATTCTCTGGACGCTTTGGCATATTGTAAGCGGGATACTTTCTGGCATTTGCGTAGTAATGGCTTTCTTCTGGCAACTCGACCATGCAGCCCATCTTTCTTCAAGTGCCTCCTTATTGTGCATCTTGAGACAGCAACAACACATTTTTTCAGAGTCCTGTATTTCACCTGAAGTTATTTATGGATTTTTCCTTGCATCCCAAACCATTTTTCTGGCAGTTTTATTTGGTTTGGTTTCAACAGAACCCCTAATTTTCCACTTCTTCATTAGAGTTTGAACACTGCTGATTGGCATTCCTTTGATATTTTCTTATATAACTTTCCTGTTTTATAGAGTTCAACTACCTTTTCCAGCAAGTACTTTGACAATTATTTTGCTTTCCCCTTGAACAAAAAAACACCAGTACAACACTGGATGAAAGATGTAATGGTCTATCAGGATTCCAGAAAGTCATTGGCCTTTTATACACACCCAATAATTACAAGCAAACAGATCACCCTTTTGTGTCAAGTTGTGTGCATGTTATCAGGCCAAATCACCAGGGTATGTAAACTTTTGATCAGGGTAATTTGTGTGTTGATTTTGATTTAAAAAGAGTAAACACAGTTGTCTGACAGTAAATGGCTTCAGTAAACCACTAACCATGGTGAAATAAAAGTTTTTGTTCATTGTTCATTCATCATTCATATTCTCTGAAAAATGGTTAAGAAATCATAAATTCTGCCAGGGTATGTAAACTTATGAGCACAACTTTAAGTACTTTTAGTTGGGTAGTCATTTCCAGAGCTGTCAAGATTAACCTTGAATTATTATCCTGATATTTTCAGGATTATAAATTACTTGTCTTACATTAGATTCTATATTGTTATGTATTACATGTACTGTAAAGTCAATTACTCAAATGGAATTTGACTTTGACCGTGAAAATTTGCTGCTTGATTGGTTTTTGAAATTACTAACTGTGACTGTGAGTATAGTGAGTATAGTACACTACCTACTCTTAAGCAATATATTTGCAATTATAGCAAGACCTGAGAACTATTCAAATTGAAAAAGAGCAACTTGTTGGTTTCTTGACTAAAACATGCCCAAGCATGTGGAATTAAATTAGACCACATAATGATGTTTATACTAAATAATTCTAACAGTGTCTGTACTGCTAAAAACAAAGTCAGAGAGCCCTATGCTTTATTTCCAGCTGGGATTTAACCACAGAAGAACCATCAGGAGAGTATGAAAGTCTGGATTCTGAAGGATGAACTCCACAATAAATATGAGGAACTCAAACCAATTTATTGGTGCACAGCCTCATGCTGGGCACAGCTTAAAGGACAAGGAAAGTCTAAAAATGAATAGGGCTAAAATACCATGTTTTATATACTAAACATATTGAACCCGCCTAAACTTTCAGCTTGTCAATTAGCAGCAATGAACTTCAAACTTGTCACAGGGGGTCACCATCTTGGAAAGTGTCTGCGACACTCACATGCTCAGTGGGCTCTGAACAGCTAAGCTTAGGGGTTGTCGCAAATTATCAAACAGAAAACGAGGTTCCCTGTAATATACAGATGAAGCCACTTTGGATTGTGCATTTGACACAGAAAAACTTAACTCATCTATCCCATTTATCCCACTTAGCACAGAATATTGTGTCACAGCATCCCATCCAATTAAAGAGTTCACCATTGAAAACAATGGTGCTTTGGTATGCTAATGAAAAGGTTAAATGCATTAAATGAGTTAAGAGAACTTTAGATAACACAGTTTCTTCAATTAACCCTGAGTCATGACGCATTTAACTCACAAATCCAAGTGGCTGCATCTGTAAGATGATGCAACAGGGATTATTATTAAATTTTGATGCTAATTGCGTTGATTTCTGTGCTGCCATTTAGTAATTATCTGTATTAAGGACTAATCAGTCTTATATTTTGACATTTCTATTCTATGTGGTCTGCATATTTTGAGTCGGTCTCTAAGCTCAGTAACCGACATCAGCACAGAGCATATGCAATGACTCGGCAGAAAAGAAGATGGGGAGCTACTGGGGCATCTTTGGAGACACAGATCTTTACTGCTAAAGGGCTGTTGTTGCCTTGGGCTGGCACAGCATAATGTACAACATTTGTAGCCTACTTCTTTAGTTTCCTTTCCTTGTCCTTTAAGGTTCAAACTCTGGTTGCCAACAAGGGTATTAATCACACATATTTGGTACTCACAGGCCCAGCTTTCTCACCACCAAAGCCTTCAGGGTGTTTGTCATGTTTTCATTTTTACACTGAACTGTTCCTTTAACTATTTGCATAATTAAACTAAATTATTTATGTTTGCCCCTTTACACTAGGATCTACAGTATATACACATAAACATATCTACCCCACCACCCTGGGGATGGCATTTAGTAAACTAACTTTTAACCCCTGAACAACATTGAGGATATATGTTGTTAAGGCTCAATACAATTCTCACTTACTGTACAAATATTAAAAAACTACTGAAAGGAGGAACTAAAGATTTTTAAATGCAGCAAGTGTCACTTTTGCAAATTAATTTTTTAAGCCACCTTTCCTCTACCTTCTCCTCTAATGATTCAAGGATTACTGCAAGGTCAGTAGCTCAGCAGTAAATTCCATTTGCAGAAGACCTTTCTAATTATAAGCATCCTCCATTGGGAGGCTGGTCTGACAGTTTACTCCTCTGAGCCTTAAGTGATCTTACCAAGTGCAATTTTTCAAAAGCTGCTATAAAGATCAGTAAAAAAATCAGTGGTCTGGAGAGAGGCCTCCTGCAAAAATGTGATGTGTGCTTAGGTGATACTTTCTGTTCTGTGCATTCCAATAGTTCCTCTGTATGAAAAACATTTTAACATTGTATACTACTGTATAACTTTAATAACAAAAGCCTAGTATTCAGTGAATCACTAAATGAGAATATTGTTCTTGCAGCTGTTAAAACAAATCTTAGATGTTTCCTTTTTTTTTTTTGTTGTTGTGTTCCAAATCTACTGACAAACACTTCATAGAAAAAAAAAACATTTACCTAAAAAATATGGATGTTTCCCAAATCCTAGAGCATCAATGCTAAAATAGTTTGTTTCAGTTGTAAAGTTGTACTTGGACTACAATTTCCACTACTCCAACTAACTGGAAGATATGCTAGACCAAGAATGATTTTTTTATTATATAATGACAACTTTAAGTAATAATCTGCTGAGCCTGATTTTCACACCCCCAGACAAAAGTCAAGGCTCCACAGCAACATCTCTATACTACTCTGAAAACAGAATGGAAGTGCACCTATCTTCCCATAAAAAAGGGAAGCCCGTTACAGTGAACTGTTGCCTGAGGGCTCATGACTGGGGCGGGACAAAACTGCCAGGCAGGAGTTAGTAGTTGAGCCTAGTTTACGTAGTGTTCAGGGAACTTGTACCAAAGTTAATGCATAAATAACTATATATCTACATTTTGAACACAATAGATCTGACAGCCTAATTTCTGTTTAATGTTTCAAGGCAGGGAATGGCAGTGTACAGACTATTGCTGTAAATTGTCAGAGCACTTATTTGTACTCTCACTGTTCCCTTTTTGGAAGGGTTGCCACCTGTATGGATTTCACCTGGACAGCCTGGTTTCCTGTCCAGATTTCCAAATTCCTGTCTGGATTTCAAAATTAGGGAATTTTTACAGGACAGTGAAATTAATGACATGGTGAATAGCCAAACACTGATAGCATGTCATCAGTCCTACCCCTGACATCAGCTGCCCTGCCCCCTGCCAGTTTTCACCATCAAAAAGGTGGCAACCCTGCTTCTGGGTGCTCATTCCATGGTTTTCCCTTACTACAATTCTCAGTCCTGTAGCGATCATCAATATATAAATTAAGGGGCAGATTTACTAAATTCACAAAAATTCACATGAATGATTCGAATATTCGATCGAATTTTCAAAAAGATTCGAATTCGAATTTCGAATATACAAATTAGGCAAATTCGAAGTCAAATATTCAAATTTAATTTTATTAGAATATTCGAAAATTCGATGGTTGAATACTTCTCCTTTAAATTTTAATTCGACCACCTACTTTGCCAGAGTAAACCTACCAAAATGGGGATCCTTCCCTAAG
This sequence comes from Xenopus borealis, assembly GCA_024363595.1. NCBI lineage: Eukaryota > Metazoa > Chordata > Amphibia > Anura > Pipidae > Xenopus > Xenopus borealis. Next base: position 93,979,870 of record CM044440.1, read on the forward strand.
ACCGAATATTCGATCAATCGAATTGCGGTAAAATCCTTTGAATTCGATAGTCGAGTTCGTAGGATTTTACCTCCCCACTATTCCCTGGTCGAATTTCGAATTTTTTTTTTCATTCAAAATTCGACCTTTCATATATCTGCCCCTAAAACTTTATATACCCCCTGTAACTTGTGTAAGTGTTGTGTAACTTGGGTAACTGTTAGCAATGGTGAATACACATTTCCCTACCTTCATTGAGATAGAGTAGAGCAGTATTACCTATTCTTGTATGTGCATATATAATGTGAGCAGATATATGACGTATCTGTGAATGTATTGATACTTTTGGATATAACATTGCCTATACTGGATTAATAATGTATTTTACCATCTAGGAAAAATATGTCCCAATCTGTTCCCATTCATGCAATTTGATTAAGGAATACATTTTCTACTGTGCGATACCATTCTTTGCCTCTCAACAGAACTATTATTCTGAATGTTTTTTTTTTATATCTTTTGAATCATCATTAAGCGCATTAAAAAAGTGTCCCTCTACCCAAAAAGTAATCCTAAGAATCTACATGAATTACATAGTTTCAAGTGGTTTGAAACTCATTATTAAATGTAATTGCTATTGAAAGCAGTATCTTCACTGGACTCCTGGCTCTGACTACAGAATCAGTGTTGCAAGCCAGTTGATAAAAAGCTGATTAAACAACCTGGAGGAAAACAGAGTCCTGTTATTTTTTTTTTAAGATCAGATCCAGAGAATAGAAAATAAGAAAACAAACACTACTTTCAACTAATATTAAATAGAAAAATGTCCCAAGGGTTTTTTTGCAGTCCTCTTTCAATCTGACTCTTATTTGAATCTCGTTCTCCTTCGAGTAGAAAAATGCTCCAAACAGTCTATAGAAAGAGTAAGCACCAAAAAAGCTCCAGAGGTTTAGTAAGCACAAGGTTATATGCGTGGGAATAAGAAAGGAGAAAGAGAGATTGAACAACTATGAAGTGTAGAGTTGTAGTTCCACAATCTCACCATTTTTTTGTTACCTTATTGTTTGTGCAAATTTATATATACAATACTGGTGTATATAAATTTGATAAAGTTGTTTTAAGGTCAATGACAAACAAGATTTCCTATTCCTATATTATTGCAACACTTGCAGAGACTTTTATTTACATAACGCTGTGTGAGTATTTATCCACATTTCAGCACGTGGTGAATTGTTATAGTTGTGTATATAAATTTGCACAGAAAATAAGGGGCGTTAAGGTAACAAAAAATTGTGAGATTGTGGAGCTACAACTCTATTCTTCATAGTTGTTCAATCTCTCTTTCTCCTTTCTTATTAACCTGGTATGCTGCTTACTAATCCTCTGGAGCTTTTTTAGCGCTGACTCTTTCTATAGACTATTTGGAGCACTGCTTTCAACTACAATTTCACCAATCAATGAAGTTTTTTTTTTTGACAAATACAAATAAATGAATGTATAATGAAGAATTTCTTTCATTGTGCAAAAATCAGTTTTTGCATGGAGGACCCTTTTACAAATAACCCAATAGGATTGTTTTGACAAAATATTGGATTAATGCAGCAGTTAGGATGAAGTAAATTTGCTGTTTTAGTATTACAGAGAAAAACATTTTTTTTTTAATTTAAAAAAGCTTTCTTGTTATTGTGATTTTGCATTAAAATCCATAAATATAAATACAAAGGTACTGTTTTATTATTGCAGACAAAAAGCAAGTTATCAAAAATATTAGTTTTGTTCATGTATTGCACAGTTTTAATTATGTGCAAAGGTACATATACAGTATGCCCACAAAAGCAGTTGAAGTCCCCACAATTTCCCCAGAGACAGCTGCAAATAAACTCTCATTCATTAAAAATACTTGCTTCATATTCACATTGCAGCATTATTGGAACTGAGGAGCAGCAGAACCCTCAGCAGCCTTCGTCAGCTGCTGCAGTTGAGATGCGCCAAAGGATATGGCTACATATAAAGCGCATGCAATTTCGCCTGATTTGAACGGCGTATAATAATATCTGGAATTAGGTATTTTGTAGTTTTATGGTAACCTGTTAGGAGGAGGGAAGACATGAGGGGTTAAAGAAAGTGAAGGGATTTTCTCTTTTACCTCTTTTACAGCTCATGCCTGCTCTCCCCAGAGCAAGGGGGCAGTGAATTAGGGGCTGGTATATAGAGTCACATAGAGAGGGCTGTCCTAGGGGAATCGCTGGTGATAAGGGTATGAAGAGTAGAAAGTAGCACAGGTTAAGGCTGGGGCCAAAGTGATGGAGGGGGTCTGGTTGAAGGGAAAGGGTATGAAGATTAGAAAGTAGCACAGGTTAAGGCTGGGGCCATAGTGATGGAGGGGGCCTGGTCGAAAGGACATGAGTAATGGAGGAAAACCACACCTAGGAGTGACAACAGGCTCTCCCACTTATTAAATAAGCTGTGTTAAGTACATTATTTTAATAATGGGAGGTAGAGTTGGTGTTGTTTAGAAGGACCCATCAAATTAATGTGTCCCCATCATGATAATGACTATTGGCCAGGTATGAACTTGTTTCAGCTGTGAGTCATGAGATGCTTTGGTGAATTCTAGTGAACCAGAACTGGTGGAACATCTTAGTTCAGAACCTCCTGCAGATTTGTATTAATCATTTTGCTGTATACTCTAGGTAAAGTTAGATGAGGTGACATAGTACCACACTCAATGGGGAAATTGATTAATTTAAAAAAAATCAACATATTGAACACTAGCTGTGTTCTTCCTCTTGGAAAATATATTCCCAAAGTACTTGTGTATATGCATAGCTTTTCAGCGAATTCCCAATTTATATATCTATTGCTAAGAATTCATTGTATTATAAAATGCAGCCTGAATTTAATTTCATATTAATGAGGAAAGACTAAAGGGAACAACAATTGTAGACATCAAAGTTGTTATTTAAAGTAATTGGCTCTCAACATGTTATGTTCAAAGATTAACTGTTCATCAATGCCCACATGAAAACAAGGTGTTTTTTTATTACATTTTTAACCCAGAATATCTTTCCTAAACATCACAGAGATGTGAGCTGCAGAATAAACAAATATATTTACTATATCTAAGGAAGAACAGGAAGAAACCAACAGTGAACACTGGCACCATGTAAGACCTCAATGAATCTTGAAAAATTAAGAGATTTGCCAAGCACAGGGCTAAGCTTTGAAGGGGGTGGACAGGATACTGGATGGGACTGTAAACTGTTGTATGAAAATTATGTGAAGTAAACATGTTAATTTCATATATGTTTTGGTTAAAACAAAAGTAGGGACTAGTGGTAATGTGTTAAAATGGCCACTAGGCCAAGGAAATATAAGTTTATATGCAGTTCAGGCCCCAATCTCTAGTGGGGTATAGAGGTCCAAGGGTATTCAAAGGAATAGTAACACCAAAAAATTAAATTGCTTTAAAGGAATGACAATATAATATGCTGTTGCCCTGCACTGGTAAAATTGTTGAGAAACACAACTTTAGTTTATATAAACAAGCTGCTGTGTAGCTATGGGGGAAGTCATTCAAGCACAGAATACACAGTTGAAAGAAAAGTTATGAAGAATCCCATTGTGTACTACAGATCTTATCTATTATCAGCTGTGTACCCTGTGCCTTTTCTCCTTTTTAAGCTTTGAATGGCTGCCCCCATAGCTACACAACCCTACCTGCTTCCTTTTTCCTGTTTACATATTTACAAAATAATTTTGGATACCTTTTACTCCCTGCTGCAAGACCCGTTTTCATCTTTATAAGAAATTGGTATGGTGTTTTTTGCATGCTTTGTTGGTCCCCTTGTACTTGATAAACTTTTTAGCTGTCCCAGCTACCTTGAATTCCTTAAAAGCATGTCTTTTCATGCTTTTCATTCATTCATCATCAACACTTCTTTCAAACCACAGCGTCAGGACCTGCTTGGCTTCAAACTCTAGACTCTGTGCTGTTTTGTGCACTTTGGAACCTTAAAGCAGTGCTACTACGCTCATGTCAACTCACATCTTGTGAGTATATCGGGACACTGGGAGATTAATGAATTACTATAAATATCTTTTTTGGGCTACCTAAAGCTTTTGAAATTTTCCTCTGATTCACAAACCAAAAATTCGTTGTTGTGCACTATTGTATTAGAAATCACGGTAGAAAAAGTCACTTTTATTGGTGTCTCATTACGGTGAAATAGACACATGTGTATCTACATACATATATATATGTATATATATATATACATATGAACTTGAAACAAATCACGAGTGATAAATAAACCACAAATAAAATACACTGGTTTCAAGGGAAAAGGTGCACTAATTATAAAAGTACTACACTATATGAAAATTCATTGTTTTCTGTCATCCCCTCCTTGAGAGACATTGTCTCAAAGGGAATACAGCAATCCCAAGCGTGCTTTGGAGAACCTTTTTTTCTTTTTGAGACTTGAGGAGAGTCTAACGAATTGCTGGACTAGTGGGATACCAAGCTTCCTGGGACTCATATTTCTTGTAAACAATAATGTTTTGTGCACTTACCTGATGTACCGCTGGAGGTTGTTAGTTCTGTCATGTTCATTACTTTCATTTTTCCTGCCTTCATTACTTCATGGGTTCATTACGCCTGTCTTCTGCTTCACCTCTCCGCCCATCTTGTCACGTTCATCTGTTTCTCATAATCCAATCTTTTATAAGCCTGTCCCTGACCTCTGCCCAGTGCTTGGTCATTAAGCTGTTACCGTGATCTTTCCTCTGGTTCCTGATCCTGTTCAAAGTTCTCATGACCTCCTCTGGTTCTTTGTTCCTGATTCCTAGTTCTGTTCCAGTTCCTGCTTGTTCCTGTACCCTTATGTCCCTTGACTGCTTTTGGATTTCCAGGTCATGACACCTGGCCTGTACCTCAACTTTGCTTGTCTGCTGCCTGCATCAACTCTTTGGCCTGATTCTGAACTGTGTCTCTGCCTGCCGCTTTCTATTATTTCAGGTGTGTACATTCATTGTGAGCACTGTTACTTGCAATCATTTCTTTGAGTTTATTAAAGTATTGTTTCACCATTATAATGGATTCTGACCCCAGAACTGCTGTGTATGGTTACACTCTGGGTTACTTAGTCTTTAGGCTCCCAAATTCCTGGTACTCCACAACATCTCCCCAGAGAAGATGTGACACATAGGTTTTGCATTGTGACAACATTCTTTGCTTACAAGAGGTAGATACTGACAAGTATATTTATTAAGCATTGTTTTAAAGAAATGCCATTTTTTCCTGTGTTTAACCCTGTAATAACAATACCTCCCCTCCCATTCCCGAGTATCTGCATGCTGTGCATAGTATGCAGTTGGCACACAAATTTTAAGAGAGTACAGTATCTATAGAGGAAGTAGACACCATGGTTTGGGCCTCCCTGTCCCCTGTGTCCCAGTGACTGCAGAGTCTGATTTCTCTATAGTTACACCACTGCCTCCGTTACTTCAGATCTTTAAAATCTGCATTACTCCCATCACCTCTCAGCTTCACACATCTACATTTTGCTATTCAAAGTAACTTTTCTCAATGGCTATATTGAATCCATAAGACTTGGGTCAATTAAAGATGTATTTATTAAAAGCCGTTCTCCTGTAAAAGGGTAAAATCAGAGAACTATCACATTTCATAATTTGTTACTATTCCTGTTAAATCAACTTATGAATTGAAAAGTTGTGCTAAACTTCTCTAATACTTCAAATGATTTTTGGGATTCTTAATAACATCTACTCCAAAACATTTTGACAATTCAAGATTATATGGAGACAGTGAAGTGTTTAATTTCTTCATATGCCAACCTGAGTACATCTAGTTCCTTCCACTGCTAAAATGGAAGCTATTTGCTGGTAGTTACAATTTTGTTTTTCAAAAGTGACTCTATGGGGGTTATTTATCAGATGTCAAATTTTAGAGTAATGTGATTTTTTTAAAACTCTAATAATTTGTATTCACGATTCAAATGGTATGGTATTTATGAAAAAAATAGAACATATGAATTTGGTCAAATAGTCTTGACAAGAAAACTCAAATCAAATTCGACAGTGTTCCATTGTAGAAAAAACTCAACTTTTGGCCGTGACTTGCAACATTTTTTTTATCCCATTGGAGTCTATGGGGCATAATGTTTTTAGCAAACTTGACATAAATTTAGCTAATCACTATTATCAACATATTCAAATACGTCAAGGGACCTCTGCCAATGATCTCTACATGAACAGGTTTTAGGCAGAGAATAATCAAATTAGAGCTGTTTGCAGGATCAAGGTGTGATAAATCTCGCATTCGAAATTCAAATGTGAGTTGGTGGTTTAAATTTGAATTTATTGAAATTGAATTTATTGAAATTGAATTTGAGTTTTGGCCCCCAAACAATTTAGAAAATTCAAATTCGAATTTAACATTCGAAACTTAGCAAATCTGCCCCTATAACTCTTAAGTGGAAAAATGACAGAACCGTGATCAACACATTGGCTCTTTAATGAGCAAAATCATACCTTTTAGCATTGTATAATATCATTTAGCGAGATTATCTTTATTTCCACTCAGTGACCAGTAATCTAGCCATGAAGTACAAAGTAATTTCCATTAAGTAATATACAATTTCCTTGTGTAATAATCTTCCATTCTTGAAAAAGAGTAATTGAAAAGAAAGGTTTCTGTTACTGCAGTTAGTTGTCAGAGAAATGTATTTGCATTATTTTACAAACTATAAAAATTACAGTATTCTGAAAAAGTAATTAAAAAGAGAAAAAAGGAGGGGAAAACACATAAACTGTTGTCCAAGAGAAATATTTTACAGGCAAGAGTGAAAGTTTTTTATACGATGTGCTTACATCCAACTCTCTCTCTCTTTCAATATAACTGTACATCTGATACATATACAAACACTCTGTTAAGACCGCCATAAATAATCTTGTTGAAAAACAAGAAGGGGAATAAAAATACTCTTTTCCAGTGGTTTCATAACATTTTTGATACACTGAAGACATACTTTTATTTAAAAACCTCTATTTGTTGGTGCAGTTAATTATTTCGTATCTTTTGTATCTACATATACATGTTGTAACTATAATGAGGTAACATGTGTGTAACTGAATAATTACAGAGATACAGGATTTGAAAAATGTGTTCTTTTTATATACCTTGCATAATTTTACATCTGGTATGAAAAAAAAAAAAACTTTCAACCCCCTAATAATATTATTGGTAATAGTGTTAATCTATTTGTTTCCTCTGAATAGAGGGTGATTATCTCATATAATAATGGTATTAGATTTCAACAATACTAAGTAAACTGCAATTCAGATAACATTTACAAATCTTAATAAAAAAATTATGCTCTTAATTAGAATCTAATAAATTTTAAAACTACTCATCATTTGGGACTGACAAAAAGAAGTGCCCTGTTTTTTTACAGCTTAACATTGGATACTGTGAAATATTATTTTATTACTCCCCCACCCATTTAAAACCATAAAGTTTGCCAATTGATTGAATAATCTTTTATAAAACTTCAATGGTATGAGAACAATTTTAGTCGTGGCTTAATCAGCAGCACAGCAACCAAGCATTCAATTTATCATGCACTTCGTGCTAAAAATACCCACTTTCCTTTATTCCAACAATTTATAGTGACAGCACTTAAGTGGTAGTGGTGTTCCTGCCAGGAGATAAACCCTATTTTATTGGCAGGTTATAAAATGGGGCCCCCATTAAGGCCTCAAAAGCATTGGTGCTTTGTGTACTTTTATTATCTACTCAATAAAATTTTTCCAAATAAAACTCAGTGAAAACTATCTAACATTCCATGAGTGAGTCTCTTGTGCATATAAATACAGTACATATTAAGTCTTTGTCCTCTCATTTTATAGCACATGCCAAACATCAATTTGTAACTTAAATTTTGAAAGAAAAAAAGATTACAAAAAAATTAACAAGAATGGAAAAAAAATACTATCGCTTAGAGCAATTACTTCAATTGCTGCTTTGTCCATTTTCATATTTACATTTTCTTCAAAATTTGAATTGTTTTTTATATGTATAATTGTTATGCACTTTTTTACTCCTTCAAAGTTAAGTCCAAAAAGCAATGTACTTCCTTTTAAGGTTGTCTACTTTAAGACATCAAAAAATAAAGTTCTTCATCTAGTTTGGCTATACTCTGGTTGTAGAATGTGAGTGTGGATGTGGGTGTGGATGGGGGTGGGGTAGAGTGTTATTTTGTCCAGCAGTATAAGTATTGAAGGTGTGTATGGACTGAATCCCTGGTATAGTGTTAGGAATCATTGTTATAGTGTTGGGTGTCATTAAATGCATGTCATCTGGAGATCTTCTCATTGCAAGTGTGTAATCGGGAGGGCAGGCATTTCTAAGGACAACCTCATGTATAGATTCACATTCATGATCTAAGTCTGTGTGCTTCATTTGTAAAGACATTATTTCCTCTTCTTGTGCATGGGCTATATCATTTGCTGTAGTACGTTGAGGGCTGCACCTCCGATGAACATCTTGTCTCCTTTTATCCTTCTTGTAGTATAATGCAGCAAATGCCAGGATGTTAAGAAAAAGCAGAGATGCTCCAACTGCAATTGTAACACTGAGCTCAGTAGAGTAGTCTCTTTCCAATGAAATTGAACTTGGCTTTTGTTTAAAATTATCTTCACTGACAGTTGGAAAGGCTGATGTTACTGGCACGGTATTGCTCCCTGTAGGCCTAGATGTTATATCTGTAGAAGGGCCTTTTGTTGTGGTCATGTCATTCATAACATGAAGGCGTGGTACAAGCTCTAACCAAAGGTTAACTTTGGTTGCCCTGTAGTGCTCTTTGACTCTAGGTTTTAAGCCAATGTGAAGGTAAAGCTGGTCTTTTTGTGAATATCTAGTCCAAGCAACTTCTTCAAATCTGTTTGGTTTTGTATGTATGAATTTTGTATCCTGTGGAACAGGCTGATTTGGATCACTGCAAAAGAAAATAAAATATTGTTTGCAACAAAAAAAATAAAGATTAATATCAGTCAGACATCTATTTTCTAAAGAAACAGGATACATAATGGTGGCTGTAAATTGACAAAGCTGATCTCAAATACTTATGGCTTACCTCCAAATCCATTCTTGCATGTATACATCTGCATTTATCAATACAAAGGCTATCTTTAAAGGGGAAACTATAGGCTTGTTAACAATTACACAAGAAATATTGCATGAGCATGTGGATTGGTTTTAAATAGTGCATGTGTATTGGTTTTAAATGAATATGTTGCAACCCTGAGCTTTAAGTGGTTATATATATTATATAGGTGTGCCTGGGGGTCTTATGTTGCTGCAATGACAACCGCAAGATGCACCAGAAGCCAGCCAGCTCCTTTCATGAGTACAAAGGGGTTGCAAAGGTGCTGTAGTGACGGGTTGCGGTTGGAGGTAACAATACTGCACAGAGATTTCACATGAAGACTTTCCCTCCCGCACTTGTGAAGCTGCTTAGGGAGTGTGTTAGTGCACACTAAAGAGACCATGCAAGATTTGACACATCACTGGATGAATAGGTGGACACTGCCTTTAAGAATGGAACTTCCATTTACATGGAGGGAGTTATATACATGGTGTTGCATAATCTTATATACTTTTTGCATTTTTTAATTTTGTCTTTAGATTTTTTGACAAATTTCACTCGATGAATAGGTGTACACTATTTAAAAGAATGGAACTTTCATTTACATAGAGGGAGTTATAACCACTCACATGGTGTTGCATAATCTTATATACTTTCAGTATCTTTTATTTTTTATCCTTAATTTTTTGGCAAATGGTTTTTTCACTTATTTAGAGTCAGATTTTATTACCCTGAGATGTGTTTTGGGGAGTAAGCAATAATTGTACAAGTTTGATATATGGGCACATGTTTTCCTTTCAACATTGAAATGGGTTATTTTAATTTACACATATGGGGCTATTGCACATACTGTATGCAGTGAAGTGGGGTGATAGCTATAATGTTAAAGATTTGTAGGCAGGACACAGTCCCACACCATCCACACGTGAATATTACTGTACAAATTATGTCTGGTCCCTATGAGACCA
>CM044440.1:93996759-94023647 GCA_024363595.1 Xenopus borealis
CTGCCCAACTAGAAAGGGCTGTTCCACTTTGTGCAATTGCTCTTTGAAAAAGACCTGTGATAAAAACAATACATGTACAGTATAAAAGCCAAGATGGAGAACAGTAAACAATAACATGTGATCATTACATACTTGGACAAGTAACTGGAATTAATAGGTATATTCTAAAATTTGCCATAAAAATATACATAATTTATATTATGATATAATTGCTCCTCAACAATAATGGACAGATTTAATCAGGATGCTCCTTGGTTTAGAGATGATGTAAAAACACATGCTAAGGGAAACAAGCAACTGATTAAAGAATACACAAGTGAGGTAAATTCATTTTCTCTAATAAATCTGCCTACCATTAGTTTAGGTGGCATTTGATCACATCTAATAATTATATATGTAAAAATGAAAGCGTTTCCATAGTGAGCAAGATTTAGTTAGTCCCCCATGAAACATTATATACAGTATTTTTTCTACACTACATACAGATTAGCGTCAATTTTATTTAGACATTGAATTATGTTTTCCCACTGTGTCCATTTAAATATGTAGTTTATTCCCTGTGAAAGTAATATTGTGATTTTAGTCATTTACTAAGTGCAGGGTATGATGCAAAGCATCCAGCATATTTTTCACACTTTGCACTATATCCTGCACACTTTAGTGATGCCTTTAATTCTAAAATCTTTCAGAAGTTGCATCATTTGACTAAAGACATCAACTGCATTAAACCTAAATGTTGCATTTTAACACAGCCTTAAAGCTTTTTTTGTGTGTCTTTATTAAAATTATTTAATTCATTAATTCATGTTTATTATTTACAAATATATGTTTTCAAAAACATTTTAAGGGAGGAAAAATAATGGCAAAAAGATTCATATTTATTTGAAATAACAAACAGGTTACCCTTGTTACCAATATTATAAACATGCAGAAAGGAAAAAAATATGAGAGAGAGAGAGAGAAGGATAAATAAATGTATATACAGGTATGGGATCTGTTATCCAGAAAGATCCGAATTATGTAAAGGTAATTTGCCATAGACTCGACTATAATCAAATAATCCAAAAGGCTTAAAATCTATTTCCTTTTTCTCTGTAAAAATACTATAAGAGACTGGAATATGAATAGGGGACGGACTGAATAGAATGATAATTAATAAAAAGTGGCAATAACAATACATTTGTAGCCTTACAAAGCATTTGTTTTTAGATGGTGTCAGTGACCCCCATTTGAAAGCTGCAACAAAACAGAAGAAAATTGAAAATCATTAAAAAACTATGAAAAATAAATAATGAAGACCAATTGAAAAGTTTCTTAGAATTGGCCCTTCTACAATATACTAAAAGTTAACTTGAAGGTGAACCACCCCTTTAAGGAATGAAGATCCAAACTATGGGAAAATCCATTATCCAGAAAACCCCAGGTCCCAAGCATTCTGGATAACAGGTCCCATACCTGTACATGTAATATTGGAAAACCAATAGTAGTGGCATGCAAACACCAAATAAATTATTAAAATTCACTGCCTGCATAATACCTTTGGTTGAATTGCTCCAGCGGTTACCTTCTGAATAATGGGAAAGAGTCAGAAGATTGACACAAGATGCACCAGCACCTGATCCAAAAACTGTTATTCTTAATGGGTCACCTCCAAAGAAGCCAATATTTTCACTAGTCCATCTTAAGGCTTGAATAAGATCTAAAAGACCATAATTTCCTTTTGCAGCTTGGTCACCAGTGCTCAGAAAGCCTAACACAGTATAAAAAAGAAATGTACATATTTAAAATTCTAGATAATCTAGTTAATCTAATTAAATCCTAGATAAACACAAAATAATCAACAATCTGAGAAACAGTACTTACAGGCAATAACACTGTTTGTTATTTTACTATAGACCCTAAGGGGCAGGTTTATCAAAATTCGACCATCAACTTTTATTAATAAAAAGGACCGTTTTCGATCGAATTCAAATTGTTATAATTGTTCGATTAAATAGTTTGATTTAACCGATTCAAAACAATTTTCCCTCAAAAAATTTGAATTCCTAAGTCTTCAAAAATACTCCATAAAGTTTATAGGAGTTCTCCCATAAGCTAAAACAGCAATTCAGCAGGTTTAAGGTGGTGAAGGGTCGAATTTTAATTTTTTAAAGAGATAGTACTTCGATTTTCGAATGCTCTAATTTTTCAATTCAAATGAATTTTTTTTCAATTCGAAACAAATTTTGGCCTATTCATAGTTACATAGTTAAATTGGTTTGAAAAAAGACAAAGTCCATCAAGTTCAACCCCTCCAAATTAAAACCCAGCATACACACAAACCCCTCCACTCTTTCAAACACAAACCATATATGCCCATAGCTATACTAACTGTAGAGTTTAGTATTAAAATAGCCTTTGATATTATGTCTATGAAAAAATCATCCAAGCCCCTTTTAAAAGCATCAACAGAATCAACCATCACAATATCACCCGGCATTCCACAACCTCACTGTCCTCACTGTGAAGAACCACCTACGCTCCTTCAAATGAAAGTCCTTTTCTTCTACTCTGAAGGGGTGGCCTCTGGTGCTGTGATACTCTTTATGGGTAAAAAGGTCCCCTGATATTTGTCTGTAATGTCCTCTAATGTATTTGTAAAGTGTAATCATGTTCCCTCGCAAGCACCTTTTCTCAAGAGAAAACAACCCCAACCTGGACAGTCTTCCATCCCTCTAACAAGTTTAGTTGCATGTCTCTGCACTCTCTCCAGCTCATTTACATCCCTCCTAAGGACTGGAGTCCAAAACTGCCCAGCATATTCCGATGAGGTCTTTTTTTTTTTTTGTAACATATTTTATTGAATTTTCAAAAATAAGATTAGAAATTTACAGAAGAGAAAAGATAAAGGTTAGCAGAAGAGATTAAACGAAGATTTAGTTTTCATTATCAACAATGTGCAATGTACAGTACATTGGTAATATTGTCAGGTAACCTTTTTCACATTCATTTGCGGGACATCGGTTAAATATTTTCAGGTCTTCTTAGGCTTTCTGATGAGATTGTTAGACCATACATGTTATTACCATATTATGTCTATTATTAGTCTCATGTTGTAGCCTGCTCGTCTCCTTGTATAAAGCCTACCTGGTCAGCATGAGTCAGTTTTGGCATAATTGGAGCTAGATGGTTTGCTAATATTTTGGCGAACAATTTCAAATCTGAATTTGATAATGCAATTGGTCTATAGTTGGAGCAGAATGTCAGGTCTTTGCCTTCTTTTGGTATCAGTGTCAGGCATGAGGTAAGGTCTGAAGCTGGTATTTGTGTGCCCTTAAGGTTGTTATTGAACATTCTGTGAAGGTAGGGAGTTAGTATATTCTGGTAATGTTTGTAGTATTTGTATGTAAACCCGTCTGGGCCTGGTGCTTTACCGTTTGGAAAGTTCTTTAATGCTGCCAAAATTTCTTCAATTGTGATCTCTCTATTTAAGGACTGTAGGTCCTCTTCTTGTAATTTAGGTAGCTGAGCTTGTGTGAGAAAATTGTCTAACTGTAAGGGGGTTATCACCGGGTTTGTCTTTAAATCATACAGGGAGGAATAATAGGCATGAAACTGCTCTGCAATCTCATCTGTGCTATAAAGTATCTGCCTCCAGATGAGGTCTTAATAGGGATCTATAAAGAGGTATAATGATGTTTTCATCCCTTGAGTTTATGTCCTTTTTTATGCAGGACAGAACCCTATTTGCTTTAGTAGCTATAGAATGACACTGCATAGAATTAGACAACTTGTTATCTATAAAAACCCCAAGATTCTTCTCACTTAAGGAAACTCCCAACACACTGCCATTTAGTGTATAACTTGCATTTATATTATATTTGCCAACGTTGCATTTAACAAGATTGAACCTAATTTTCCAGTTTGCTGCCCAGTTTCCCAACTTAGACAAATCACTCTGCAAAGTGGCAGCATCCTGCATGGAACCTATAGCACAATTTAGTATCATCTGCAAAAATAGAAACCGTACTTTCAATGCCCACATCCAGGTAATTAATAAATAAGTTGAAAAGCAAGGGACCCAGTACAGAGCCCTGCGGTACCCCACTAACAACACTGTTCTCTATCCAGTTACAAATACTATGTTCCAGGCCAACATTCCTTAATTTAACCAGTAACCTTCTGTGTGGCACTGTATCAAATGCTTTAGCGAAGTCTAAGTAAATCACATCCACAGCCATCCCAGAATCAAGGTCCCTGCTTACCTTCTCATAAAAAAAAAATTAAGTTAGTCTTGCAAGATCTATTACGCATAAAAACATGCTGGCACAAATTCATAGCATTGTTATTTGCTATGAAATCCAGTATCCTATCCTTTAATAACCCTTCAAAAAGCTTTCCTACAACCGACGTTAGACTAACTGGCCTATAGTTTTGAGGCAGAGAATGGGATCCCTTTTTGAATAGCGGCACCACATTGGTAATTCGCCAGTCTCTCAGCACCATGCCGGACCTCAATGAATCATGGAAAAGTAAGTAGAGAGGTTTAGCAATAGCAGAGCAAAGCTTGTTAATTAATTATTAATTACCCAGGGATGAATCCCATCTAGCCCTGGACCTTTGTTTATCTTAACATGTTCTAGTCTCTTTTGAATTTCATCATGTGTGAACCATGCATCATTAGATGTATTATTAGAATTGGGACTATTAATAAGGAAACCTTCAAGCTGGTGTAGACAGACAAAGTATGCATTCAGAATCTGAGCTTTTTGCTTGTTCTCATCAACCAGCTGACCCCTCTGATAATAAAGGTCCTACCCCTTCCTGCTTCAATTTTAGCTTGCCTGATAGCTTTTTTGCATGATTTATTGACCTCCTTGTACCTTATAAATGATTCAGCTGTCCCAGCTAACTTGAAATCCTTAAAAGCATGTCTTTTCTTACCCACCTCAACACCAACACTTCTATTGAACCAAAAAGGTTTTGCTTTGCAACAACGTTCCTTGCTTACAAGCGGAATATATTGTCATGGGAATGGGAAGTCTTTAAAATGCTGCTTAATAAATATTAAGCAGCATTTTAAAGACTTCCCATTTTTGTTCAGTGTTTAACCCTGTGAAAAGCATTTCCCACTTAATATGTTGCAGAGATGCCCTTATACTTTCAAAGTTTGCACACCTTAAATTCAATGTTTTAGTTACTCCCTTATAGTACCCAAAAATTACATTGAAAATTTTATTTTTTTAATTCAAATTTTAAATTCGACCCTTGATAAATCTGCCCCTGAGTCTGATATTCGTAACTATTGACCTGCCATTTTATCATTAGCGATAACTGTTTCCTAGATTATAAAAGTCATTGGTGAATATAGCAATATAATATTCATAACAGCACCAAGGGGCAGATTTATAAACATTCAAATTAAACTATTGACAGAATTTGTTTTATAAGTACAAAATTTAAGTACAAAAAACAAAAAAAAAGTTTGCATCCAAAAAATTCGAGCTCTTTTTTATTTAGAATTTTCAAGAACAATTCAAACTAATTGAAAATCATGGGCAAAATGTGATCTTTTTGCATCTGAGCTTTCTTTCTTTTTTTTCTTGTTTTTACAAAATTGTATTTGAAATTTTTAAGTTTTTTTTAGTAAGCACACATTCAGGACTGAGTTTCAGGTTGTTTCAAATGAGATAAAAATGCCCCCCATGTAGCAAAAAAAGTAATTTACTATCATGGAAAAATATGTGCATCATATCAAACAAATTGCATTAGTAAAAACAGCTGCATCAGTATACTTTTAGGAACTTTTTTGACTGCACTTGCAACTTTTGTATGTCTATAGAATTAATTTTTTTTAATAATTGGTTAATTTACTTTAAACTGACAGTTACATTTGTTTAAATATTGTTTTTTTTTTCTACTGGATGCGCAATTAAACAAAAGGGAAATTGTCACTTCACTATTTATTTGGAACAATAATTCTATCCACAATTTGTTGCAAAGATTACTTTTATGACTTTGATTATTTTATTGAGAAACAGAATTCATGGATGCTTTCATCAGTTGTGCTGAGCTCTAATCTTTGAAGCATATCAAATTGCAACAATTCATGGTCATCCTCATCACAAAGTACAAGGATTCATTTCATACAGTACATTTGTCATTTGAGCACATAAAGACAGAGCTACCCTCTAACATTTTCTCACTCACAAACAGGTTGTGTCCTCAGGTCAAGAATGAAGTAATCGGCACAGTGTGCAATGCAGAGGAACTGACAATAAATCTAGCAGCCTCATATCTAACAGACTTTAATGACAGCACTCATTTTCCCAGAGGGTTCGTCTTTAGCCTTTATATTCACCTTTGTTTTCCATGATAATTAGAACCTGAAAAGGCATTTCATTATTGTTTGTTTTTAATACAATTTTAGTGACATGCCAAGTGAATAAAATTAATTTTCCATGGCATGTATATATATATATATATATATAAAATTTGGACAAAAAGCACACTCCTGGGATTTATTGCAAAATGTAAAATGTATTCCAAATCAAAAATCCATGTCGGATTATATATATATATTGAATATAGTAGAGAACCCCCTTTTGTAAAATATAAGGATATTATAATTTACCGAGGAGTAAAACATCATTTATAACCTAAAAAACACACTCAAATGCCATGCAGTGTACTCCTTGTAAGATGCTGTTGCTTATATCTCTTTCTTACAAATGTCCGGTACACTCCCCACCAATAATCCCTCTCCTGGGCCAAAATTCACTAAAGCACGAAGTGTCTAACGCTAGCGCTAATTCACCAGAGTGACGTCAATTTCGTAACTTCGGAAATTCACTAACACCGGTTCTGGTGAATTTTCGCTAGCAAAGTAGATAGACTTGCGCAACTTCGCACCCTTACTCCAGGCGAAGTTGCACACTGACGAAGGATCATAATTTCGCAAACAACCCACATTGGTTTCACTAGAATTGAACTCATGACTTCAGGACTTCCATTATAGCTCCTTTCATGACATCCGGTCTTTTTGCTGCTTCAGGACTTCGCGTCTGTTTGGCACTTACGCCTTTAGCTACTCAGGACATCGGAAGGAGGCGGCACGGCTTTGGTGCTTGTAAGTGGGGCCCGGCTCTTTGAAAAGTGCGGCACTGCTGGGCCCCCCTTCAGCCCCGGACCCGGGACACTTGTCCTCCCTGTCTGCCCCGATGGCGGCCCTGTGAGTGAGTCATTTTTGGACACAACAGTTTATCGGAAAGGACAACAGCGATATACGGATTTATTTGTGAAATCTACAGATCGCAATAATCTGCTGCGATATGAGAGTGAACATCCTAGGGCTATCTCTCCCTAGATCCCAGTTACTAAGGGTGAAACGCATAGTAATGGAGGATGACAGATTGAATATCTGCTTAGAAGAGATGTCAACTAAATTTGAACTGAGAGTTTACCTGGGGAGATGCTAAACGAAAAGTAGGACATGTCAGGGACATTAATCGTATGTCCACTATTCAAGAGAAAGTACAGGAGAAAGCGACTAAATCTCGTATACGATTATACTTTTTATATATTTATCATTAAAAATTATGAAATTACGGCTGTTAAAAAATCTAGAAGCCTTTTCTGGTGAACAGGTATAATTAATATGTGAATGGAGTAATCACTTATGAGAAAATGAGTTGGTATTTCTGTCTCTTGAAAGTGTAATCTTTTAAATAAATAGTTCTATAATAAAAAATCCCCTTGAAATTTACTGTTTTCTTATCTTTTAATACAAGAGATTAATCGCCCATGCAGTTATGTGTTCAGATTTTAATGCACTGCTTGACACAAAATGCACTGCATTTTTTTGTCTATGTCTTTGGTTAAAAGCAACATAATTATATTATCAAGTGTGTATTTGTGTGTTTTACATTAAATAGGTTAAAATACAATTTCTTAGTTTAGAGTTGTAATACGTTGTTATTCATTTTAAAATAAGAAAGGGACACTGTAATGCAAGACTTACATTTTTCACCAGTTCTAATAAACCAGTGGAACTGATCAGAATTTCACTACCAAACAAGTGGGCAGTAAACACTAACTGCTGATTAGTTGCTAGTGCAAACTTAATGACTTTTATTGCATTGGCTTATTAGCCTTTTCCAAAATTTTCTTACACACAAAGCAGCTACAGTCACAGCTTATAAATGAGAAAACCTTATTTCACTTAAAGCAAAACAATACAGAAGACAAAATATATATATATATATATATATTAATATAGAAAAGATCCTCACTCCATTCTTGCTTGTGTAAAATCAAATATTTATTTTGTACATCAATCCGACGTTTCGGCCCCCATTAGGGCATGGTGGACCAACTGGACCATTCCACAGCAGCATACACGGGACACAAGGCAGAACTCATTTCTATTTTTGTTCATTAAATATGTTTCAGCAACAAGTGCCCTTTTTCAAGCAAGTTTCAATGAATTGTCTAAAGTTTATAAGAAGTCCCAGTCACATGTGCTTACCCTACCCCTATTTCATTTGCTTTTCCTTTAAAAAATGTCATATACAGTTAAATTATTCCTAACCAATCAATCTACGGGAAGGTAGAAAAATATGCCTTGGAATGGCACTGCAAATGCCTAGTAAAAGCTACAACATACTGGCATATTGAAACAGCATTTGTTAATTTTAACTATAACCTTACTAGGAATCATGCATTTATTTGGTGAATTTGTAACTGTGTTTTAATTGTCATGCAGGAAAAAAGTAAAAAAGTCCATTCCCTGCAACATTAATTTTAGTTGGTGTGTACTGAAGCAGGTTAAATATTCTGAAAGCCTCTAAAACACATCAAACTATATGATTAAAGGTGAAAGAAGAAATTAAAAAAGAATTTCTACATTTATAGTGAGCTACTAATTACTAGCTACTATGTAAAGAAATATGCAAAGGTTTTACAAGAAATTGTCTTTATTCAGTGGAAAAGAAAACGAGTTCCATCACATACAAGTTAGTTGAGGCTGAAATCATTTCAGCTACATCTGTGGTAATTTCACATTGGTGAAAATTAAGGCATAATAAAGCAACAAAGTAATTTATACACATAAATTAGATGTCGTCTGTGAAAAATGACTGATTAACTCCAACTCTCTGGTGTATTGAAAAGCTACTTCATGGTGGTCTCAATTCCCACCAACCAAAATATCCATTTAAAATCATTGCAGACTTTTGTTTCCAGAATTCATATATTTAACATACTTGTGTGTTTATTGTATTCTATTATACAGTACTCTCTAAAGTCTGTAGCAAGTCAGATTGTTAAATGCACTAAATATTTAATTGTGACACACAGATTTCCCCACTAGGTACTGTCTACAGTGCTATTTATATCAATTTTAAAAAAATATTTAATTGTGACACAAAGATTTCCCCACTAGGTACTGTCTACAGTGCTATTTATATCAATTTTAATTTAAAGGCAGATGAATATTATTTTCATCTACTATTTGAATCAGAAGAATTTGTATTTTTTTTTTATATTGCAGGCCAGTTTTGCAATTTGTGTCCATGTTTCCTTCTGGTAGCTTAGCAACCATGGCCTCAAGTTCTCTCCAAAAGAGCAGCCCGAGCACACTTGGCAATGTATTCCAGTCTTGGTCCTGTCCTTGGTGACCAATATATATATATATATATATATATATATATAAAATAACAAACAAGGAAAAGTTGTGCTCACCACCAATTTTTTAAAACATTAAGCAGGGGTGCAATGAGGTTGTGACTGTCAGGTGCCTAATGGATCCCATAGGGAGTAGACAAATACAAGAGGTCCTCTGCACTCAACCCATTATCGACATATTTAAGACATTAAGACATTTTGTGCATACAGCAACTAAAAAAGGGTAAGGCATTTTTTCGTAGCTGTATGCACAAAATGCCTTAATGTTTTAAAGGAATTGTTCAGTATAAAAATAAAAACTGGGCAAATAGAAAGGCTGTGCAAAATATAGTTAGTCAGGCAAAAATGTAATGTATAAAGCCTGGAGTGACTGGATATGTAACATAATAGCAATAATCCAACTTCCTGCTTTTCAGCTCTCTTGTTTTCCACTAACTGCTTACCCTGGTGACCAGGCAGTAACCAATCAGTGACTTGAGGGGGGGCCACACGGGCCATAACTGTTGCTTTTGAATCTGAGCTGAATGCTGAGGATCAATGGCAAACTCACTGAACAGTTGTGTCCCACGTGGTCCCCCTTCAATTCGCTGACTAACTCAAAGTTAAAGAGCTGAAAAGCAGGAGGTTGCATTCTGGCTATTATATTAGACATCCAGTCACTCCAGACTTTATATATTACATTTTTGTAATATTAGAAATATGTTTTATTATGCACAGCCTATCTATTTATACAGTTTTTATTTTTACACTGAATTGTTCCTTTAATTATATTGATAATGGTTTGAGTGCAGAGGACCTCTTGTATTTGTCTATATGTACAGATGCAGCCACTAGTATTTGTGTGTTAAATGCGTCATGACTTAGGGCTAATTGAAGAAACTGTGTTATCTTAACTTATTTAATGCATTTAACCTTTTCATTAGCATACCAAAGCACCATTGTTCACAATGATGAACACTTTAATTAGATGGGATGCTGTGACACAATTTTCTGTGTTAAATGAGACAAGTGTGAAGCCTGAGTTTAGTTATTCTGTGTCAAACACACAATCCAAAGTGGCTTCATCTGTATTTTGTGGTCACAGCCTCATTGCACCCCCCGTCTACTGGTTTTTAAAAATTAGTGGTGAGCACAACTTTCCCTTGTTTGTTATAGTTCATATAGGAGCAGTGACCAGCTCTCTGTTTTAGTAGTAGCTGGTTGGTGTCTAATAAAAGAGCAACCAAGTTTGGGAGTTTTACTTTGAAAGCTGCAAGTAAGTTGCAGGTAAAACTCGGTCCCTTTGTAAAATGTATAAGTAATAGAATTTTTAATGAATCAGATGCAATTTTAAAGTAGGACTGGCCAGATATGGGATGACTTTGATGTAGTTGGCCAGCTTAAATATATTACAATTTATGGACAAAAAATCCCTGTTTTGTTTAAAGGGTAAGGCATTTTTTAGTAGCTGTGTGCACAAAATGTCTTAATGTCTTAAATATATTGATAATGGGTTGAGTGCAGAGGACCTCTTGTATTTGTTTATATGTATTTTGTGGTCACAGCCTCATTGCACCCCCGCCTAATGGTTTTAAAGTGGACCTGTCACCCAGACACAAAAATCTGTATAATAAAAGTCCTTTTCAAATTAAACATGAAATCCAATTTCAAATTTTTATTAAAGCATTCATAGCTGTTTTAAGCTCATTTAAAAATCTCAGCTGTCAATCAAATATTGTCTGTCCCTCCTCTATGCCTTAGGCATAGAGGCGGGGCAGAAAATTACTTTCACTTTCCATTCAGCACTTCCTAGATGTCACTGCTCTCCACACATTCCCCCAGTTCTCTTAACCATTTAATTGTGTAGCCAGGACATAGGGATAGACATCGGGTCCCCCATTCTGGTGCACAAACAAGATTCTGATATGATGCAAGGCTTGCCTTAAGAACAGTGTCCACAAAATGGCTCCTGCCTGCTTGCTATAATTATGAATTCCCAGACTGAAGAAAACAATATTAAAATAATTTATATAGTGTAATTAATGTTCATTTTGTTTGACTAATGTGATAAAATAGAATTTTTTTATTTTTTTATTTTGGGGGTGACGGGTACACTTTAAAATTAGTGGTGGGCACAACTTTCCCTTGTTTATTATAGTTCCCAGATGGAGTATTCAGGACTAAGTTCATGGTACAAAAATAGGATCAGACAAAATCGTGATCAAAGTTCAGGCAGAAGTCCAAAGGCAGGCAGAATAATATCAACGTCGAGGTTCAGGCAGGGACAAAAGTCCAGGAATCAAGTCAACAACTGAAGAAATCCTATAATTTGGCACTGTACCATGACCTGGAAGAGCCTTTAACTTTGAATTTTGCTCTGGGCGTATGATGTCATCACAGAGACGGGAGCACCATCGGGTGCTCCTGACAATGACCACCACAAAATTCACATAGACATATACAAGAGGTCCGCTGCACTCTTCCCATAATCAATATATTAAGGACATTGAATCATTTTGTGCTTAAGCTACTAAAATGCCTTACCCTTATGAATACCTCTAAAGCCTTTAAAAGTTTTAATCAGAATGCTTAAGAAAAAGGTCCAATAGGAACTGTGCATCTCCCATTGACTTCTAACAGACCTTGACTGTTTTCACTTTTTGCATAAATTTGGTTTCAACTGATTAATTGATTAGATTAAAAAAATTATTTATCATTACGTAAAGCCTTCAGGAATATCTAAAACTCTTAAAGGAATGTCTGGTGTGACCTCCGGAATCCTATTGTAGGCTATAAGCAATGTTTTCATATTTTTATAAGTGTATATTAATTCGATCAAGATCAGTATTGATGGTTATTGATAGATATGACATTTGGCTGCAGTTTCTGAAGTGCTTGATCTGAATTCTAAATCAATATAATTCATTATCCCAGATGATGCATCTCAAAATCATTATGGATCTATGTAAAAATGATCTTTAGTGAAACAGTTGGTTACTTTTTTTTTAGAAGTAACAATGCTTGGATAGATGCTGTCAATATACTGTTAGATACATAGGAGCGCTTATTTAAATACTGATTTGCATGCTAAAGATATTAATTTGGTTGTGTTGAAATTTGAGTGATTCCAAATGATGAAAAATAGTGAAGAGTTGGCAAATGATATTCATAATAAAGACAGGGAGCATATTTTCAGTCTCCCTCATTTCATTTTTAAATTGTGTATAGTGTATTAATAAAATGTGAGGAGAAAAACATTTGCCTAACATTTGTTTTCTTGCCTCTAGCATTTCTGCTTATGTATTACAACAGAATACAGAATTCTTACAGTGTTTGATGGCTGTATATCATTAAGTTGTACATGCTCTGTGCAGCACATCATGATTACCAAGAGTCAGATAAATTAAGCTTTCATTCATAGCTAGATTACCTTTTAATGAAGTTTGTAATGATAAAAATTTTGCATGTTCTGTAAATATAGCATCAGAAATGGTTTGAAAAAGAAAGAGCATAAGGTATGAACATCCTTGGATTATCAACTTTTAAAAATGTATAGCAGTTTCAATATGTACAGTAAATAAATAAATAAAATATTTAATTATGGTGACTTGAAAGTGTTGCATAACAATGCTTTTATGCCATTTAAAGCTGTAAATTTAAAATAAACATTTTCAAATGTATTTTGCAGAAAGACGTGGTCCCAATTTTGAAGCACAATGACAGCCCTAATTGCCAGTATTTGGCAATATTGTATTTACAGGGGAAAGGCTGGAGTTTACATAAATAGTGATTTGTGGCAAAAAGTACCTAAACCGATAATGCACCAGGTAAAAGTGCTGAATATATGAACTCAGATGTTGACCCCGTGAACATTGATAAATGACCACCTCCATCTTTCAATGCTGTCTAAGCAGGATTATGTATTTTTTTAATTGCTAGAGGTCCCGAGCCCAGACACTGATTTTCCAAGAATTTAAAAAATGATAGAACTTTACAGAATAGATTATCAGTTTCAGAAATAATATATAGTGATGAGGGAATTTTTTCACCTTGTTTCACAGTGGAAATGACACCCACAGACTTGAATGGTGTTGTATGTAAAAAAAAAAAGAGGCACGTCAAAGAAAAATTAGCAGCGCATCAAAAGTTTGCAGATTTACTATTGGTCAAATTCGAGGGTGAATTAACCCTCAAATTAAACCAATTAAATTGTGGTCGAATTGAAACCCTTCAAATTCAAATATTGAATTTGAAGGCTTTTAGCACAATTCAGTCGAAGAAAAAAATTTAAATCATTAAAATCGAACGATTCTAATGATTTTAACCATTCGATCAAATTTTTCTTATTTGATCTAAGAAAATTAAAAAAACCCTATGGGAGCTTCCCATAGGGTTTAATAGCAATTCAGTAGCTTTAATCTGGAGAACTAGGCAGTGGAATTTAAATTTAAAGGGCAAGTAATTTGTCGAATATTCGAATATTCAAATAGAATTTTACTTGAATTATTCGAATCATTCGATTGAATTTTCAAAATTTGATGGTCGAAGTGGCCACAAAAAATATTCGAGAATTCAAATCTTTTTGAAAATTTGATCGAATTTCAAATCATTCATGTGAATTTAGTAAATCTGCCCCATAGACTTTAATGGGCGTCTCCGAAATTTCGCCGCCATCGAAGCGAAACGGGTCAAATTCTCCCATCACTAATAATATAATGGCACCTGCTTAGAAAATGGTATTCGCACTAAAACTTTACAGGTAATGCTACATAAAACAGCTTTCTAACAGAGAGCTAATCGTTTGAAAATAGAATACCCACAAACCAAATGTAATAATTTATAAATTAAATGCAATTCATTCAGCTTATTGCTTCTATAAATATTTAGTTTTGGAGACATTGGGGCACATTTACTACGGGTCAAAGTGAAAAGTCAAATAAAATTTGAATTTTTAACATTCTAATTTTGCAGTCATTTTGGGCTACTTTTACAATCGAATAGCCCAAAATTCCATTCGAATTAAAATAATTGAAAATTCTATTTTTAGAATCCTTTTACTTTGACTATTTGCCAACTTAAAACTGGCAAATTGCCATTTTATGGGGGACCTCATAGAACATGTCCTGAAAATTTTTCCAAGAATTCGAAGGATTTTGCGGAGAATCGTTTGAATCATCCGATCAAATCAAATGATTTTTTATTCAATCAAAATGGACCTATTTGATAGAAATCGGTCCATTTTCGATCAAAAAAGTCCTTTAAAAAAGCTTTTAGGGTCGAATTTCAAAGTTTTTTTACTTATAAAATTCGGCCCTTAGTAAATCTACCTCATACTGTACATGAATTCTGTACACATAGCTTTGGGCTGCCAGTTGATAATGAAATGTGAAGAAAAACAAAAAACACACTGTGATTTGAGCAACATTGAAAGGCATAATTGGCCAGCCAGTAAGGAAGTGGTTAGTTGTACAAAATAATCAGAGACAAATAAGATCTGAAAACATGGAATAATTTCTTAAAATGACAGATTTCAATAATTAGTAATCACTTAATATTGGGTGAAATATTTACCAATGGAGGGTATTTTTCTTTCCCTTGAATATTTTGGTGCAAGACTGCAAGTTTAAGGATGAAGACAATGGACAAATAAAGCTCATGACTACTGTTATATGTGTTATGGAATCTATTATTGGAATACTTTGGACATGTCTTTTTCAGGATCTGGGGGTTATTTACTAAAATCTGAAAATTTCTCACTATTTTCTTTTCTTTAAACCACTTTGACCAAACTCCTGTGCACATTTTTACTGTAAATTAACTAAAAAATATCTGGTGCAGGAAAAGACTTGATAAAAGCCAATCAGAAAACCACAAATCATTCAGATTATTGTACGAAAACCCAGTGCAGATCACAATATCATCCAACTGTAAACAAGACATCTGCCATTGACTTCTACATGACCTCGACAGGTTTGGAGTAGTTTTTTATTCAGACGTTTATCAATGAGGGGGTAAGTCTCAAAAAAATTAAAATTCAAATCAGAAAAAATCAGACTTTAATAACCCCCAAGGAGTCTTTTCATAATCTGGATCACAAAATTAAGCTCTCTAAAAACACTTCAGAAAAATAGGATTGTTTAACACCAATATTTATTCCTGCAATTTATTTATGATCAAATATAAATTACTGTTTTAATAATCCCGAGAAAAAGAAAATAATCATTACATGCAATTATTTGGTTAAACTGGACTCTGTGGGAAAAAGTCTTCCTATATTTTTGAGATTTCTAGATATGGGATTTTAGGCAATGTGTCCTATTTATAAAATACAAGATATTCCATGTTTGCCAACAGATCCTATTCTATGGCCATTCTATTGAAACTTCTATTTTAATGCAGGTTGGTTTAAGTCTCTTGTTATCTTATTGCATCTGTACTATTAAAGTTTTGTCTGGGTGCAGATCAAAAGAGGAGAAGCACATCTAGGACTGGAATCTGTACAGTTCTCAGTTTAATGGAAAATACAGCAAACATTTATTTTTATATTACTCAGACTCTGCAATATAAAGCCTGTATATAATTCATGCCCAGCATTGGCTAAAGCATTTTGTACAAACTTCCAACATGTCTCAAGTAAATTCTTCCTACTAAGAGAAAGACAAAAATTCTCAAATCCGTTTGCAGTTTAGATTCAAAATGGAATTCTTTTGTGGTGTATGATGCAAACAGCCCAGCAAGTGAACTAATTACTCTTCATTTCAATCACTTTATGTGACCCCATAACAGGGAAATCACACCTCTTAATTCAAAGTACAACAATCAAATGCTCAGACCCCCATGTTTTAATGTTACATTTTCTCCTCCAGTCAGAGGTAAATCAACATCAGTCTTGTAGTTCACTTATTCCTCAAACAAAATATTTTCCTTCTGAGCAATCCATTTCTGACCTTCATTCAATCTTTTAGACAAAAGTCAAAGCTGTACTCTAGAGAGACAAATACTGAACAGCATAAAGCAAAGCTTTGGCTTGATATTTCAGATGATAGAATGAATAACTGAGTACATTGTGACATTTTGTTTATATGGCATTTGTTTTTCACAACTTTTGTACAAAGTGGATATATGCACTTGTTATGATACATATTTCATTATCTAAAACACTAGTATTATATTAGATTGTATCATTCCACAGTAGTGTTTGGCTCACGTGCTACAGGAACGTCAGACATGTACAAAACAACATTTTGTTCACCCAGGTGGTAAAATGAGACAAAATTGAAGCACACACACACATATATATATATATATATATATATATATATATATATATATATATATATATATTAAACAAAGCTAACAAAGCACCTTTTCCCCTTGTACTGGATGTTTCTCTTATGCAACTCTTTAATGCTGGTCTCATAGTATTAAGACAATGACACAGAGATTGTTCAATCAAATAGGCTCACAAAACACATGGAACAAAAATTCAGTAAGATAATTGGAAACATAACTAGCTTGGAATGGTGTATCATTAAGTACTTCAATTTCAATTGCTGTAATTCCAGAATTGCAAGTCAATGAACCTTTCAACATACTGCCAACCTCTCATGAGACCGAACAACATTTCACATATTTTTCTAGGGAAATATAAACAACTTGACTGGGAATCATGCAAGTGGCCTCATTTAGAAACAGCATGATAGCAGCATTCCTAAAATAAAATGGTGGTATGATAACATTGCTCTGAATGTGATACCGCAAGCTTGTTAATAATAATAAAAATATATTAGCAAAAACTGTCATTTATAAACCTGGAATTTCTATTGTTCAAAAAAGTAAATATGGCTTTTTTGTCAACTACAGAAAATGTTGTCATATTGGCTATAATTTACCATAAATGGTAAACCAGAGAGCCAATATTGATAGTATTCCTATAATAAAATGTTGGTATGATAACATGGCTCTGAATGTGATACCACAAGCTTGTTTATAATAATAAAAATATATTAGCAAACACTGTCATTTATAATCCTGGAATTTCTATTGTTCAAAAATTGGCTATATTTTACCATAAATGATAAACCAAAGAGCCAGCATTGATAATGTTGGTGCCCAAGGTGCACATTTGCCATTCACCACACCCACACCCTTCATTGATCCTCATGGCCTTGTGCCAAATAAACATCCATGTTCAAGTTCAAATTACACCCACACTACTCACTCCTTTTTGCTGCTCTTAACTTATCTGCAATCCCCAGTGCTCTGTCCATACAATTTGCTCCCCCAAATGGCACTCTCACCCCCCAGAGTTGAGTTTGAGTCTCTTGCTTCTTTAACATAACTCTAGTATACAACACATTCCTGTAAAAACCTAGAGACTTTCTATATCACATTATAGGTTAGACTCCAGTGGCAACAAGTGATTCAGCTTTATACCTGTCTATGACTGGAAGTCATTCCAATATACACAACTCTTACATTTTGGATGGCTTAAGGACAGGCCCCAGCATCACAATAAGTAGCTATTATCTTCTGGTAGATTCCAAGACTGCTATTGTTTAAGCACTCATTTTAAGCATAAGGAATCCTGGTGTTGCTGGTCTTTTTCAATATATATGGACTTTTTACCGTGCACCGGGTGTTGAAATTGAAGCGGAGTGCTGCCCAGATCAAAGAAATATATATGTAAATAAAATTACTTTATTTCCATGATAAGAAGTCCTGTGAGTGTGGTTTGTTGGTTCTGCTGGATATATACCTGTATTTTAACCATCACCCAGGCAGTGATCCTTTTTTCAAGTGCACAAGTGCACCAGCTCATTGTTTGAGATATATATATATATATATATATATATATATATATATACACAGTATATTCAATTTTTAAATCACTTTAAATAGATAAAAACATGTTAATTAACCAATCAATCAATATACAGCCTCACTTTGGTGCATGACATCACAGCATTACATTTGTTAAACTGACATTGTCAGTGGCCTGTATTCTTAATGATTAATTAAATAAATTGAAGATTTGTACTACTAAAAATCCCAGTGTGCATTCCTCTACTCAAGTTACGCTATACAAATGGCATGGAATGGCACCTGGGTCTGATATTACAACGTAACCAACCTAACCTTGCTTAACCTTTGGAATTTATATACTGTATAGATATATATATATATATATATATATATATATAATGTAAACCAATATACTGCAGTTACAAGTATTTCTTCTAACCTATAAAGGATAGTTTTATAGGTTAGAGTGCCACAGTGATTTTCTTTAAACAGAAACAAGTTTAACTGAATCATATATATCTATGATACTGCAGGCCCCATTTTTCAGACAGGAGGACTTGAAGAATAATAGGAAGTACACAGTAATCAAGGAACATGGTCTTTGGTGATAGTGTTTTTGGTACAGAGAAATTTAAATGCACAACAAATGTATCTTTTCATTGCACAAAAGATGAATGTTTACGAAGATATGCTGGAGGTCTTCCATGCTCTCCAAGCAAGATGACCATAGTTCCTTATTCTGCGCACGACCTCAGCAAAGATTAAAACACTATTTATGCACATTTAAACTACGTGAATCCTTTAGACTTAACAGGCCTGCAGTGCTGCTTTGCATTTTGCATCTGATTCAAAGGTCCTTTTTATGTGTGTCAGGTATTTTAACAGAGCACCCAAGAGATTGTTACTGAAACGCAATGTACATTATAAATATGAAGAACAAAATAATAGACATTTTCATCAGGCAGATTTATTTCAGTGACCAGCATAACATCTTTTTACAAGCGAGAAAACCAAGCAATTTGGAAATGTAAGGTTGAAATACTTGAGGACATCCTAATAATGTTTAAAAACTCAGAAAGAAAAACCAGGCTTTCAGCATTAAATACTAAGAGCCAATTTATGTAACAGGTTAATCTGCACCCAAAACTTTTCTTTGATATAAAAATGTAATTTGTAAATAAACTCAATTCATGTGCTGATTTATTCAATGTAAAATGAACAGTGTATATAAGGGAAAAAGTATTATATAGAGCAGTACAAAGAAGAAGGCTACATTCCTTTTAAATAGAAGGCTTTTATGAATATAGAGTAAATACTCTTATCACATACTGAATGGATTCTTCTTTAATGTCGGAATTAAATATACTATACATTTAGGGGCAGCTTTATCAAGGGTCGAATGGTCCAGGGCTTTTAGCCCTCGAATAATTTTCGAATTAAAATCCGTCAAAAACCGTAGAAAAAATTTGCAGGTTTTGAGAGCTTTTTTGATTTCTTGATAAAATTTTACGATCGAACGATTTTATGAAAAAATCGTAAAATTTCCTTTGATTTCTCAATAAAATCGTATGAATCGAACGATTGAAGTGTTCGATCGTACGAATGATATTCAATAAGAAAACTTAAAAAAAAAAAGAAGTCTATGGGGGATTCCCATAGGCTTGTATTGCAATTCGGTAGGTTTAATCTGGTTAAGTAGGCAGTTGAATAAAAATTTAAAGGGCAAGTTCTTCGACCTTCAAATTATCAAATGTTGGAATAAATTTTCATTCAATCTATTCGATCTATTCGAATTTTGCATATTCGATGGTTGAAGGGACTTAATTTGCATATTCGAAAATTCGGAAAATCGATTTCGATTGATTGAAATTTGAATCCTTCACACGAATTTGTTAAATCTGCCCCTTAGTTAGATGTTTATAACACTACTGTAGAATAATTTATCATTCATTTTCTATGTATTTTAACAAATACGTATCCTGTGTGTATATTACCATTTTTGCACATAATGTACAAAGAAGAAATGTACACAATTTCCTATAAATATACAGCTTGGGCACAGTCCCATGATGGGACAGCACTTGCCAGTTACAGTACACTTGCATTTCATAGGTACAGCATGGAAACATGAAACAAACATATTTGGCCTAAATGCCTAGTTTGTATCCTAGATATCTCAAAGACATGGACCTATAGCATCCTGATCAAGATTTTGATGAATACTAAGGGACCCATTTTTAACAACTGAATTGTGATTTTATTTTCTTGAAAAATGTGTGGATTTCTTATATTTCTTAAAACTTCTAAAAATTCTGTGTTTATTAAATGTAAACACCATGAAAACCTCGAATGCTAAACTTCATCAAGTAAAAGTTGTCAAGGTGCTATAGAAGTCAGTGGGAGCTGCTATGTTCTTATTGGGCCTCTTTTAATCAATTCAGTCTTTTAGTTGTTTTGAGAATTTTTGTTCTAGGACTTATGGGATCCGTTATCTGGAAACCCATTATTCAGAAAGCTCTGAATTATGGAAAGGCTATCCCGCATAGTCTGCATTTCATCCAAATTATCCAAATTTAAAAAAAATATTTTCCTTTTTCTTTCAAATAATAAAACAGTGTAATTAATCTTTATTGGAACCCAAACCAGCCTATTGGGTTTTTTAATTAATTATAATGTTAATTTATGAATATCCAAATTCTTATCACTTAAAGGAACAGTTCAGGGTAAAAATAAAAATTGGTTAAATAGATAGGCTGTGCAAAATAAGAAATATTTCTAATATAGTTAGTTAGCCAAAAATTTAATGTATAAAGGCTGGAGTGACTGGATGTCTAACATAACAGAATACAACACAACATCCTGCTTTTCAGCTCTCTAAATCTGAGTTAGTCAGCGACTTGAAAGGGGGCCACATGCGACATAACTGTTCAGTGAGTTTGCCATTGATCCCCAGCATTCAGCTCAGATTCAAAAGCAACAGTTATGACCAATGTGGCCCTCCCTCAATTCACTGATTGGTTACTGCCTGGTAACCAGGGTAACTAGTCAGTGTAAACAAAAGAGAGCTGAAAAGCAAGAAGTAGTGTTCTGTTCTGTTAGACTTAGAGGCACTCCAGCCTTTATACATTACATTTTTACCTAACTAACTATATTGAAAACATGTTTTATTTTGCACAGCCTATCTATTTACCCAGTTTTATTTTTATACTGAACAATTCCTTTAATAAATACAATGACATTCATGGTTTTAGAGTTTGTGAGTTTAGTCATGGTTTCAAAAACCTCAAAAACCACAAAAATTCAACCTTTAATATGTAAGTAATATATACTTATAACTATGGATGAATGGCAGATAAATCAATGTTTTCATTTATTTTTAACCTTGCAATATGATACTGAAAAGATATCCTTACTCAAATGTTTGGCCACAAAGAGGAACTTTATCTAAAAAGTCAGGGAATGCTTTGTGCCAACACACAAATGACTTGTGATGACTTGCTAATGCTAATATTTAAGCAGTACAATTGAAGTGTTGTCATCCGGACAAAAACTGCCACAACTTGTGTTCCATTTACAAGTGCAGATGCTTGTTTTATATTCCCTACAATTCTGGAAAAGAAGGTTGCACATTGAGTTAAAAGCATGCCTATATTTAGTAATTTTTACTGCTTTAGTAAATGTACCATTATCACCAATTACATTCCAACCAAATTGCTTTATATTTAAAATGTGTTCAAATAGGTGGCCAAATAAATGTCATCTGTGGAGTTACCAGATAGGACAAACAAGCCTAATTCAATATAAACTGGACAAAGAGTTTCACCTGCCAATTCTAGGTGTGCTAATGTCCCCATATATCAGTGAGGAGCACATTGACATGGAATTTTGCCACAAAGCTGTACCAGGTGAAAAAAAGTTCTCATCTCTATTTGTGATGGTGCAGAACTATGAATAATTTCAGCCATTGTCAACAGACATATGTTAGTGTATGGTTACCATTAGGTCTCATTAGGTTAAAACTATAGATTCTGAAAGCAGTCAGTTGAATGTGTCTAGCCTACGTATATTGGCTACAAGTACTTGGACTGATACAGTGACACTCACATTTTGAAAACTGTTACATGCTCCAAATGTGTGTGATGCTGTGAAATTATATTCAGATGCACCAAATCAAAATTTTTATCTGGCAGCAATGAGATGAAAGTCTGTAAAGTAAATTATTCCTTAATAAAGATTGGACATTTCTATGACTATAAGAACTATAAAAACAACCATCTTTTTGTTTAAGCTAATAGTTATCTAGTTTGCATCTCTAAACAAACATAACCTATCTATTATACTTTTGAAATCTGATATGGGGCAAGACATTTTGTCCCAGCTGCCCCAAGTTATGTGACTTGTGCTCTGATAAACTTCAATCACTCTTTACTGCTGTACTGCAAGTTGGAGTGATATCACCCCCTCCCTTTCCCCCACCCAGCAGCCTAACAAAAGAACAATGAGAAGGTAACCAGATAACAGCTCCCTAACACAAGATAACAGCTGCCTGGTAGAACTAAGAACAGCACTCAATAGTAAAACCCATGTCCCACTGCGTACTATTCAGTTACATTGAGAAGGAAAAACAACAGCCTGCCAGAAAGCAATTCCCTCCTAAAGTGCTGGCACAAGTCACATGACATGGGGCAGCTGGGAAATTGACAAAATGGCTAGCCCCATGTCAAATTTCAAAACTGAATATAAAAAAATGTTTGCTCTTTTTAGAAATGGATTTCAGTGCAGAAGTCTACTGGAGCAGCACTATTAACTGACACATTAAAAAAAACATGTTTTCCCATGACAGTTTCCCTTTAATGTTCTCTTCAATCCTCCAGCTTCTTTCTCACATGCACTTTAAAACCTTGACATATTCAGCTTCCCAGAGACATGGCCTGAGTAAAGGAAGGCCTATACATTATGTCAAAAACAGGGGTTCTGCTGTAATAGGACACATTGTATTTCCTCTTATTGATTATTGGACTTATACGAAAGTAGGGAAGAAGTGCAAAATCCTTGCACTTATCCCTCTGCAGTAGTTCCCTGTAAGTTGGCAAAAAGCCTGCGTCTGTGTGCTGTAAGCAATTACCTAGCAACCAGCTGCACAGTGATCCCAGTGCTGCATGAAGTTACAAATCAGCTGGGGAGGGCCCATCAGGAAAAGGAAGCAGCAGAGTCTGGCAGAGATTAGCCAGGCAGAGAGAGTCACATGGTGGACAGAGAGAGAGAGAGAGAGAGAGAGAAAGAGGAACTGTTGGTGGGCCCAGAGAAGGCCCCACCAAAAGCAGACATTCACATCAGGCTGGCACAGGGATGCCAGATGCTGTGCCTGGAGTGACAGATTGTTAAAGAAATCTAGATTGGAGAAGCCAGCATCAGCCATCTGAATATCCAAAGGGGCTGGTAGTCGCACTGCAGGACTGCATACAAAAAGATTTTTAGACACTAAAGTCTAAAATAGAATACCGCTAGAAATGCTGTATTTTGTATTCTAAACAACATGAACTTATTGCACCATAAGACTAATAAAGCAAATGGTGTATGCTCTCAAAGTTGGCCACATGGTTCGTCACCATCTTGTAAATTTGTTAAACATTAAGGCCCAAATTCACTAAAGCGCAAAGCGTCTAACGCTAGCGCTAATTCCCCAGCATGACGTTATTTTGCAACTTCACAAATTCACTAACACCGACTCTGGCGAATTTTCGCTTGCGATGTAGATAGACTTGCGCAACTTCGCACCCTTACGCCAGGCGAAGTCGCGCACTGACGAAGGATCGTAATTACGCAAATTCACTAAGATCAAAATTTTCCTGAAAGTTACCACTTACGCTAGACTTTACTTCGCCTGGTCAGACCAGGCAAAGTTCAATAAAATAGATAGGAGTTTGAAACATTGTAGGGTGATAGTCTGAAAAAGATCGTTTTTTTTTGGGGGGGGTTACCCTCCTTCCCCCCTACATTTCCTAACAAATGGCAACACAACTAAATAGGGGGCACATGTAGGGCAATAGGACAACTTTATTTTATTTAATAAAGGTTTCCTGGGCTTGTGTAGTGTAATGTAGTGGCTGTAACATTTACTTCTATTATACGCTTAAATTCCCGCCGTATGCAAATTAGGCATCGCTAGCGTAACTGCGCTTTGCCTGGTGAAGTAACACTAGCACAACTACGCTACCGTTCACCGACCCGAGCGTAACTTCGCACTTTAGGGAATTTGTGTAGCGCTGCCGAAAATTCGCATGGCGAAGTGCGGCAAACGCTAGCAAATTTTCTGATCTTAGTGAATTTGCCCCCAAGACTATGCACATCAGTGTGATCTGGGCCAAGCTTAGGGATCATCATAAATTATCAAAACTGCACAAGTTCAATAATATTTGCAAGAAGCCAATACATCAAGACTGATTAATAATCAGAATATGCACACTGCACTGGGACTTGTGTTGTCATGTAATCCAATGTGGATGTTATAGTTATTGTATTGTTTAATACAGACTTTCTCTAACTTGGAAGAACCAGTGGCTGCAGCAAAAATATCCTCCAAATGGAATCCCAGTTTATTTGTTTAAAGATATTTGTCCCTGCAGCTGGATTTGAAAACATTAAAGAGCATGTAAAGGCAAAAATAAAATACAATTGTTACTTTATTAACTGAAAAAAAACAATCCCCAATAATAAATCTGTACTGTTTTTTTTTTATAAGAAACCTGACTGTGTACAGTGAACTTGCCCCTACGGATTTCTACACGATCACTCTGGGAGGGGCTCCCCTGCTTTCTGGAAGTATGATCCTTTCCCTGCTGTTAGGGACTGTCTAAAGTTTCCTATCCACAGCAGTCAGAGCAAGTAATTGAGAGAATATCACTTCATGCAGTCAGGTTTCTTATAAAAATGGTAGACATTTTTTAATTACAGTATATTGGAGATAGGTTTCTTTTTCATTAAAAAAAGAAAAAATGGGATTCCATTGTTATGCCTTTATATTTCCTTTAAAAAGACAGTACCCTAAATGAGTTCTTGAAGATTTAAAGACAGAGTTGCTTGTAAATAAATTAAAGGACTTTGCCTTCTCTTAATGATTCGGATAGCAAACACAAGCGAGTTAGATAACGAGGCCCCTATTTCCACCTGGTTAGGAGTGCTGGTTGTTTAGCTGCCCATTTCAATTATTTAGATAACAGTTATACTAAGTGGCACATTTACTAAGGGTCGAAGTGAAAATTTTTATAAAAAATACAAATGTAAAAAATTTTTTTTGGCTACTTCAACTATCGAATAGGCTGAAATTCAAATCAAATTGCAAAAAAATTTAAATTCAAATTTCAATGAAAAAAAATTCTACCATTTGCCACCTCAAACATACCGAATTGTTATTTTAGCCTATGGGGGACCTCCCATAGCCTTTACAGAGTTTTCTGCAAAGTTTTGGAAAGACAAATTTTTTAATTCGATTGGAACAATGTAATCGAACGATTCAAGAGATTCAAATTTGATTGAAAATGGACATATTCAATCAAAAATCGGCTAAAAAAATTCTATGGTTGAAAAAAGTTTTTTCACTTCGAAAATTCGACCAATAGTAAATGTGCCCCTAAGTGTGAATTATTACTGTTTTTCCTAGTGGGCCAACCGTAGGTGCATTCCAGGATCCCACTAGGTGTAGGCACTGTTCTAGTAAATACCAGGTACCCAGTCTCTCCCAATACCTCTGTGGAGTGGCTCAGGTTTGTCCTGTGCCATCAGGTAAGCACCACACGTGGATTGTAACATGACTGAAGGAGTGTCAAAAGGGTTTCACTAACATTGACTTGTTAGGGTAATATTTTCATTTGAAGCACTGCTCAATGCATGATGCATTTAGTACAGGACTGAATGCAAAAGACACAAAGTAAATCTTGAAGTGTGGGATGCTCAAATGTGTTCCATTTTGTACCCCTTAACACATCAGCACTCACATCTAGTTATAAAATATTAAGCCCCTATGCACACATTTAACTGATTTTCTCTAATATCCCCAGTGTTTTGTCAAATGTGAGCTGATATGTCTAAAATGTAGTAATTGTTTTACCAAAAACAGACACTAACCCAATGTCATGTAGTAAACATAAATCTCTATATGATGATCTGGAACAACATAAATATGTAGCAATTCTAGATTCTGCACACAGTACTGTACACATCCTCTTAATTGTAACAGCCTATCTAACAGAGCAACAAAGCATAAACTCTGCTTGGCAGCTGATTTAACATAGACTGTTCTGAATACAAAACATACCACTAGAAACATGAAGCTCCAACATATGCAGCCTTCATGTATATTCACTAGAGGGCTCTGTTAGACATTTCTTTTTAGAAAGAGAGAGTGTGTATATATATATATATATATATATATATATATATAT
>CM044440.1:94024965-94036056 GCA_024363595.1 Xenopus borealis
AATCGCGGGAATTCGCCGCGAATTCGCCCCTGCCGA
This sequence comes from Xenopus borealis, assembly GCA_024363595.1. Classification (NCBI taxonomy): domain Eukaryota; kingdom Metazoa; phylum Chordata; class Amphibia; order Anura; family Pipidae; genus Xenopus; species Xenopus borealis. Next base: position 94,025,002 of record CM044440.1, read on the forward strand.
ATAAATTCGCCCATCACTAGTTATCAGTGGTATCAATTATTCACATCACAGCCCTACCTGCTGAACAAGAGCAGACTGGTACTTTTCATGCTTCCAGACTGAATAAAACTGCAACTACACAATGGCAAATTATGTGAAATAAACTATTTCCTTTTTTATATGATTTTCTGTGATTTTAATAAAGCTTTTCCAAATGTTTGAAAATATTTGAAACTATTTAGCACAGATTTGCAAATGGAAAAAGGATTCCATATGTTAACATCTGAACCAGTGAACAATGAATGCAAAGAAAGTCTTGCTAATGGCCCCAATAGTACACCACCTCCCGGAAACCTTAAAAAGAGGATAAGCATGATAAAAACCCACTTGTCTAAACAAGATCATATTGTAACTGCAATTTTTTTGTTCTAAATTGTGCAATTTAGAACAAGGCAACTTCACAGCTTATTTTCTAAAGGTATTGCCTCTGTTAATGATTTGTGAAACTTCAGCAAATAAAAATGTAATATGATCTCACTCATTAACAGTGCAAATGGAAGTAATTAAGTACTGTTTTATTACCCTTTACATACAGAACTACTTTTAATTAAAAAACAATAAAGGAGAAATTGCAGAAAGCTCTGCATGGTGTATGTATATTTTTTCATTCTGTTGTGACTATATTTTTTGTTGTCTTTTTGCACCACAAACATATATGCATATCAGAATTAATCCGTCAGAATGAAAGCGTTTCAACACATTTCCTTTGATCTAACCCAATCTTAACAATTATGATTTATGATATGTTAAAATGCTAGTAAGAATACCTTATAAATTTAAACATATAAATATTTCTGTCCTACAGCCATGGCCACTGTATTGAGTTACTGTGATAATAATTAGATAAAAATTTATCATTGGATTTGTTCTCCACAATCAATACTCTTACCTCTATATCCTCCTACATGTACCAAGAATTTAAAAACATATATTTCCCAGCTTGTGAAAAGGTTTCCTGACACATTTCAGTGAGAGTAGATTCCAGTCAATCCACTGGTGACTTTTCACAGATTATCTTTTTTATATTTGAGGTTTGTTTACATTTGTGTTTTTTCACCACATTTTTAAAAAAATGCAAACTCAATTAACATATTGTAATTCAAAAGGTTAATAGAAATAGGAGTGTATCCACTAATTAAAAAGTTAGCCCATTAATAGGTTAATGGACATGCCAGAAGTGGATAATTGAGGTGAAAATTGCAGGATATTTAAATAATTATTAAAATATGTTTAAATAAAATAATAAATGCTGTAGAAGACCCATAGTGGTAACACATACATTCTAACAGGTAGATTTTTAGAGGTAAAGTGGTTGCTAGCTGTCTGCTGCTTAGCTTTGTGTAGTTTGGAGCTATTTTTAAAAGAAAAATATTCAAGTGTAGGAAACAAAGCTACTATAAACCCTACTGTGAAGACTCTATTAAATACCCATATGAGAACTAAACATATGATTGCTTATAAGCCGTGGCCCTCTAATACTTGGGTTACATATTTATGCTTCTTTCCATAGCAGACACAAGTTAACAAACTATTAGAGGCAGATTTACTAAGGGTCAAATTTCGAATAAAAAAAAAATTTTATGGCTATTTTCGATCGAAAATGGATCGAATAGGTCAGTTTTTGATCAAATAAAAATCAATCAAATCTTTCGAATGCATCGTTCGATCTGAATGATTCGAACTATTTTGGAAAAAATACTTTGATTTTCCAAAAATTTCGATTGAATAGGTCCATTTTCAACCAAATAAAAATCATTTGAATAGTTAGATTACATAGTTTCAAATTAAAAGATTGAAGGATTTTGCACCAGGACAGGTTCTATGAGGCTAAAATGGCAATTCGACAGCTCTAAGGTGGCGAATAGTGATGGGCGAATTCCTGTGATTCGCCGCTGGTGAATAAATTCGCGAAACTGTTGAGAAAATTCGGTGGTCCAAACGAGGTGCTGGCAGTGTTTCACAAATTTGGCGGTGAAGGGCCCCAGATTTGCCCATTACTAGTGGCGAAGTGTCGAAGTTGAAGGATTTTAAAGGGCCAGTACTTCAAAAATTTGACTTGTCAAATATTAAAATATTTGCTATTCGAATCAAATTTTGGGCTATTCGATAGTCGAAGTAGCCCAAAATTACTTTTTTTTTTGCATTCGCGTTTTATTCGAATATTCACTTCGACCATTAGTAAATGTGCCCCTAAGTGTGAATGGTTCCCTTTACGAACCGATAAAAGTTAAACATCTATATTTGAATTTAGAACCTTATTTATGGTGTAATTTCAGAGTCAAAAAAAATCTTACTAGAAGAGATGTGACGTTCACAATGGTGCACATCTCTATGATACGTGTAAAAAGATTTTGCTTAACTATTATAAATAAATAATGCTTTTGAATCATACATTAGTCTTGCTTGACTGATAAACACATAGATCTGATTTGGATGTGTTTTAATACTGTATACTTATGTCAATTTGTCCTAGAAATAGAGAAATTGGGTAAAATATTTGTTCAAACAAGAATATTTGATAAGTTTAATCAGAATTTTGCCTAAAAGAGTCTAAAAAAATGCTATTTCAGTGCAAAATAGTTAGTTGGCTGAGCAGAAGTCTTATGGATTCACGTTGCTTGATTTGTCTGTAGCCAATATCCCAGCTAGGTACTGTATTTTGTATATGAACTTTCAGACTGCCATATTTTGCTGCATGTTAGAGTCCAGTCTAGTAGAACAATAGGAAAACATATGTAGCTGGAAAGCTCAGATGTCATTCAGTAAACAGCCCTTCTAGACACTTATCTCTGCTAACACCCACGGAGGACTATAAAACGGAATATATAATTGAGAAACTGCTGCTTATCATAAGAGCTGTCAGTCTGTCTATAAACTAAGCTCATTCACCCAGAGTACTTTGTTGAAATAACTTTTAACACTTGGGGGCAGATTTACTAAGTTTACATGAAGGATTTGAAGTTCGATCGAATTTTAAAAAAGATCCAAATTTGAATTTTCGAATGTTTTTGAAGACCACTTCGACCAGTGAATTTTGAAAATTCTATCGAATCAAATCATTGGAATTAATACTCAACTATTCGACAGTCGAAGTACTTCCCCTTTAAATTTTTTTTCGACTGCCTAGTTCGCCAGATCAAAGATACCGAATTGGGTTTAATTATTTTTGATTGAATAAAAATATTCGATCGAATGGTTAAAATCATTTGAATCGATCAATATTTGCTATTTGATTGTTCGACCAAGCGAATTGCAGTGAAATCCTTTGAATTTGAAGGATTTTTATTCCCCAACAATTCCCAGCTATTCACATGGTCGAATTAAAGGTCTTTTTTATCCCTTGAATTCGACCAATAGTAAATGTGCCCCATACAATCTTAAAAAAAACCTACTAAAATCAGAATGGTCAGATTTGTACAGTGAATCTGAAAGTTAATTTTTGTCAGTGGGGCCTATCGGCTCCCAGTGGAAGTTTAGTCAGGACCAAGGAGGAAGCAATAGGGTTAAAGTCCAATGCAAGGTACAGTAAAGGTTTAGGCAATATTCAGTCATTATCCAGGCAAAAGGTCAGAAGGCAGGTGACAATTAGCAAGGTCAGGTTCAGGCAAAGGTCAAAAGTCAAAAGTCCAGAAATCAATAAGGGAGTAATTTAGGAGCAAACCCAGGGATAATTAGCTAAAGCTATACTTGAGCATTGAACCGGGGTCTCCGGCGTGCTTTTACTTTTGAATTTGGGAGCGCCATTGTGGGAGCGACGCTGGTGATTCAGGACGCGCCGCCGGAGCTCCTGGAAGAGTTCCGGGCGGCAATTGTGACAATTTTAAAACATGTTTATGATTGTAAAGATTTATTTTTTAATTTGTGCTAATAAGAATGAGCACTCATCCTTGACAGTAAAAGCTTTGAAAATTCATTATTTACTTATTAAATGCCACCTGCTGTATTAAGTTAGCTGTCAAGCATTTTTTTATGTCTTAATTCTAAGGATTCATGCAAAAGAGCTGCATTAGCTGATATAACCATGGAATTTTACAACTCTTTGTCTTTTTTCTATAAATGCATAATCTTTGTATGATTCCTAATTAGCTGCTTACGTGTGTATGAGCAACCTACTCTAATTACTGAAATCTGAAAACCAAATTATATTTGGCTTTCTGTTTAATCACATGCTGCTTGTTTTATGGTCTCTTGACACACCTAGACTTTTAGCCTGTACCCCTAGAAATTCTGCTATTCATACATGATTTATATACCATGGTTGTTAGATCCCTGGTTGTTAACATATACTGTACATTTCTATGATCAAATACATTGATAAAACAGATTGGCTATGGGTTTTTTTCAGAAGGCTGTCAGAAAAGTTTCACACTGAAATTCATGTTCTAACCTTCTTTGTACCAAAGCATTCTGATTACTCTGATTTATCAAAGAACTGCACTATATAGTGTAAATCAATATAATGTATACATATTGATCACTGTTAGTTACTGCTCCTGCCATGTTATCTGCATCCCCCACTCTTGAAATATGTTACACAATGATAATATTACAATATAAATAGACATCACACACATGAATTAATGTCTGCAAGACCATGAAGCTTTTATTATGTACTAACAAATCTCATCTGTATAAAGAAAGCTATATAGCAGATAACATGCCTTGTTTATATACTGTATACAACCTATTTTATTACTGTAATTTATTGATAACCTATTTGTGGTCCCCTTTAATATAAAGTACACAATGGGATACTTTTATTGCATGGCAAATTGCGCGCTCTTAAAGGTGGCCATAGACGCACTGATAATATACAAAAAAAAATTCGTATGATATTCGGTGCGTGTATGGTTGGAAAGATTTTTTTCCAAGGAAGATCGTAATAGTTAAGTCTTTGGCCAGCTTAAGCAAATGAATGTGGTGTATACATAACTTGTGGTGTATACAAACATAACTTTTTCAGTAAGAATTTTTATTACATACAATGTGTAGTATCACAAACTACAAAATCTGCAATCTCTATCCTATCTTGTGAGAACAATTTTTACATTAGCAACCTATATTACATTCCCCCATATGAGGGGGAATGTAATATAGTAGTTTTAGAGGTTTATGAAACTGCTGCTAAATCACAAACTCTAAAACCATAAATGTCATTGAATATACTAAGAAATCTAAATATAAAAGTGAAAACAAAAGGAAATTCTGAACAATGCTGAACGATGCAAGAAATACCTCTAAAACTTGAAAATCAAAGTTTTTCAGACAATTCCTAATGAAAATAAAATCTTCTAAAAGTCTAAATTGATTAAAATTGGTCCAATGAGATCAGCGCAGCTTCCATTGTCTTCTATATGACCTTGACACCTTTTAATTGGTAAAGAGGGTTTTGTGGTTTTTACCCTTAGGGGCAGATTTACTAAGGGTCGAAGTGTATTCATATGTAAAGGCAGAACATTATACAGTAGCTCTGTATGGCATAAAAAAATGCTGAACGATGCAAGAAATACCTCTAAAACTTGAAAATCTAAGTTTTTCAGACAATTCCTAATGAAAATAAAATCTTCTAAAAGTCTAAATTGATTAAAATTGGTCCAATGAGATCAGCGCAGCTTCCATTGACTTCTATATGACCTTGACATCTTTTAATTGGTTTAGAGGGTTTTGTGGTTTTTACCCTTAGTGGCAGATTTACTAAGGGTCGAAGTGAAGCCGAGGGAATTTTAGAAGTAAAAAAATTTGAAATTCAAAGTAATTTTTTGGATACTTCGACCATTGAATAGGTTACTACGACTTTGATTCAAAGTAAAATTAACCATTCGATAATAGAAGTACTGTCTCTTTAAAAAAAATTGACTTCAATACTTCGCATGTTAAACCTGCCGAAGTCCTATGTTAGCCTATAACCTTCTAGAGCATTTTTCTATGTTTTTTTCTATTTTTAAAATTTTTAAAGGTTTTCAAGGTATTCATATTTTTAGAGTTTTTAGAGGTTTTCAAGATATTCATATTTTTTACCTCAACATTCCAGCAATTTTTTCCATTTCTACTTTTTATATCTGGATCTTTAAATAAAGTCAGTGACAATTGTGATTTTAGAGTTTGTGGTTTTAGTTGTGGTTTCAAACAACTCTAAAACTACTAAAATCCAACCTTTACTAAATAAGTCCCTACAAGTTTGTGATCCAAATTATGGAAAGATCCATTATCTGTAGTGATGGGCGAATTTATTCGCCAGGGGCGAATTCACGGCGAATTCACGGCGAATTCCCGCGATTCGCCGCTGGCGAATAAATTCGAGAAACGCCAGCAAAAATTTGCCAGCAAAAACGAGTTGCGCGTCGTTTTTGACGTGACGCGCCGAAAATGACGCGACGGAAACGACGCGCCGCGTGTCAAAAACGCAGCGCAACTCGTTTCGCAAATTTTTTCGCCAATTCGCAAATTTTTCCGCGAAACGAAACGGGTGAGATTCGCCCATCACTACCTATCTGGAAAACGCCAGGCCCCAAGAATATTGGATAACAGATCCCAAACCTAAACTTGTTCCCTTGGGTTTCCTGCTTTAGAATTCTATTCATTTTTGGATTTAAAAAAACTTTTTTATAACCAGTATCAGTTACCAAAACCACTGTGTCTGTATTCATATGTAAAGGCAGAACATTATACAGTAGCTCTGTATGGCATAAAAAAATCCTCCACTTGAGATATGGTGTTAAGTGTTAAGTCCATTGGATCAGGAAAATTACTAAATGTGATGCTGATGGATAGTTTTTGAAAAAGCAGGATTTGAGGACCAAATGCTGCAAAAAAAGCACAAAAGGAGCATAACAAAGAAAGGAATAAAGTGTGCACATTTTAAAAGCTGCTTCCAATCCAAGAATATTTCAGCTGTCTACCAGCAACTGTAATCATCTGGCATTATTCTTTATCAGCAATCACACAGGAAGTATTTTTCAAAGTACAGGAGACAAAATGACTACTGTCAAAAACACTATGCTAAAATGGTGCTACCAAAAGAACAAAATTACATCTTAGCCCAAAATAGAATAAAAAATTGAAACTTGAAAGAAACATTTACATTACTTTGATGTTCGTTACAAGGTAGAACTTTCCCATCAGAACATGTAACTCTAACATGATTATCATAACAGGTGCATTTCACAAAACAATTTAAGTAAAAGCATATTATTTGGAAAGCAATGCAAATGTAAAAGGAAACATGTTGAAGATCTTTAAAAGCAATTTTAACCTCTGAAGCATACATAGCAAAATGGCAGTTAAAAACTTAATTGCCCACAATTCAATTTGCAAACTGGCTTGAGTCAACTAAAATAAGGCCCCCTAACACAATTCTTCTGTCAATGATAGTTCCCTCACACTAAGAGGCAGATTTATTTAGGGTCAAATTGAAAACATTAATTTTAAAATTCAAATTTGAGCTAATTTTATTGTACTTTGACTGGCCTATTCACTTGCAGTTAAAAAATTCTCTCTATTTCAGTTGATCTGTTTTTTTTTTAAATTTCGAGTTCATGGGAGTTAAAAAAAACTCCCATCACCTCGAAATTCGGCACTTGATACATCTGCCCCTAAATCTTTTAAATTGGAGCAATGCCAGAAAAAGGTGGGCAAAATGGCAAAGCCCAAGTGATTATCATGTTACTGTTGATAGTTGTGGGTATTGGGCATTTTTTAAATATTACCCACCAATATGGATTCTATGAAGCTAAGTGATGTATTTATTATGCTGTAAATATGCTGTAAGATACGAGTGTTCCATGTAGTCGTAGATGTATTAGTAGGTGTCTATTAGATGTATTATTGGTGTGGTTATAATAATATGGATGGGGCTGTTAGTACAGTTGAACTACCCAATCAACTGGGAACTGTTTGCCTGAATTAAATTTTGAACAAACTTCTTAAACAAAACAGGAATTTTCAAACATCAAATACAACTAAAAACACTTCACAGGGCAGGGTTCCACATTTGCCCAGGAACAAGACTAATAATGGTGTGATGTGATTTATCACCTTATTATAAAATGTTATAAAAAAGCAGTGCACAGTATTACTGATTGACGTGGCATACTGTATGTTGGTGAAAATTTGGGCAGATTTGACCATGAGCTCTTTACAGTTTCTATAATGCTTTTTATATCCAGCTTCATAATCACCGCTACCCTGAGCAGAGGGTCTTATGTTTCCAGAATAAATACTATATATTAAATAAAACAAAAGTGTTCATTCCTGAGGGGTGATGAGTAAGATGTTGAAAAATATTTTGACTAAGCAAATTGCAGAACTCTGTTGTGAGATGTAATTTATACTCTCAGCAGGTAAAATCTGCTTTATTTATATTAAAATCTTAATATATTTTCTTAAACAAGTTAAAAAAGATTATGAGTAAAAAATTACTAGGAAGGCAGCTAAGACCAAAACCATGATAAAAGAAACAGAAACCAGACAGATCAATCACTGTTTTAACTAGTCGGTTCCCTCTATTTTCCTCCATATTTGTGTATGGTACTTGCTATCCAGAATGCTTGGGACCTGGGTTTTCCAGATAAGGAGTCTTTCTGTAATTTGGATCAAGTACTTTGTCTGCTAAAAAATCATTGAAACATTTAACAAATCCAGTAGGGTTGTTTAACTTTGTCTTTTTTCAACCTAATTTAACTATGTAATTAGTGGCATCTTTCTGGTAATTTATGTCTTCATTCTACCCACATTACTTAACAGAATTATAGATCAGTGATGTTTAACTGTATATATGGAAGTGGTCTATATTACAGTATATATCCTTGATACATGCTTTAGTAATATTGCAACATTGCTGACCACAAGATAATTGAAATCCAGAAACTATTGCCATTTCTGTGTCCGTGATTAGCCAGTCAAGCAAGAAACCCTCCCAGAACCACAAACATTCTTATAAGGGTTCTTATTATTAGCAGCTATCAAGAAATAAAGCTAAACAAACAACATATGTACAGTAGATAATTGTTAAGGTAACATGTTTTAATGATGATTACCTTGCAAATACAGACATCTAGGGGGTTATTTATCAAAATGTTATTTTTTTTGATATTTTAAATTAAAAAAGTTCCACAATTTACAGATTTTCACATTTACATTTTTTTAGTTTTTGGCATTCGGACATAACCCCAATAAATTCAATACACTGTAGCAATACAAATAGGCATACAGTAACATTTTTTTACATACCTTCATCATTGTATTATAAAGGTCAATTTTGCTAATGTAATAAAATGTTTAAAGTTTGTTAAAGGTCTTGTCATTTAGAGCAACCAATCAGCATGTAGCATTTACAGATCATCTTTTTTAATGCAAATAGCTAATTACTTGATATGGAATACTACACCTTGACAAACTTTGCTCTTTTTACTATATTCCCACAAATGAGGGAATGACTAAAGTTTTTAAGACACTTCCTCCACATAAGAACTCATGGTAATTTTACAATACTTCTTCAGAAAATAAGTTAATATAAACTCATCTAAACCTATAATCTTTCAATCTTCCTTGTTATACAAATTTTAGGTTACATGGCAATCATGTCTATAATAATAATAATTTCAGAAAAAAATGTTTTATCATTGTCTGCGGTATCATTACCCTTTAGTGATTTTTATGTTAAAGACATACAAAGACATAATACAATTAGGTGGGTGAAGGTAATTTTGAATTCCATCATTCATGCATCATGTCTGCTCATAATTAGAAACACTATAAACAGCAGGAGCTACCAATTGCTGTGCTGCATTTATTTTAATATGCTTCATTATCTATGCAGCACAGTTGTTCAGACAAGTCAGTGCAACTGGCATGAAGAGAATCATACACAGTGTAATGGACTGGCACACTTCCAAACTGCTAATCTACCATGTGATTGATATGACTGAAGAACCCTAAGAGAAAGGTATTTTAAAATAATTTTCTATTCCTTTATTCAGGCCTTTAGTCTAGACTGTCAAAATATAACGCTCACGTATATAAATTAAATTATCCATAAAGCTAATTTCACAAAGCTCTGAAAATCCAGTCTACATAAATTTTTTTTAGAAAGATATATTTCAAACAACAGTCTACAAAGGAAATGTACCTAAGCTATTGCAGTAAAGCAAACCTGAACAGCAGTTGAACTGCAACACCATAACATTAAGTGAAAATTCAATTTAAAAAAATTACATTTTGAGATATTTTTGTGTACTTCAACTAGGGAATAGTCCAAATTTGATTCAAACTTGCAAAAAATGCCAAAATTAGAATTTTGAAATTTATCATGTACTGTCTCTTTAAAAATTAAAATTCGACCATTTGCCATCGAAAACCTGCCAAATTGCTGTTTTAGCCTATGGGGGACCTCCTAGAATCTATATGGATTCAATTGGTGGACTATGAAAATTCAAAGTTTTTTTTATAGAAAACTAACCCTTTTCGATCAAAAAAGATTCAAATTAATATCGGTTGGTCTTTTTTTTGCACTTCAAATTCAAACCTTGGTAAATTGGTTCCCACACCAGGAAATAATAAACACAACAATCTCAGATTTATGTAATCAAAGATCATCTAAAACAGGTTTAACCTAATATCCAGCCTAATGAGCTAGAAATACATAAACCTGAAGAAATTTAGGAAAATGTAATAATAAGAATCATAAATTGAAAAAAAAATAAAAAAAGAATATGCCACAGTAAAGCACATTTTGTAGACCTGTTTAAAATATATGAAATATTATTTAATGTATTATTTCACAGGCAGGCTGATTTATCAAAAATCTAATTTTCTATTTATTTTCTATTTTTTTAGCGCTTGCAGTTTTGCAAAAGCTAGATTACAGTTGTGCAAAGGAACATTTTTACTTAATACATTATACATAAAGAAGAAACATTATCAACTTTGGAAACTAGATGAATGTTGAAGAAACATTATTCCAAACCATTTGTAGTACAGAAAGGTACTAGGCAGGGATGTCCATTATCTCCGCTCCTC